>OX463780.1:48609487-49209487 GCA_949825025.1 Siphlonurus alternatus | reverse complement strand
TCATTAAATGGATATTACTAAATAAATATATACACATAGTTTTCATAATAATAAAAAAAAAAGTTTTAAAAATTTATAATTTTAAATAATAATTATAATAATAAATAAAAAAGTTCAAAAGATTTTCAGCTTACTTAGAAGAAAAACCCTTCGATATATATATTTTTTTTATATATAAAGCACCTGTAAGTTATATTTTCCATTCAAACTGGTGCACAACCCCGCAAAAAGGCATGAAGAACTTGCTTTAACCTCAGGCTTCCTAGTCTTGATAGTTGACCCAGGGGGCCCGAGGCCTCTTGCCTCAGTGCGGGCCGCAGATCTCGGTCCAGCGGGTCTCGAAGAAAGAGCGCATGCTGTGGCCCGCCTTTCCGACCGGAGAGTCGTCTTCGTTGAACGTCTCGCAGTTGTTGAAGATGACCCGCACGTCAGCACAGAAATCATCGCGACTTTTGTACCTGCAGACAGAGGAGGCGACATTTGTGACTTGAGAATTAAAACGAGCTTCTCAAGGGTCATAGCAATGCAGGTTTTTACAATATTTATAATTTACTATTTATTATGTTCTATGTCTCTTTTCGTAGTTGTGTCTATGTTATCTCTATTTTAATTATATTTGTCTAATTTTATCTGTACACTATTTGTGTTTAATAAAATCAATTGCAAACAGAAGATCATAGCATTATATTTAATAACTAACAACAAAGGAGATAATAAACATGTTTCGAGAATAAATAATGACTTACTTTTTAAGAGGCATATAGCAGTGTATGTTTTTAATATACTTAGAACTTGCAGATAAATGAGATTATGATTTTTGATGTCTGCAGGGTTGCTAATTATTTAATAACTTTCTTCCTTGTAGATTTGATCTAACATTAGATGCTAAAATGAAGCCCTGCATGACGTTTATTTGTTTCAAGTGGACCTTTACTTGCAATGATAGCACGTAATGCTCTGCCTTAACTTGTTGCCTGGCAACATGAAGAGAGAAGAGAAAGGATCCTTTATTGGCTTGCTAGAAATAAAATGGCTTAAACACCAACACGTGGGCATAAGAAAAGAAGAAGATGTACCTCATAAGAATTTTATCCTAGTCATTTTCATGGCCTAATCTATCTATTAGGTATATAGAAATTTATTACAGAAAATATAAAGCTAAATAAATTCTACACAATACTACTGACATGTCATTTTACAAAGAAATGCTTCTGCTGCTAATTAAATGGAATTTCTTAGACGAAGCGTGACCATCCTTCCGAAATACGACATCAATATAAAAAGGAGGTAATATTTATGATCCCGACGACACTCACACTCCGTCTGTGAGTCTCTTGCGAATGGTGCTGAGGTCCATTGGAGCCCTGATGATCTTGCGGTAGGTTGGGAACTGTTTCGTGTTGACGGGCAGCAGGAAAGGCCAGGCTTCGTCATGAGCCTCCAGGTCGTCCAGGAGCGTGCGGCAAGCCAGCAGGTCCCTCGCAAGCTTCTTGCGCTCCTTCTTGACCGGAGGGGAGGCGGGAGGAGGGGCGGGGGCGGTGGAGGAGGGGGAGGAGCTGGCGGTGGTGGCTGGCTCCTCATTGGCTGCCGTGCTCACCTCACTTTCACTCTTGGGGCGGCGGCCACGCTTGCGAGGCTGCTTCGACTGGCACCCGGGACACAGCCACTTGCCTCGAGGAACCTGCCACAACATCAAAACATTACTAAAATATTTATGGAATGAAATTTGCAGTTATGGATGTTGTCGGACATATTATTTTAAATTTTACATTTGAAGTTAGTGTGCTCCATTTACTCTAAGTTAGGTGATTACTAGTGTACAAGATCAACTAGAAAATAAGAAATTTCATGTTAGCCTAGCTTTTACTAAATTTTCTTAAAATATACAATTTTCAGTGTACTGTCATGCATGTTTGGATCCTCATTTTACAAAGTATGCTGTTTACATTCCCTTATATATAATCTCCAGATGTTAAGGAGTATTCAGAAATTTTCAGTACCACATTTAATAATCAATAATGAAATTAAATTTCCAGATTGCAATCTATGTAAGTTCTTTCTCATTAGCTATTATTGTATACTAAAAAAACTTGGCAATTGACTGCCCGTCTAAAGAACACCCACCTTGGTGAGAGGGGGGTGGAGACAGTCTGTGTGGAAGGCCCGCGGACATTGGTCGCACAGAACCAAGTTGCGGCCCGCCCTCTTGCCGCAGACGATGCAGTTCCTCTCCCCCGTGGCCTTGTTACGACACTCGTAACAGTACCTGTCAATGTAACATACGTCTGTCATTACCGGATGACAAATTTCAATCACAACTTTGGTTAAAAGGAAAAAAAAAAAAATATATTACAATAATATTTTCAAATAAATTCTTGTTGCAATTTTTATATAAATAAGTATATAATCAAGTCAATTCTCAAAGTATTTAAATTTAATTTCAAGTTATAAGTTATGTTTTTAAATTTAATTTTTTAAAAATATTTACATTTTTAATGACACAAAGTACGGGGTCAGTGAATGCTCTAAAATTTATATTATTTATTACATACTATATCTGTAGAATCTTAATCGAAATGAAACAAAGAGTTTGTAAATTTTCTATACACAGTTCACTATTTTAGAACAAGACTATATGTACAACTGTCACCTTTGAAAATTTCCCTTTGTAGCCTTGTTAATCACCATGCCCCACACATAGGGTATGGTGATTAACAAGGCTGCAAGTGGGAGATTTTCCAAGACAATCAAAGCAAGGCACTGACCAGTCTCCCTCGGGAATGTTCTCCATCCTGGGTTTGAAGCAGTACGTGTGGTAGCCCTTGTCGCAGCCGTCGCACAGAAGGAGCTTGTCCTCGTTGTCTCCAGAGTGGCAGAACTGGCAGTTCTGAAACACCAAGCTGACTGTTGGCGACTCCACCATGCCAGTCACAGCAAACACAACGGCCGTCAATAGTTCACAATCAGCAGGTCGATTTCAAATTTGAAGAGACAACTTACATGACTTTTTATTAAGTATTTGGATATAGAACTGTCAGTTTTTTTTAACCTTTATTAAATTATTAAAATCGTGCTGCAAAAAGCTGTGACGTCAGTCATGAAAATATTTAACACTCAAACAAAGGTAAAAATGCTAGAGGACTATGACATTATTTGCAGCAAAATTTTAAGGGTGTTCGAGAGAATATAAAAAAATTACATAACTTGAGATTTTGGGTCCAAATATCCACAAAAATTTGTCATGCAGGTTGTCCATATTAAAACCAGTGCATGATACAATTTTGCTTAAAATTCTTTCTTTCAATCAAAGTTCAACTCTCTATGTATAAGAAATTTGCTTGCAGTTTAATTTCTTGCATGAGAAGTTGAACTTTGCTTGCCTGGAAAATTATAGACAAAATTGTACTACCAAGTTCAATTGTTACCCAGACCTGAGGTTAGAGGATAGCACCAGCTTGGTTAAAATTTGGTACTACCCTCAGAGACGAACTATGTAGCCAAATATTTTGTATGACCAGTGCAGAAAAATCGTAGCAATAGCATCAGAAATTAATATACCATAACCATTAGTAGCAAAAATTTTAAGTATAGAAAATTAAAAAATGCAATTCAGAAAATTAATAAAATGCATTCATCAAAAACATTTTTGTAACTACTATGATGCAAGGTTAAAATAATAAATAAATTAGTAGAAAAAAATAATAATAAAAACTTAAAATTAGATAAAAAAATAAATAATATTAAAACTCTTCCCTGCCCATTGAAACGCCATTAAACCAATCCAGCATTAATTGTTAAAAATATTTTTATTAAAAAAAAAAAATATTGTGCATTATCATAGCATAAATGTGTCATCAAAAGCAATAAAAAATGGTTAGTATTGAGTCGCTTGCTGTCTAATTCATATGACTAGACGCTGATTCAAGTTTACAACCATTTGCAGTAAATTAAAAAGAGAGTGCAGCTAAACACTACAGAGTTTTCATAATCAGCATCTCCATAGAAAAAAGTAAATAATAAATTTTCATGGAACAAAAAATAAATAACAAGAACATTATGCAGTATTTCACTGCACTTTTCTTTAATAAATAAACCAAAGTCTTCTGCTCGTTGTTAGTAAGCAAAGTATTGTTGTGTAATGTCTGTCACGTGAAAGGAACAACAAGACACGATTGTTGATAATTATTATTGGGTTACCTAGCGCCAACAATGCCATTACGTTCTGTGCTCTGGTGGCGAAATCAGGCACTACATCGTCCCACGTTTAACAGTGAAAAAAGGCTTCATGCGACAGACATTATAAACAATGGTTTGTTACAACCATTGCAAGTAGAAGACTTTGAAATAAACATAAAATGGTCATGCTTCTTTACTACAGCATCTATTCTAATTAGAATTAAACAGTAAGTTATTATCATCATCAGTAGTCGAGTTGCATCGGGCAGAGTCGAAGGTGTTTAAGGTCGAAGCGATACCCACACTGACAGTATTTGAAGTCGCACTCACGGCTTTCATTATACTCTTGTCCCACGCTATGGAAGCCTCTAGCATGTAGAACGCCATGGCGAGTTGTGCCGCGGTTTGAGCCCTGATGACCGCCTCTCTCCACACGATGAGCCCCTTGGGAAGAGTGTCCGGTTCCAGCGAGGGAGAGGGCGGGCTGGGAGGTGACGCTGCGGCCGCCTTCTCATTGTCGCTGGCGGTCAGGGTGGAGAGTGCCAGTTCCGTACTGCTGCTCAAGAACACAACAAACCCCCTCACTAAAACTGGAATGTACTGCTGCTAATGTTAGCTTTAGTGTTTTACATGAAATGGGTATAAATTTGTGTGGAAAAAAAAAAAAAAATAAATAAAATAAAAAAATAAAAAAAAAATACAGCAAAAAAATGTTAAGCCGTCAAATTTCAACCACTGGAGGTGTTTGACCAACGTCTAGATAATTTGACGCTGCATTGTGAATAAATTATGATTAAATTATATTTTGTTAATAAAATATTAATTCTGGTGAAATAAATAATTAATTAATTTCAGTGTGTGAAAATAATAATAATAATAATACTTATAATCAAGAGCCCTGATAACTAAATGTTTTAAAAACCATTGCAGGTAACGGTTAGTTTCTTATCTAGTTCCACAACTTGTAGTAAATATGGTTTTTAAACCTGTTTTATCACCAGGCCTTCAATTATAGTGAAATATTTTAAGGATATTTTCCAGCACTTAGTAATGCATGAGTTGAAGTTTCTTTCAAAACACAAACCTATCTTTCATTCCTGGAGAACTATTTAACTAGAAGAACAAAATCACACCTTGTTCCTAGGGGAGGTTTGAGGTATCGTCGTTCAATGGCCGCCTCCAGCGACGCTAGCCTCTCCTTGGCGATGGCCACGGGATCTTGGCGCTCGTCGTCACTGTCTTCCGGAGGAATGCACGACGCTCGGAAACTGACAGACTCGTCTGTGGACGCTCGAGGGGGGACTTTCCATCCCTGGAGAAAGCACAGGTCACATGTTAGCAAGTAGGATTTTAAACTACGTAGACAGCACAGGTCACATGTTAGCAAGTAGGATTTTAAACTACGTAGACAGCACAGGTCACATGTTAGCAAGTAGGATTTTAAACTACAGTGTTGTGACTTTTATTGAACACTCCTCTCCCCTGAAAAGTTCTCTTCTGCAACCTTCTTAATCACCATGTCCCGTAATACGGCACGTGATCAACAAGATTGCAAGTGGGAACTTTTCAGAGGTGAGGAGTGTGCTTGTAGAGCACAAATATATATATATATATATATATATATATATATATATATATATATATATATATATATATATATATATAAAATAAATAAATAAATAATAATAATAATAAATAAAAAAACAATGATATTAAAATAGCAATAGTTAATGACAATAAAATGCAAAACTTAAAAAAAAATTTCATTTTACTGAAAAAATAAGATAAGATGAATTAATTTTTGTTGTAAGGCTTCATTTTAATAACACTAATCTAGGAACTGAGATTGTAATTCCAGGGTTGTAATATTAACCTTGACCTGCATGCTCGCGTTGGCCACCCTGTCCTCCAGGGCCTCCACCTGCTCCAGCATCAACATGTCCACCCTGAGGGCCACCTTGACGCTCCAGCCGTCCGGGGGGTCTCGCAGGGGCGCTCCGCCGGGCAGGGCGCTCACCTTGTGGTCCTCGTCAGTGATGGCGAGCTCCGTAGCCGCGGTGTCACCAGGGGCGCACAGCTGAGCACACAACCAGGGTTAGACAACGGCAATGACCTGCATGAATTTTTATTGCATATTTGGATAGGGCACCTCGAGTTATAAATTATCAAATTTTTTCAAACTCAAAATTGAGGAGAAAGACGCTGTGACGTCATAGTCATGCACTGTGCTTGCTTGTTAAATATTTGCATGAATAATATTTCACAAATATGACGTCACAGCAATTTGCAGCATGATTTTAACTGGAAAAATTTGATGATACTCAACATTCTGTATTTAAATATGCAACAAAAAAATTACATTAAGACTGGAATGTTGTAGTGGTAATGCTACTTAGAACTATTTGTTATTTCATCAGAAAAACATTTAAGTCTCATTTCGTTTTGTGTTTATAAGAAAATAATAGAAAATAGTTGATCAGAAAACAAATTAACATGGGGATTAATTTCAGAATTTTTAAGGTTAAGGTAACACGAATCAGCTGTTTTTTTTTTAGACTCATTTGATTAACATGTAAATCTTAGCAAATTCACAAAAATTCTGAAAAAAATTTGAGACAGATTTTAGTACCTAAAAGCCATAGAAAAAATATCATGACAATTATTTGAGCCAATTTTTTTAATTAAGATTTTAGTTTGGCTCTCCATGGGAAAGCCCCATGCTGAAAATTAAAAAGAAATACCTATTTAAAAAAATAATAACTCGAATAATTGTCTTGAAATTTTTTCCGTGGCTTTTAGAATTTTTTTCAGAATTTTTGTGAAATGGCTAAGGTTTACATGTTAATCAAATTTGTCTAAAAAAAAAAAAAAAAAAAACAGCTGATTCGTATTACCTTAAGTATCCTTATGACAGCATTTTTATTTTCATTCAAATTTCATTTTTTTTAGCAACAATTTCTTGTAAATTATGTTGTATAATTAAACAATTTCAATACTATTATACTTCAATTACATTTGCAAAACTGACTCTACAATCAGCAGTTACGTACCTTGCTACTTGACTCCATGACATACTCCATGAACCGAGAGATTGTGCGCTTCAGTTCTCTCTCTCGCACGCCCCGAGGGTGGGAGTGTTCCACGATGGTCTGCAGCTGCTCTGCGTCCGTGACCCTCCACCAGCCCCGCCTCAGTTCTGAAATCACGTTCCTCGAAATGACACAAATTGCAACAATCGGTGCTCACTTTTAAGTACCTTCAGTGTACTACATTTATTACTGTATCTTAGATTACATTCTATATTTCTGGACAAATTTAGAGAACAAAACTCTGTGTTTTTGAGATTTTACCTGGAGCAAATATAATTTGAAAGTAATTGAAGAAGGAAAAATTGCTTAATTTCCATGTTATAGTTTTTTATTTATAATAATATTTATTTAATAAACACAAAGAGTGTACATAGTAAATTAGACATAGAACATAAACAATTAACACAAACATATATATGAATTAGATAACACAAGAAAAGTTGTCAGTAATTTTGAGAAGTAATTAGAACTAAAATTGTATAATTAATATATGCTTATTACTATATAAATTATTCTTTAGTGTTTATTTTTCGTATGTTACTTATTAATTGTTTATTTCCTTAATTTTGTGTTTACAGGGATTCACTGCACAACCTTCGGGAAGTGACTTGTTCTTATTGGACGGTTTGTGAATTTCCTGCCTCTGACTTGTTATTTATGTATTCATGAGGGAAATATAATAAAATAAATAAAAATAAACAAAATAATATATGAAATACATATAGAACTAAAATAATACTTAAAAAAACATATAAATAAGAAGTCAAGTAAAATCTCCTTTGACACATACATCAATTGATTCTATATGTATTTTTATTTATTATTTTAGTTCTAATTACTTCCAACAATTACTGACAAATTTTTTGTGTTATCTATTTCATATACAACGTTTGTGTTTATTAAATATGTTCTAGGACTAATTTACTATGTACACTGTTTTTGTTTACAATAAATAAATATTATTATTGTTATTTATCACTGACTGCTTTAAATTTTTTGAGTACCCAAGGAAAACTAAGAAGTATCTTGTACATTGTTATTGGCAATGATGTTTCAATTTGTCAGATGATGCTGTATCATCACTGATACCTTGATGCCAAAAGTCACCCATAAAGACTGTGCATGGACATTTCTTAGTTTTCTTTCGCCACAATCTTCGTGTTGATATTGAACTACCCTCAAATGACTCACCCCTGGGCACTGGTCTGGGCTCAGACTCCACCCCCTCTCCCAGCTTGCGGAGCTGTTCCAACTGCATGGCTGCCTCCTCAGCTGAGAGCGGTGGTGGGGAGTCACACAGGCTGGGACGACTAGAGGGCGCTGGTGATGGTAGAGGAGAGCCTCCAGCTTGCGGTCTCGGGAACCACGGTATACGGATGTCTGCAGCTCCTCGAGATAACGGTACTCCAGAACCAGTTCCCCGATTTGGAGGACGAGTCAACGAAGAATCATCACAAGCTTCTCTCGGTAATAAACTAAACCATTGTTTATCCATTAACGATATATTAAATGAGCTTGGAGAGCCCATACCACTTGCATTTAATGGTCCAAAACTAAAATTACTGGAGCCTGAACTTGTATCTAGTTTAGATGAATAACTTCCGTTAAGTTCTCGTGTTCCGTTATACATTCCGGGAGATCCCCAGCGTATGCCAGGGTACAGGTGGCTCAGGGCGTTGAACTTGTCTCCGTTTGGCAGGGCCTCCATGTCTTCGTCTTCGTCCTCGTCGTCATCTCCGTCGCACGGCTCACTCTTGGTCTCTCCCTTCTCCTGCTTCACCTCAACTTCCTTCTTAGTCTCGACTTTGGTCTCAACTTGTGGAGGACTTGAAGATTGCTCCTTAACTGGCATTTCTTCTTTATCAGTGTCTTCAGTTTTAACTACTTTAGTAGCATCGTCAACACATTCTTTCATTTCTATGTCACTACTTACTTCTTTATTTTCATCTACTACTTCTTCTTCTTTGATTCCGTTAACAGTTGGTTTTTCTTCTTCTTCCATTTGCTCTGATTTGACTTCGTTATTTTCCACGTCCTTCTTCTCTTCGATTTGTTCGTTGTCAGTCTCTCCGTCGCTGTACACTTCCGGCTCGGCGGACTCCATGGCTTCCACGAAGACACCGCCGGCACACGGCAGGGACCAGAAGCGGCGCCAGTAACGGTCCTGACCGAAGCAGATTGCTCGCAGCTGCTGTGCCGCGCTGCTCAGGTCTTGCAGCCATTGTTCACTCTGACGGGACACTTTCTCGAGCTTTCGTTGGAGCTCCTCGGCACTCAGCCGCTTGTCTTCTTCCTGCGACAACAACAAAGGGTGTGAGAAAAAGTACCGAGAACACAGCCTTTATTATATTAAGGGTAAGGTAACATGCCCAACGTTAAAAAAAAAAAAAAAATCCTTTGAAAATTACATGAATTTTTTTTAAAATGTTCTCTTCTACATCCTTCATCAGCAGCTAAAATATCAGGTGTACAAATTCTAGCTAGGTTTCAAGTTATGAATTTTTAAACTTGACTGATTTTCTAATTCAACATGAAAGTTTCATTTCTCCATGTTAAAAATAGTCAACTTTAAAAATTCATAACTCAAAAACTAGCTCGTATTTGTATACACATACCTGATATTTTAGCTACTGATAATTCTGATAAGGGATGTAAAGGAGAACATTTTAATTTTTTTTATCATAATTTTCATGTGAGGGATTTTTTTTTTACATTGGGCGTGCCACGTTATCCTTAAATCATAACTGGGGGGGGGGGAGGGGGGGGGAACTATGCTATGGCTACTTAATTAAAATTCATACCAACTTGTTATTACATAAAGTCAAGGGACCCACAAAATTAGGTTTACCTTATATCGAGTTTTTCCTTTACCTGCAATGCTAATTATTTTTGTTGGGGCCTCACTCTCCTTTACTCAAAATCGAGTTTTACCTAACAACAAGTTGAGTAATAATGAGTTTTATATAATTTCTAACGTATATATATTTTTTTAAAAACTCTTCAATACATATCTTTGCTGTCAAAATTCAAGTTGATTTTTTAAAATTGAAGTTCTAGTCAATAATGATATACTGTAAATCTTTCACAGTTATAAAATTTTCATCCAACAGAGTCTAGAATTCCAGTTTGTTTCTTATGTACTACTTATTTATTTCCCTTATCTCAATTCAATATGGCCACCACAGAGGGGGCTTACGGGGGACCATTTCGTAAATCTAAAGTTACAGGATGACAACTCTCACCTCTTCAGGAAGTTCTCCCTGCTCTCCCTCCTGTGTTCCCTCGCTCTCGTTGCCACTTTCTTCCTCCTCCTCCTCCTCTTCCTCTTTCTCCCCCTCCTTTTCTCCCTCTGCAGGCTTCTCTCCCTCCGTCTTCTCCCCTTCCTTTTCTGTCGTCTCAGCTGCCTTCTCTCCTTCGCTAGCTGAGGGAACTGCCGCTGCCTGGCTTGCCGCAACTTGCTGCGTGGTGGGGACTTCTTGTGGACGAACCACCGCCACGGGCATTTGCTGCATTCGAGCCTTCCTGCCGTGAAGAATCCTCAGCCTGAAAGAGAAGGTAATTAGTTTCTGACCTCTTGCATTAGAAATCTTTACATGATAAAAAAATAGCAAATTTATGAAAAGATGAATGCAAATAATACGAAGAAATTCAGTATTTACCATTACATATACTACATTTTTTTTAAATGCATCACTATTTTTTTATGTCTATAAGGGTTTGGTCAGACAACAAATAATATAAACTTGTACAAGTCATAATGCTGTATGTTAAATAATTTTCATGAAATATAAATATCTACAGTATCACCACTCCTCCACTCAAAATCGTAGTTTATAAAGAATTCAAAACTGCTGGACAAAAGAGTGATCTATATTTTTATAAATGTGTTGCTGCAAATGATTACATTTTCTCATTTGTTAGTTATCATTGGGATTTGAACAGTTCAAGAATTTTGACGACTCACTTTCTGATCTTCCCCTCCATGACCCAGCGGTCTTTCCTCAGCTGGGCCACATTCTCGATGGATGCGTCGATTTGACGGATCACGGCCTTGTTCTGCAGCAACTCGTTGCAGATGAAGCCGAGGATGGCCGCCTTGCGTGTGGGACTGAGGGCCAGGAAGGGCGTGTTGCGCAGCCACTCGGACATGCAGTAGGTCTGGTTCTCACGCAGCTTCTCCATGAACGCAGCGTTGCGAGGGGACTCCTTCTTGTCCTTCTCTCTCTCTCGCTCAAACGACAGGCCTGAGCAGGAGTTTTTGTCAGAGACAATGTTCTTTGAGTAACATTCTGTAGTAGTATCAAATCAAATTTGAAAACTAATCTCAGACTTAACATTCACTTAAACTTATCATGAGATTAAGAATTTAATTAGTTAGCTTTTTTTAATACTTTTAGAATGAAAAAATCAACAATGCTATTTTTATTAAATATGAAAATCACATATAAAACACACTGCGGGATATTCACAAAGCACTTTAATCTCCACTTTAGCCTCGATATCTATCTCTGGTGCTAAACATGGTGCTAACCCATGGTCTAAACAAGGTTAGCCCTTTGTTTAGCACCAGGGATAAAATTTGAGGCTAAAATGGGGGTTAAAGTGCTTTGTGAACGTTCCCCACTGTTTTTTTTTTTTTTTTTTATGTGGTTGTTTAAGAGTTTAATAGCAATTAAAAAAAAAAAAAAATCCAGTTATTAAAAATTATGATATTTATATTTTAGTGCCATGTTAATTTCAAAAACAAGAAATTTTATGTACCGTTCTCCAAAATCTTCCACGGTGGGAACTGACCTGTGAGGGCTTTCACCTCCCCGGTAGCGTTGGCGTACAGGTAGATGCGGAGGATCTCTGACAGGTTGGTGTGCGTGATGTCGGCCTGTCGCAGCGACTGCCCCAGCAGAGTGGTGTGTCGCGCGGGGTTGGGGATTCCCGGGTCTTCGATGGCGCACACCAGGAGGTGAGTCATTACTGAGAGAAGCTCTTCTTCCGCCTCCTCGTCATTCAGCAGTGCCATCTGCAGGCTGTTGAGGCTCGGCAGACTCTCCATGTCTGCAATGACAAAGTGGTGGTCAGTTTGTGGTACCGAAGAAGGAGGCAACATAGGAATTTTCTTAATATCAAGAGATATTTGAGGATTATTGTCCCTGTGTTAATTATTTTTATTTAGATCAGATCTTAGAGAACAAAATGACTTCACTTTCTGAAGGAAAAAAAGTAAATATTATTTGGCCCAATTTTTTAGACACAGTATTCATTTTTTAGTTGAAAAAAGATGCTGATTTGACTAATGGCTGCGATTTCCAATGATATTCTCACTATTCATACCCTGTATATCTAAAAAACTAGACTGATTGCTGCTCATTTTTTTTTTTTTTTTTTTTTTTTGCTGAATATTTATGTTGTAATGCAAGGAAGGTTTACTATAATTTTCAAAGTGATTCACCATCTCCTAAGACTAGTGACAATAATCCTTAATATGAAGAGAGATTTAATAAGCTGTACTGAAAATTCCAGTCTAATTTGTTGTAAGGTAAACTTGTTTTCAATATATCACTAGTGTTGGCAAGCTGACTGCTTAAATAATAATAATAATAAAAATGTTTTATGAAATTAAAATATATTTAATGAGATTAAAAAATGATAAATTTTAATTAAAAAAACAAAAACAGATTTTTAAATGTTTGTCACTTACCAAATCCTAAAGTCTCCCCGAAGTTATGTAGGAATTCAAACATCATCAGCGTGTCAGCAAATGCTTGTCCAGAAAGTTTCAAGCCAGGAATGCGATTAAGTGTTGGTAGAGGCTTGTGTTCTGTAAAAAAATAGAAAATAAATTTTTAATTAATTAATTATTTTCAACAAAAATTCATATAAATAAATAACAAAGGAAGAGAAAAAAATGTAATTATAAAAAAAAAAAGTGACTTCCATGACCCTTTAGGTAATCTATATTAAAAAATATGGAAGAGTCTAATTTGCGGCAGTCAACTTGGTAAAAAGAGGAAACTAGTTTGACATGGGCAATTTAGCAACTTTTTACCAAGTTGAATTTGAAAGTCTACACTACCATGACAGTATGCTTTACAGATTCAATCTAATTTATGATCTTTGAAATTAAAAACAGTGTAGATTTCACTACTATGCACCTTGTGTTGCCAGCAGTGCCATGTCCTCTGCAGGTTTCCTCAGTTCCCTGAGCACCTCCATCTCCGCACGACGCTGCTCCTCCTTGCGCTCTCTGCTGGCGAGCTTCTCCGCACGCTGCTCCAGCCTCTTCTTCTCCCGCTCCTCTTGTCGTCGCCTTGTCTCCAGGGCCTTCACGAGCATCATGTGCTGGCGGCGACGCTCCCGCTCCTGCACAATCATTCATCGTCCAAACATCCGATTTTTAATTGGCTTCAGGTATCTACCAAGCAGCCACCAAATGTGATAATACTTAAATCAATTCTTGCATTCAGGTGAGCTGGTTAAAAAATCTTAGATTATGTCTGCTTTTTATTTGTTTTTAAATCAGCTGTTTCAAATTTACTTTTCAGCATGAAACATCTGCTTGGAAAACAAATTAACGTCAGGCGTAATCTAAGAACTAGAAGACTTACAAGAGCAAGAATTGTGTTCCATTTATAGAGACTTCTTTCATTTTATCATGCTACGTATGATTACTTAGACATTGTTTTAAATGTTAGCTAAAATTAAAGCTAACACTTATAAAAAATTGAATTAAATTAAGCTTCTTCAATATTTTCCAAGATACTATTGTTCGTAACCAAATACTACTTGTATTGCCTAACTTTCTAAACTTGATTGATTTTATGTATAATATGTGAATTCAACGACAATTCTATGGTATTTTTCACTGAAAAAACGCCCTCACAGAAAATCTTATCTTAAATTTTCATGACTCCACCCTCCAAATTAAATATCATTAATTCACTTCCTTATGAATAAATTATTATAAACCCCAACAATAATTCAGATTTCCTGAGAAATTTTGAAGGTAAATCATCAGACACAACAATAAAGGAAGCTAGGAGAAAATAGAAAAAGGACACTGAAATAATGGATAAGGATGTATCTAATCTCTGCTACTTTTCTATCTGATTTGGATAGCACTTGATAACCACTCTTAAATTTGGTGATGAGAATATGAATGTATATTTATTAAATTTTATTGTTATCTCGAAACTGACCCTTTGAAGATGTTGTGAGAAAATCGTCGCCTTGAATTTGTTCAAACCATAAGCGATTCTTGAATTTTTAAAATTTATTTTACATTTTTCAGGTCAAAATTAAAAAATGTACTAATTTTCAAGGAGTTTTATTCAGTTGAAGAGTTTGAAAGTAATTAAATGTCTGAAAAAGTACTGTTTGAGTTTGAATTACTAGTAAAGTTGTTTAAATTTTAAAGATCATAAGTCTACTAACATTTGTTAACTTATTATTTTTATTTAATTCTAGTATTCAGTCTGCATGTTATTTTTTATGTTTAATTTGTATCTGGTAAATACAGAGTGAACCACAATTCGCGTGCCAACTTCTTTCGTAAATTTGGTATTGCAAAAATTTTCGTACAAACTTCAAATTTGGTACACTTGTAGCTGAGGGCTGTAAAAATTAGTCGAAGGTGTTAAAATTTTTATTGGATACCAATAACACCCCTTTCAGGGGTGGTTTTTAAAAAAATTATTTTCGCCTTATGGGAATTCAATGTTAAATACAACTTTTTTTGAAATCATTGGAATTTTGCGGAAAAAGTTTCTAGCATAGGGTAATCGACCGTCCTGAACTCAGAAATAATTTTAGATTTTTTCCCCGACGCATCCCTGAGGGTGGAGACCTACCCCTAAAATCCATTTTCCTTAAAAATTGTGCTAAAATTATGAAATTAATTTTCAAGGGGTAATCGAACCTCCTGAACTCGGAAATAATTTTAGATTTTTTCCCCGACGCACCCCTGAGGGTGGAGACCTACCCCTAAAATCCATTTTCCTTAAAAATTATGCTAAAATTATGAAATTAATTTTCAAGGGGTAATCGAACCTCCTGAACTCGGAAATAATTTTAGATTTTTTTCCCTGACGCACCCCTGAGGGTAAAGACCTACCCCTAAAATCCATTTTTCTTAAAAATTATGCTAAAATTATGAAATTAATTTTCTAGGAGTAATCGACCCTCCTGAACTCAGAAGTAATTTTAGATTTTTTCCCCGACGCACTCCTGAGGGTGGAGAACTACCCCTAAAATCCATTTTCCTTAAAAATTGTGATAAAATTGTAAAATTAATTTTCAAGGTGTACTCTACCCTTCTGAACTCGGAAATAATTTTAGATTTTTTCCCTAACGCAACCCTGAGGGTCAACGGCTACCGACCATATCTTTTCTCCTTAATAATCGAGTAGAAATTGTGAATTAAATTTTTTTCGGAATTTATCAAAATCTTTCATAAAAAAAAATCACAGACTCACCTCTTCACTTGCAGCATGACGATGGATGTGTTCACCGTTAATTGCATGGCGTGAAGGCACATGTTGGTCTGCACAACGAGGCTATGTGTGCTCTTAACAACTGAGATGTAACCAATTCCACATAACGTCTGTCACTTTTAGCTCGTCAATGGTCTCAAATCTCTTTCTGAAGAAAAATGTTCACAAGAAGAGATTTGAGACGAATTGACAAACAGAAAGTGGAGATCAGACGTTGCATGGAATTAGTCACACCTCAGACGTTAGAGGCTATGCACCTACACACATAGCCACGTTGAGCGGACCAACATGTGCCATCACGCCAATTAACGGTGGACACATTGAGTGAAACCACTGTCATGCTGCAAGTGAAGGGGTCAGTCTGGGATATTTTTTCTCTGAAAAATTTCGATACATCCTGAAAAAAAATTAATTCGCAATTTCTACTCGATAATTAAGAAAGAAGGATATGGTGGGTAGCAGCTAGTTTCCCCTCAGAGTTGCATCGAGGAAAAAAATCTAAAATTAGTTCCGAGTTCAGGAGGGTCAATTACACCTAGGAAATTAATTTCACAATTTTTAAGGAAAATGGATTTTAGAGGTAGGTCTCCACCCTCAGGGGTGCGTCAAAGAAAAAATTTAAAATTATTTCCGAGTTCAGGAGGGTCGATTACTCCTTGAAAATTAATTTCATAATTTTAGCACAATTTTTAAGAAAAATGGATTTTAGGGGTAGGTCTCCACCCTCAGGGGTGCGTCAGGGAAAAAAATCTAAAATTATTTCCGAGTTCAGGAGGATCGATTACTCCTTGAAAATTAATTTCATAATTTTAGCACAATTTTTAAGGAAAATGGATTTTAGGGGTAGGTCTCCACCCTCAGGGGTGCGTCGGGGAAAAAATCTAAAATTATTTCTGAGTTCAGGACGGTCGATTACCCTATGCTAGAAACTTTTTCCGCAAAATTCCAATGATTTCAAAAAAAGTTGTATTTAACATTGAATTCCCATAAGGCGAAAATAATTTTTTTAAAAACCACCCCTGAAAGGGGTGTTATTGGTGTCCAATAAAAATTTTAACACCCTCAACTAATTTTTACAACCCTCAGCTACAAGTGTACCAAGTTTGAAGTTTGTGCGAAAATTTTTGCAATACCAAATTTACGAAAAAAGTTGGCACGCGAATTGTGGTTCACTCTGTATGTAAAACTATTTTTATAGTTGTACTAACTGACATGAACTTAATGTATGTTTTATGCAACCAACAAAAGTTTAAAATAAATAAAAAATTTATTCCTTGTGACAAATGTTTTAGCGAAGTACCTTCAAGGAGAGGGGGGAGGGTTCACGTACCAGTTCCACAGTGTACAGCATCTCCCTTTGCTTTGTGAGCTCCTGCATGTAAAGTTGCACAGCATGTGGAGGAGAGGAAGAAACGTGTTCACATCAATCTGCCTGCTCAAATGACTCACACACACAAGCACTTCATTGAGCTCATTTTACAGGACTTTTAAATATTTTCTTTAGAGAGTTTTTCACAATACTTCTATGGCTGCACATGACATTAGATGTTAATATCAATTTGTTTTCCCTTTTTGAAAGTTAAACATTCATAAAATCACATCTAGAGCTAAAAAAAAAAAAAAAAATGTGTACAAAAATCAGGTTTTTAAACTTTAAATGTTAGTTTAAATTTTGTGAATGACCCTTATAATTAATTACAGACATAACAATTGCAGCCATTCAAGTTTTGTGCTACAGAATGCAACAATCTACAGCTAAAATTGATAAATTACAAAGCAAAAATTGCTTCTTGGAAACTTTAAGTTAATTTAAGTATTTTTTTTTTTTTTTTTTCTTTTATTGTTATTCCTAGTTTAAATTTTCCATGAAGCAACAAACAAAATATACTGTAGATAAAAAATATTTACTCAATGTTGTTGACCAGATACTAAAAATGCAAGCAGTTTTCTACACCCAATGATAAGAAAGAGCATAGAAACAAATTAGGATGGTTTTAATTTATTTGTGTAAAAAATAACAAAAATCTTAAATTAGAAATACATACTCAATCTATTTTTATGCTCAATCTCAAAAATCAAATTTAAATCAGGTACTCATTAAATTTAATCACTGAAATTAAATCAACAATAAAAAAAAAATACACAAAAATGCAGTCAATAATACAACATTCTGATTCAAATTTAAATTCAATTGCACTCAAAATAATTTTATCATAATACATTACAAAATAATAAAAGCCAAAAATAATTTAAATTTATTAATTATAATAATTTCCTAACTGTTTGCTCTGAGAGAAAATAAAATGTTGTGATTTGTTAGTTAATTTTCAAAAGAGGTGTAGTTCACATTTGTCTACTGCCTCAGAGTTGAAAACAAAAAGCAGAAGAGAGGAAGTGGCAGAAATTCAGACTATGTTTTTAAATTACTTTTATAAAAAGAGCTTCAATAAAAAAAAAAAAAAACATAAAAAGCTACAAAAAGCATCGCTACTACTGTCTGCAAAGTTCTACACGAAGCGTTAATAGAGAAGGAAGGCCCTGCACCAATGTTAGAGACAGAGGAGTAGCTGTGAAATCTGAAGTTATGTTAGTGGAGGAGCATGGTGGTGACTGAACTGTTTTTGTTATAAAAAAATTAATGTTCTGCATATTTTCTTATTAGAAATGAATAGAGGGTGCAAAATTATGATTTTTTTTGAGTCCAGGAACTATTTTTTAAAAATAAGTACAGAGAGACGAGTCACCTTTAAAAAAGGATCTAAATGGGGTCTGTGGATCAAACCTGAACTTTGAATAACTTTTTAGCAATACTTCCTAGCCTAAAAAAACAGAGTAACTGATGCCCTCTATTCAATTCTGCAATAAAAAAAATCCATGCAGATTGTCCATTGAGGGAAATTTTATTAAATCAACCTCATAATAGAAAAAAAGGAATAGAACCATTTGTACAGGTAACAACAAAATTCTGGTTCATGATTATAATTTCATTGTGTATATTGTCACAAAATGTGGACTACATACTGCGGTATTATAAATTGAAAGTTCAGTCAGTAAAGCAAGAAGATTGTGTTGTAGGCAACATCACGTGGCAAGAAGGAGATGGAGTGAGTCTGGTGTTAGTGGAGGAGGGGATTGTTGATGATGATGAGTCGAGAGAGTGCATGCAACCTTGTTGACGACGCCTAACGAAGGACACTTACTTGTTCCTTGAGTAACACCGCCTGTTGACGTTTCATCTCCCGCTCCTAACAACAAGATAACGGAATGATTTAGTAAAAAACAACCTGCCAACAAGATAACGGAATGTTTTAGTAAAAAACAACATTTAAAAATATTTTCACACATTGACTACAAATACTATATTCGATAATATGTTCTGGTAAAATACCATCAGCTTCAATATTTATTGTCATTTTTTACATTAATTCATTAAGCATTATCAACATTATTTTACTTGATAATTGATAAAATGTCAACAATTACATAGTCGCCTCAGAATGCAAGTCAGATAACTACATAAAATTTCATACTAAAATGAATCTTATGCTCATGATATTTAAGGTTCATATTCCTATAAATATTGTATGTAGTTATCTGACTTGCATTCTGAGATGACTATGTAATTGTTGAGATTTTATCAAATATCAAGTAAGTTGCATCTTTGGTTTTAAGGATAAGGTAACACGCCCAATGTTAAAAGAAATCCCACACATGAAAATTATGAAAAAAATTTAAAATGTTCTCCTCTACATCCCCTATCAGTAGCTAAAATATCAGGTATACAATTTTGAGCTAGATTTTGAGTTATGAATTTTTTAAGTCAACTACTTTAACATGGAGAAATGGTAAATTAGGCAACTTTAAAAATTCATAACTCAAAAATTAGCTTGAATTTGTATAACTGACATTTTAGCTACTGAAAGGGGATGTAGAGGAGAACATTTTAATTTTTTTCATAATTTTCATGTGAGGGATATTTTTTTTTTTTTTTTTTTTTTAACATAGGGCAAGTTACCTTACCCTTAAAGCTGATGGTAGTACACAATATTCTTTCTTAAAGGAACTACATTTTCTACTCAGCTGTCTTTTTGTAAACCCTACCCTGTGTACTAGATAACCCTTTTGTCCAATACATTAGTAAACGGAATGCAGGCAGCATACACAGTTTAGGGTTTAGACTTAATATGAAACTAAAAACTTAAATATTATGCTACATAGCACTTTTACTAAGTGAGTAGTTTATTATCAATATTAGAATAGAAATTAAAGAAATTTAAAGTTCAGAAATTAATAAAGCAGGTATAAAAATACAGCAACATTTAATAATAACAATAAAAAAAAAACAATGTTTAGTTAAAACAACAATAGAATTTATAACAAAGAGTGCAGAAGCAGAAGAGACAAGCGTGGCTAAAGTTTACCTTTGCCTTGCGTTGTTGCTCCTCAACTCTGATTTTCTCCAGCTGTTGATTCCTCCTGCGTCGAGCCTGGCCCACACAACACGATGAGACATGCACCCCCAGCCATGCGTTAGTGTGAGAACTCTCAGTTAGAGATAATAAGAGAAGGAAAGTCATGCACCCAACATTTATAAACATAGAAATAGTTAGTAAGATCTCACCTCCATCATTTGCTGTGCTCGCATTTCTCGCTCTCTCCTCATGGCCTCTTGCCGTTCAAACTTTTCCTGTTCCTTTGCCAGCCTGTAGAAAAGAAACGACACATAAAATAACTCATAGAAAATTTGACCATTAAAAGTTAAAGATGGGAATAATCAGCACGGCCTTACCAATCAAAAAAGTTGCAGCAGGTGAAAATCTTGTGGTTCATTATTACCTGTACATTTCACCTACTATGTCTTTTTTGTTTGGTAAAACTGATTATTTCTATCGTTTACTTTTAAATAAGATTATCACAACCTAAAGATTTATTTTCCTTTAAAATTAAGTATGATATTAAATCACAATTTGAACGATCACAGAGATTTTGTTAAAAGTGCACTTTAACCTATGTATTGATTGCATGGGCTGAAGTGTGCTTTTAAGTTTAACAGTATCTCTGTAACGGGGACTCTTTGCTTTATTAAAATAATCATTACTCTTAGCTAATAGTTGTTGTATACAGTATATGAGATTGTCAGCTTCAAAACCGTCTTTTTGGACTTTCTGATAAAGTCTACTTTTCATGTGTTATGATAAGAAATATAGAAAAGTGCAGAGAGTCTGTTTTGAAGCAGACAGGTCTCATATAAATGAGTTAACTGTAGCAAGAATAGATTGGGTAAAGCTACAACTTAAGTTCATTTCTCTCTTTACTTTGCCCACCTGAGCTGCTCCTTGGCTCTCTGGGCTTCTTCTCGGGCGATTCGTTTGGCCTCACGTGCAGCGTTCTGGTTCTTCTCTCGCTCCAGCTGCTGGGCAAGCTTGTGCTCGTGGGCGAGTCGAGCCAGCTGTTGAGCCTCCGCGTGACGCCGTATCAGCTCCTCCTCACTGAGCCTGGCAGCAAGCACACAAATAAGGTACCGTTCTGCAGCTAAAAATTACTTAACATTCACAGTTTAAAATTTGAAGTTTCTGATAGGTAATTATTTATATAAAAAAATTCTGCTAACTGGATTTCAAATAATACATCTAGTAAAAAATTCAACAGATAGATGGACATAGCGTCAAATTACTAAGCCATAGCGTTGACAGTTTATTGATATATCAAACCTACAGAAGCCACTTTGTTATGGGGTATGACTGCAGAGCTTCAACACTCTATCAGAGAGCTTTAATTTGAAGAGAGGTAGAATGACCGTGCTAACTGTATTCCCCTGAATTTTCAAGTTTAACTGGTGGAGTGCTCAGAAAAGTATAAAAATTTTGATACCCGAGAGCTTCTCCTGACGACATTGCGAGGGCACTGACTGTACTTTGTCGGAGTTAACTAAGGGATGATCAGCGCCACCAAGTACTCGCCAGTTGAATTAGTCCCTATATCTACCAATATGCTCTTTTTTGGTATACGTTTTCTACTTAGCATTCTTGTGTATAGAATCCTATTAGAGGACAAAACATCCCCATAAGCGTTCGATCTCTCTTTAATTAAAGCTCTCTGACTCTACTAATTGAAAAAATTCTGACAAAATTTCAACACATTTCGTTTGATTATTTGAGGCACTGGGGGTAAAAAAATAATACCATCCAACCAAACTGGGATTTAATTTTTGAGCCTCAGCTACATCAACAATAATTTTTTCAGATCACTTTTGAACCTGGATTTGGAAAGTTAACTACACTTGTCTTTCTAAATCCAGGTATAAAAAGTGATCTGAAAAAATTATTGTTGATGTAGCTGAGGTTTAAAAATTAAACCCCATTTTGGCTTCGATGGTATTCTTTTTTAGATCCCCAACGCCTCATTTACTGTTCAGCTGTACACCCGAGAACACCCTGAGATCTGGCTGACCTGTTGTTCCTGGGAGGTTTCCAGGGCCTGGTGAGGCGCAGCTCCTCCACCCTGCGCACCACCTCCTCCTCTGTGAGGCGCACACAGTCCTCGGGCGCACTCGCCCCGGGCATCAGCGGCTGCAGAAAGTCCCCCAGGACCAGCTTGGAGCTGAAGCTGAAGTTGTCGCGACTCAGCTCCCCGGCACCCTGCTGCTCTAGGAACTGAAACAAGATCACATGTCTCACTATGTTCAACTGCACTCTAATCTGGATTAAGGTGCTTTACTAAAGCCTAAGCCTGTATTACACGATACAATTTTTCCTTACAAGAAAACTTTAAATCCATACATTTGTATGGAGATGATTTTTTTTTTTAAGGATTGTATGCAAAATTTTATCATGTAATACAGGCTTTACTGAAAATTTCACAAGAGAAAAATGGAAAACTTTTTTGCACTTTATTGTAATTTTCCTTGCATTTTACTTGGAGGAAGGAAAATTTGCATACTTCTTTGCGAAGTCTTAATTTGTTAAAAGAGCATTGATTTGACGCTCACCCTCATGACGTCGGGGTACTGCTTGAAGCGCTGGCCGCACGGAGAGAGGTAAGAAACCTCTCCCTTCACCGAGCCAGAGCGCCCCAGGCCGCTGATTAGAGTTTCTCTTTTCCAGCCGCGGGTCATCGGAATCCTCAACTCTCGCTCCACTGAAGCACTGCTGCGTTGACGTTTGGCCGAGCCTGTCAAATAAATAGACATCAGACAAGGTGCAAAGAATATGCATGAGATGCATAATTTATTTCCTTTTAAAAAGTGAATAATTTCAGAACAATAATTTCCTTGCCATCGTAAGACAATTTAGTTTCTAAAAACTGCAGTTCACCAATATGGTGCTATTAACTAGTTTTCTAATAGTTGTATTATAGTTTTATAATTTCTCAGTGACTCTTAAATAAAGTTTTAAAAGATAGCAGATGCTTGAAGACCAGAAATCAGCTAATGAAAATGCTGTCATAGAATGTTAAACCATATTTGTAAACACAGCCACAAAACACTGCACATAAAATTGAAAACTTACCAGATCCGTCCTCTCCGTCCCCAGCTTCACGTTTGCGTCCTCTGCGATGCTCGCCTTCCTCTCCCGACATTGCATCGTCAGAGTCACTCGGGAAGTGTGCATTGAGGACGGGATCTTCCGAGCCGCTCTCGTCACTGCTGACGTCCGGAGCAGAGCTGTCGTCATCGTCGCTCAGTCCGGCCACGCCCCGCATCTTGGCGTCCATCAACATGGAGCTCATCAAGGACTGGGCGCTCAGTTGACGCAGAGCCTCCGAGTTGGGGGAGTGTCCACGGTGGTCGTTGTCCATCAAATGGGGCTGGTGAAGCTGCATGGGCTTCAGCAGAGACACCTGGTGGTGGTTTAGACTGGCGACAGTCGGCTTGATACCGAGAGCGCGGCTTTGTGCAAGTAGAGAGGCTACCGTGTTCTTCTTAGGCTTAGATACGCCACGTCCTAAATTTCTAGGCCGTCCGTCCTGAAATATATGTAAAAGAAAAATTAATTTAATGTGTTGAAATTGTATTGCATGATTTTTTTTTTAAATTCTGTTCAAAACATCTAATTAATTGAAATTAATTAAAATCTCGAGTGAAATGAATTCTTGTTATAGATAATTTGCCATCATGTTTTTTTTATTATGTTAATCAAATCATATTATTGAAATTATTGTATATTTATATTAATTTTATTATTATCATTCTACGAAAAGTTGTTTTCTTTAAAGTTCATTCTTATTAAACTGTTTAAAAGATGATTAATATTCAAATTAAGGAAAATAAACCATTTAGGTTGTGATAATCTTATTAAAAGAAAAGGATAGGAACAACCAGCAAGGCCTTACCGATCGAAAGAGTCACAGCAGGTGGAAATTCTTGCGGTCACAGAGGTTCACTCGAAAGTTTTTACATTTTTGAAACGTTTCGCATCGTGGAAATGCTTCTTCAGTCACAAGAAGAAGTAGAATCGCTACTTCTTCTTGTGACTGAAGAAGCATCTCCACGATGCGAAACGTTTCAAAAATGTAAAAACTTTCGAGTGAACCTCTGTGACCGCAAGAATTTCTACCTGCTGTGACTCTTTCGATCGGTAAGGCCTTGCTGGTTGTTCCTATCCTTTTCTTTTAATAAGATTAAAAGATGATTAAATATGAAATATTGATTGAAGCTAATCATCTACTAAAAGCTGTATTATTAAGATAAGAAAATACCGTCCTT
This sequence comes from Siphlonurus alternatus, assembly GCA_949825025.1. Classification (NCBI taxonomy): domain Eukaryota; kingdom Metazoa; phylum Arthropoda; class Insecta; order Ephemeroptera; family Siphlonuridae; genus Siphlonurus; species Siphlonurus alternatus. The sequence goes on along the minus strand of OX463780.1, from coordinate 49,185,032 downwards.
TAACAAGCATGAAACCTTCAACATAAAATGAATTCTATTTCACCTGACACTGTCAATTTCACACCCCTGTTTTTCATCAAGATACGTTGAAATTTGACTCTGGTCTATGTTGTAAGTTCTATGCTTCGTTAGATCTCCGTCGTCAGTAATCACCGTATAAGACGTCACCTTGGTCTGGGAGTCAGAGTCTTCGTTGCCGGACGTTGCCGAGCTGTGTGCCGAGCCCGGCGTCGTCGACAAATGCAGCCCCGACGGTCTGGGGCCCTCCGTGGCGTTGGCGAACAGCTGGGCCAGCGAGGGGCTGGCCGAGGGGGCCGGCGGGTTCTGTTGGATCACCCGCCGAGGCTTGGGACCGGGCTTACGTCGGGCTGCAACAATTGGATGGTGTTGTAAGCTACAAATGCTTCAAATGGTAATGTAGAAAATACTGTGCTTGGAATACTGTGGAATTCGTTGCTTGGCAACAGGAATAGAAGGAATCCTGGCTTACTAGACGTAAAATGGCTTAAATGTCAAAACTTGGTCATAAGAAACGAAGACTATGCTTAAAAATTCCTTGTTAATAAAGATTGAGTATAAGTAATGTTAAGTCTTAAAAAGTACAATAATAATTATATTTAATTAAAGAGGATTATAGAACTTCGAACTGACATGTTAAAAGTGAAATAGAAATAGACTGGACTCAATAATTGTTGATTTCCTGGTAAAGTTACGTTATCTTAAAAAAACAACAAAAAAAAAAACAACATGTAAATGACACTAGTTCTGACAATATGCACTAACATTGACTGAATTTTCAATCCTATCTGTTTACTAAAGGAACAGTAAGTGCACAAAAAAAAAACAAAATAAACACTCACAGATGCGGTCCGAGGTGGCAGCCAGCGGAGTGCTCTGAGCCGTTGGTGTTGGTTTTAAAGAGAGGTTGAGGGGTGCGTCTTCGCTGCTGCCAGCCGCCGAGGCAAAGCTACTGAAGTTCGGTATGTTGAGGGAGGGCAGCAGATGGTGGGCCTGTGCCGTGTTGCCGTTGGTAGAGGGCGAGTGTGCCGGCAGTTTGATCACCTCCACTCTGTCTAGCGGAGAACTGTCCCGGCCCTGGTCCGACGAGTCCTGTGGAGAGTTAATTGTGGTGAGTCTTCAATAAATGCTTTTCTTTTGAAACTCTAAAGCCTACATTTTAGTACAAGCAAAATGATAAATTTGAAGAATTAGTAAAGAAAAAGAAAGAATGTACAGTATACAGTAATTTCATCTCAAGAAATACAATTGGATAATTTTGCTAATAATAATATCAATCATATAAATGTTTATTGAGCAGAAACACAAAATACATATTTATTTATACAAAATGCATGAAAACCAATTGGTGGTTAAAAAAGATATAACATTCATATGAAGTGTTCAGCCACCCATGAATGTGTTCACTCTGCATAATGTATTATATATGTACTTCACTCAGCAACAATAAATATTTTAAAAATTATTAACATACATATAAACGTGGCTAACTAGAAAGTATAATATAACTTTAAAAAGAAGTCTATAAAAGCAAATTCTTCTACTCGCAATGGTTAGAACAACCCATTATTTATGACGTCTGTCTGAGTCTTTTTCATTGTTAAACTTAAGGCGACGTACTGTCTGATTTCCCCACTACAGCAGGAATTCAATTGGTGCAAGTCAACACTTGATAATTTGATTTCAATGGTTATTTCCTGTAAGTTAAAATGTAAATCAACAACAGTCCATGCTTTTCACTGGACAGACATTACACAACAATACTTTATTTACTAACAACGAGCAGATGACTTTGGCAAAAGCAAGAACAGGTAAACTATACAACACTATAAGCTCGCACCATTGGGATGGGGGTGTGAGAAAATTGAAGCTTTAGACCATGCCCCCTGTAACCTAACGGAAAAAATAGCAACTTTTCCAGAGCTCTAGAGGGAGTAAAGTGGAGGATGAGACTTTCAAGAGATAATTTAGGCTGGAAATTACGATTTTTGAGTCATTCAAGTCGACCGTTTAATAATATCTATTTTTTTGGGGGGGTTAAAAACTTTCTTTCTTTTAATTGTTCCATTTAATGGACTTAAAAATGCTCATTCAAAAAGTGGACTTTTTACTGCCCTGTGATTGGCTTAACATATTGCTAAGCAGCCAATGAGAAGTCACGAAAAAATCAAGAAGGTCTTTGAGACCAATCAAAAGTGTTCATACACCAGAAAGGAACAAGTATAACCCAACGTACCATCATGGTTTGTTGCCTCGGAGGTCTGGGAGCCCGTCGGCGATGATGGTCGGTCAACAGAAGTCCTGCGGACGTTGCTGCGGAGCCGTGATGTGCCATGCTGGTGGGTAGCACGCTCACCGACGGAGGGTCCAGCGAGATGGTCTTCTTGCGCCCTCTGTTGGTTGTGCCGGGAATTTTAGGGCCCACGATGGACGAAGTATACTTGATGATCTCTGTGTCTGGTGGTAACCTCACTCCACCCAGAATACTGGCTGGATCACTGCCCAAACCATAACCACAAACATCAGCACATGCAGGCTTAACAAGCACCACAGCAGTCTCAAAATTTAATACTTTCTAATGTAAATAAAAAACTACTATTCTATGGAAGAAGTTTTTTTTTTAAAAATTATTTTATATAAAAAATAAAAATATTAAAAACAAGAAGCTTTTTTAAATTATTATTATTTTTAAAATGCTGTAACACTTAATTACTGGCCTACTAAAAAAAAAAAGGATGCAAATTCAAAATAAAATATATTTTTTATTGTGATACAAATTATTACTGTAATGGTGAAATAAATTTTACAGTACATCTCTGCAAATGAAATTTACACTTGCCAGATCGTACAGAAAAATGTTCACCATTTTACAGATAATTTGAATGAGATATTTTATTTGAATGTACACTTTTCAACACAAAAAACAAAGTAACAAAGTTTTACTACAAGAAATCTACAATTTTCAAACTTAAGTTATAAGAAAAACAGTGCAACTACAGTATAAAAAATACCAATAAAATCTACGCATAAAAAAATTACAAGTGCAATAAAATTAGCTTGCAATTCAATACATTTTCTTTCTATGTAGAAATCAGATAAAAGTGCAAATAAAGCATTATAAAGCTTGGCGCAGTCAAAATATGTATAAACTGTGCTATGTGAATTTTAGAGACCCAAACCAATGCAAGACTGGCATTTAAAAGTGCAGAATTTGAACTAAACTCAGAGATCATTAAGAAACAGTCTTAAGGGCAGATATTTGATAAAAAATTTCCCGATCTAAGGACGCCACGTCAATGGAGCTTCTATATCCAGACCTCGTGAAGCTCCGACAATTTTAGGTCAAATATCTGCCCCTAAGATCTCTTATGCTGTCTGAACTAATCTATTACTATAGCAAAGATCATTCAAAATTTATTTTCAAATGATTCAGGGGGGTCTTCAAATAACACCACTTAACCTAAACTTAACCTAAGACTGTCTTAGCGCAACAATAAAGAATACGCTAAGACTGTCCTAATTTTAAGATTGTTGTAATTGGTGTTATTTGAAGACCCCCCAGAAACCAACATTGTTTCTGGACAATGTTTGACATGAATGTTCTCCGCTTGTTATTTACTTCTAATCTGACTTACCCTCCTTCAGCGGCAGAACTGAGGAGAGACAAGAATCAGTTATACTCTCAAAAGCTACTTCTTCTAAAATTAAATCAGTTATACTCTCAAAAGCTACTTCTTCTAAAATTAAATCAGTTATACTCTCAAAAACTACTTCTTCTAAAATTAAATCAGTTATACTCTCAAAAATTACTTCTTCTAAAATAAAATCAGTTATACTCTCAAAAATTACTTCTTCTAAAATTAAATCAGTTATACTCTCAAAAATTACTTCTTCTAAAATAAAATCAGCAGAAAGCCAGGTTCTAAAAGTGTGCCACTCGCAACACAAAAATTATTAACTTTCAAACTACACTCAAATTTTTAATAACGGTGCTCAAATATATATATAAAAAAAAGCATAGATTGGATAATGAAATGACTCTTTCTGGGACTCTTGACGCATAATTTGGACTCTGAAAGGGACAGGTATGTTTCTGTCTACTCACTAAGTACGCTCTCCTATTTTTTGGACAGGGTTTCAAGGGGATTTAAACAATTTTGTGTAACCTTGCTAAGGGTAAGATGGAATATCAACTTCAATTTTTTTTATTGCAGAAATGGATAGAGGGTGCAAAGTTATGATTTTTTAGGCCATGGAAACTATTTTTAAAAATTTATTGACAGAGAGAGGCATTACTTCTTTAATAAAAAGGATAGCAACTAAAAGGGGTGTGGGTTCAAACCTGACCTTGGCAAAACTTTTTAGCAATACTTTATGGTCTCGAAAAAATCAGAGTGGCATATCTTTGAAGTTTTTACACCCTCTATCCATATCTGCAATAGATTTTGTTGAGGTTTCCTGAAAAAAGACTCACCTGACGATGCTGGCTGAGGACGCCGGCACTCCCGCAGGCAGCGATGTCGGAACGTTCACAGACGGACTCTTGGAGGAGGGGCTGGGGGCGGGGGGAGGTGGGGCGGGGGTGGCTGTCAGAGCGGGGGAGGGGCTGGCCAAGCTGCTGCGACCGTGACTGCCCCCAGATGATTGCTTCGATGACTGCTTGCTACTGCTGGGCTTCGATGGTGGGGCTGCAAATAGACGGTGATCTTACAGTCAACAAATCTTAGATTATTTTCAGTCAGCAGTTTTAAAAGAAACTGAAACATTTGATCAAAAAATAAACAAACACCAAGAGTAATTTCATCACCTCAGACACAAATGCCTCAAAATTTTGTTGCAATAATAAACCTTCTGCTACACATACATAAGGTCTATAGTTGCAAAACCTTGTGGCTCATCCAACATTTTTTATATTCTGAGGCAACAAATTTTATAGACACTTCTATAAGGACTTAAGGTCTAATGGCGAGTGTCTAGTGATTGAATTTTGAACTTTATTGACTCACCAAGATGCTGCGAGTGCGGGGCCAGCAGCTCGAAGCCGGGCATCATTCCCTCGCCGGTGAGACCCCCGAAGGAAAGTCCGCTAGACGCCGAAAGTCGGGCGAGGTAGTCTTGGGCGGCCAGCTGGGAGGCCATGCTCCACCAGGCAGCGCCTGCACAAGTCAGAAAATTACACGTCCGACAAACTGACTGCACAGAGCAAAGGCTGCACTTTTCATGGCATAACTTTGTATCACAACAATCAAACATATCTTAGATTAAATGCACTTTAAAGGTGAATGTATTCGAACATCTTTGACTTAATTTGTCATCCATCTCAATATTTTCGTACAATTCCTAATGAAGCTGCTATAGGACAATTGAAAAATGAAGTCAGCGGCTGTTGATCATACTTTAACTTGCAGCGCACCACAGGGTGGAAAGTTTAACGAACTGATCGTGCCTTTCAATTGTCCTAGAGCAGCGTCATTTGAAAATATTGAGGCACATGGATGACAAAATAAGTCTGAGGTTTGTAAAAAAATAATCCCATTTATTCACCTTTAAATTTTTTAATTTGTATAGCTCTGTGTTAAATTTTCCCTGGGGGAGGGGGGGGGCAGCTGATCGCAAAACATGTGAAAGTAGACTAGAATCTGAGATTTGATTAATTATACGTTAATTTTACTGTTTTTTTTTTAAATAATGAAAACAATTAGCACCTAAATTATTTAATTGTTATATTGTATGTTAAGGGCATTGGGTGTAGCACCGGTAGTTGGCAACACTGACGTATCTTCACCTTGTTAATTTTTGATCATTGCTCCTCGGAGTAATTTTTATGCTAGAGCTAAGCTGATTGCTGTAGTATCAAGATAATTAGTAGCCCAAGTGCACAATTTGGCTAAATAAAGCCTGATTTAAAGAAAAGTATTTTTTAATAATTTTTTAAATTTACATGCATTTTTCTAAAACATAAAAAAAAAATACTTTTCTTTAAATCAGGCTTTATTTAGCCAAATTGTGCACTTAAGCTACTAATTATCTTGATACTACAGCAATCAGCTTAGCTCTAGCATAAAAATTACTCCGAGGAGCAATGATAAAAAATTAACATGGTGAAGATACGTCAGTGTTGCCAACTACCGGTGCTACACCCAATGCCCTTGATTGGAAAAATCTTGAGAATCAGAGTGTTATTCCCTTGACCCAAGACAATTTCCAAATATGTAAATAATTCCATCAGAGACCTCACACATAGTACGACGTAATACACACGATAAATTACTACATCACACAAATTATTTTACTTAATTATAAGACTATTTAAATGTAGAGATAATTTAATTTATTTCATTTATTAATATTCATACTCGTTTGATGTAATATTATAATTTATGTGCAGTGAATAAAATTTACAAGGCAAATAGAAAGTGCAATATGGACGAGGTGTTATGAATATTAATTTTGCATGATTTAAGTATATACCACTGTAGGTTGATATCTCATATAAATTATAATTATTTTAAATTATATAAATGATAAATACTATTGAGTATTGATCGAAAGATGTATATAAAAAAAAGTTCCGTCAGCGGCACATATAGCCAGTATTTTATTTATTTATTTTTTTTAATCGGGGGTTGTTCTTCGTCATTGGGGAGAGGGGGGATGCAAGAAGTTAAGAATTTGGAGAGTCTACCCCCCAAACGCCACTGTCATTATACCAGGACTAATTCGGGGTAAGTCACTCCCCTCCCTCCTACTTAACAATACAAATTAGCCCTGTACATTAAAATTAGGAACTACTTCAAGTATAATTTGGGAAAAGGCCACAAAATCAAGCAGAAAATTTTAAAATCCTATGCTGTGCGTATTACTCACAATATCTATTTTTTTAATAATAGTTTTGGTCACCAAATATTTTTTCTTTAATAGCATTGATTCTTCTCGTCACCATTTATGAAAGAAAATTCTGCGAAAAATGATGCGAATATAGCCAGGAGAAATTAATTTCGAGACCAACTTTAGCACGTATTTGCTATGCCGCTGACAATGTTTTGCCTATAAAATCGTGACGTCTTATTGTTTTGTGACGTATGGTGAAAGACCCGTATACAAAACGCCAACTAAGGTCCTTACTAGGAGCTATAATTAAATTGTACGTGATTTCCACCCAAACTCACTTGCAGGGTTGATACCGAGGGAGGCCGCCTGACTCGCGGCCACACTCAGGGTACCCAGTCCTCCGTAGCCCCCCGCGCCAGAGGTGGGGGGCAGACCGTACGCTGCTGCGGCGGCGGCTGCGGACGACGACTGGTGAGGCGAACGACCCATCATGGCGTAGGCCCCAGGTAAATGAGACAGGTGGTTCCCGAACCCTCCGGGAGGTGCCGCCCCGAACAACGAGTGAGCTGCAAGGACATCATCGTAGGCACCTTTGTATAACCAATCCAACACATTCAGGATTATTACGAGTGGGTGAAAGTCTTCGGTGTTATTATATCGATGACAAGCTTCAACTTAAAAATGCCGCAGCGCCGCATTCTGACATCGCTCCATAAGGTTTGTTAGGAGAAAAATCTTAGTTATTTTTTCATTCAAATTCTATGCTGCACAAAATCTCGAATATTTTTTATGTCGTGTAAAGTGATCTTTCCCGTGGCTCATATGAATTATTAATCATGCCCTTCATAAGAACCACCGAAAAAAATTAAAAACCAGGGGGGTCTTCAAATAACACAAATTACAACAATCCTAAAATTAAGACAGTCTTAGCGTATCTTTTTATTGTTGCGCTAAGACAGTCTTAGGCTAAGTTTAGGTTAAGTGGTGTTATTTGAAGACCCCCCAGGTACCGCTGGGTTAAAGGATAGGAAGCTTGATAGAACATGTCGTCGCGCGCAGTTCGCGCGCTAGATTTTCATTGGCTGAGAGAATTGTGTCGTCAATATTAAAGCTTCTCATTGATGGTAAATAAAGAATGTAGCTTGTATCTGAACCCTCATAAATCGGTCTATTATAAATTAAATATATTACAAGGCATGTATAATCGATCAAGACATTCATGGTGAATCCAGAATGAATCGCCTGTAGACAATCATCTTTAGGTGCATGAATCAAATGTAGGGTGACACTGTATAGGAAAATCATAATAAATGTATATTATTGTTTCTCTTTTGATTATTTATTTATGAACATATCTGTTACATGATATCTCGCTCATCAAATTCTTACTATCATATATTCTAAATTGACCTAATAACATCCCATATATTCACAAATATTAAACGTTTAAAAATTACATGGATATGCAACACTCGGTCCTTAATCACACCAGGTGTAAATTCTGTATTATACGATATATACAATTTTTGCTTACAAGAAAATTTAATCTAAATACAAACAAAAAATAGAGCTAAAGTTTTCTTGCAGGGAAGAATTGTATGCAAAATTGCATAATTTTATCGTGTAATACCAGCTTAAGTAATAATTTGTCGCAAATTTCTCGGTAAAATAATCGGGGTTCCAAGGAGAGTGCATAGAAAATACTTACAGCCGGCACCAGATGAGGGTTCACTCCTTGGCCAAAATGCTGCAACAAGAGGGCGGGTTTTCATTAGCGGGGGGACACTCGAAAAATATTAAACATTTTATTTCAAAAAGCAGCACTGTGGATGTTTGAAAGACAGCGTAGAGAACATTCTGTACACACAAAGCATGCATGTTTTCGTAAATAGAAACACGTCCAGATGAAAATTCTTGTATTTACAAACATCAAAAGTTATTACACATATATGCATACCGTTTAAAAAAAACATGCACTAAAAAGCTTTTTAACAAAATAAATAATTACGTGTATTTTTTTTTTTTTTTACGTTAGTTCATAAAACTCCGCTAATTATAAACTAGGTGACAAAGTTTTTCAAGGTCGTGACCCCGTGACCCCGACTTGGCTCATACGTGTTAAAGAGGGGAGAGGGTGGAACTATACGAAGAGGGTGGCTGGCCTAAATTGCCATAAGAAAAAAGTTGGTACAGGAGATATCGTTGTTGAAATGCTACTTTCACGCATCCCCCAGCTCAATGTAAAAAAAAAAAAAAAAAAAAATTTGGTGATGTGTTTGTTTTAAATCTTAAAGTTGATAGTTTCGTTGATTTTTTTCAAACTAGTAATTTTGTTAATAAAGCTTGCATTACAATAGAGCATAACTTTTAATGTTTGAGTGAATTTTCAGAGTAATTTATATTACGCCCGATACATGGAATAGCTGCAGCATGTATTATATTTCCATGAATTAGTTAGGCCTATAAAATTACGCTATAAAGCTTGCTCCGTTTTTAACTAAAAATATTTTGAATATTTTCATCGTAAAAATTAAAGTCCACATTAAATTACAAAGACAAAAGTAAATATTTACATTCAATGATAAGAGTAAAATAAAAATCAACGACATCAGTTGTAGTTTGAAGAAAAATAATCAAAATAACAACCGAAAAATCATTATTAAAGTCTTCCGACTATTAGTTACAGTAACAATTAAGATAGAAACGTTAGAACTAATTGAATTTTAAGTAAAATTAATTTATTTTGATATAAAAATACTTGTAATTATTAAAATTATAGTCTAAAAATATGATTTTCTTTTAAGAAAGGGACAAAGAAATAACGACTTTGGCAGACTCGTCGTATCAAAAGCTTAATTATGACGGGCAGAAGCGAACAGAATGCTGGCAGGATGATGCTCGTAGTAGCAGAACGAGCAAGAAGGAGGTGGTGGGAGAAAACCGGCGCTGCTGCTGCTGCGAATGTATGTGTGTGTGTGCACCGCGCTAAAAATCAATACGCGTTGAGCCTCCTCGCGCGCCGCTAGCCGTGTACTAGCGAGGAGTGAAATGGATTTTGTATTTCTTAGAACAACCTCTCTACCAACCTTTCCATTTGCGCATGCATGCAAGGCAAAAGCAAGCAGGCAGGCGTGCGCTATCACAAAAAGCAGCCACAGTTTTAGTTATATAGCTACTGCTACATCAGAAGATCAACGTGATCAAATAATTTCAAAACTAATCTTGAACTAGATTAATCCATATTAATTACAATCATATAAATAAAATGAATACACGCAATGATAATAAATATATTAATAATGATGATTATTGTTGCAAAAAAACACTTGTTAAAATTTATCACTTCAATTTTTAAAATGCTTTTGTTGTTGATTTTGTTTACTTTTGTTTATTTACTTTGGTCTGCAGGATTCACGGTTATAATTATTATTGTTTATAAAACATTTCAATTGTTGTAGAGGATATAATTATATAATTATTACGTACCATTGAAAAATTAGAAGATATATAAAACAATTTGATAAATTTATAAGATAACAATTAACATAATAAAAGTAGAAATATAAAATTGTGTATTAAAACTGCATGATGACTTATTTTAAGCAAATTTTCATATATTTACTAAAATGAAATGCACAGGAAAAAGTAAAAAATAAAAAAAACTTTACACAATTACCGACATTCACATTTTCACTTTTTGAGAGAAAAATAAAAGTAATTATTTTTTATCATCCCCAACGCTCTCCTTTTAAAAAAAAGTCATGCAGGAACGCCAAGTAAAGGAGATGGAACGAGAGAGATGTAAAAAAATGGTAAGAATCGGTAGCCTGCTATAAATGAGATCACAATATGCAATAGAATCGAGTACATTTTTTCCTATGGGCAATAAACTTCTGATAAACTGCACCGAAAAAAAAATTACTTAAAGATACTTTTTTAAAAACAAATTTACTGCAAATACAGTTCGTTAATGACCTTGTACGCCTCGTTAGACAGTCACCAAGTGTTGTTATGGAGTTTATAATCAACATTCGCATTATTTTTTTCTCCACGCGCCGTGCAAAGTTAAGAAATTCATTTCACAAGTCAATCGGGGCTGGGTGTTGTGAGTTTAAAAAAAAAATGCGTAATTATTAACTTGAGCAAAACTTGGTGACTGCAGCCTAATTTGTAATTTGAGTAAACCTTTAATATTCGTCACTGATTATTATTTTATCCGAACATTGATGCTATTTTACAGCTACCGATAAATTTGTGTATAACATAAAGGTAGAATATATTTGACTCACCAAATAGACTGGCAGCGTCTAGCAGGTTCGAAGATGAGCCACTGCCGGAGGCAGCGTGGGACATGTGAGAGAAGTGGCTGCTGCTCTGGTCCTTGGAGGACCTGCTGCCCCCATGATCCTTGCCGCCCCCGCCAGACTCGCCCCCGTCTGCCTTGTCCATATCGCCGCTCCTTGCGCCCCCTGAAACATAACACATTATAAAGATTGCAGAGAGGGGACGTACTTTAATTTCATCGCTCAATTATTGTAGTCGAGTACTTAGTCATTACGTATGACTTTTTGCATTATTTACTTGGTGAACAAAGTCGATACTTTGTAGCCAAGTTATAATTCAACTAACGAAAGATTAGCACCGGGAAGTGCAAGGTTTCTACACTTCCTAGTTAAATTTTTATCCTGAAACCTTGCAGAGATTTCAACCTAGTTTTTTCATGTTCACAGTTCAGTCAAAATCCTTCCACTTCCGGTGGTAATCTTATACGTTTGTTGAACTGTATAGATATAATGTGCATGTCCACCCAAGAGACTGGCGAGAACATTGTGCCAGTCATGTATAAACATATAGTCGTAAAATCTTTCTAACACATTTTGTTGGGAGTTGCATTTTATAATATACTGCTGGTCTGCACTAAATAATAAAATAAATATTTTCACACAGGATGGTATAAGAAAATCATAATAAAATAAATAATTATAACAAGCATATGGCAATAATAAAATGAAAAATGTGTTTTTATTACTTTTTGAAGTTATATCTTCCTGCTGTCTAAAATTTGAAATTCATCAATTTTCAATAAATTGACCCTTTAGAGAAGTTCTTCTCTGCACCCAAGATCAGAGTTTAGACCCCCAGTTTGAAAAGCATCGGACAAAGTAGAGCACAATTTTCTCGACTGATGCATTCACGTTCGTGCCTCTGTCTACAACAACGAGAGGAAAATTCTGAATGCAAGGGGGATCGATGTAGCATACATTGTACCGTACAGAGAGAAAATACTAGTAGTATTTCCTTTCTATATGCTTATACACATGTGGAACAAGACAATGCACTTTAACATATTTTTGTTATCTTTGTATAAAAAATAGCCTTTATGACGAATTTTCAAGATCATGTTTTGCATCGTTCTCGTTTAACTGTACTGCAGCCACTGCAGGGCGGGGCGAAGTTTCATATTTAACATTATAGGCATTTTCCCCACTCCACTTTTTTTAACATTAGCCTTGTGAATATCCCCCCCCCCCCCGAAATTGTTTATCTGGGTCCTGCAGTACAGTACATTCAAATAAAAATATACGATCATACCATTATATTTATAGTGTGTACATGATGCATCATGCGTAATTCAGAGAGTATATTTTTATTTTTATTAATTGAATTTAAAAGTTGTGTGTTAAATATATTATGGTGCTAATGTGATGTTTAAAAGGACACAATTTTAATTATTGTATTAATTTTATAGATCATATATATTTTAAATATTGTTTGGGTATATGTGTTTAAATTTATTAAATTTAGGCTAATTTTAATTAATAGAATTAAGTATGCTACATATTTAATGTAATAATTGACGTGATCCATGCTGTACAGCCTATGATCGAAATAAAAATTTGAATTTGAATATATTTAATCGGTTATCCCTTTAAACAATTACTATTGTACAAGTTTAAGATTACGTTGTTGTTATTTTGAGGGCATTTTTTCCTCATTAATAACTCAAATTTAACCGTGAAAATCGTTATGAAAACACTTGCTCGAATTAAAAATTAAAAATGCAATTATTTGCATAGCAATTGAAAACAACCGGAAAGAAATAAACTCACATAAAACATAATTGCCGAACGAAAACCCTTTTTATATTTCGAGCATACCAACATATTTATATTATTATCATAAAATAAAAATAGTATATTATTGATCATTATAATTTCGGATATCATTTTCTTTATAAATTATATTTTAAATTAAATCGCCACCAGTAGTAAAAAAAAATATAATTTTTTACACACATTTCAAACAATGCTAAAAGTATAATAAGCATAAAAACAATAAAAGTTGGCTTTACTTTGCATAAAGCAATAAAAAATTCGTGCGATGCGAAATCGCTTGGAACGGCGGAGGCTGCAGCAGCCACATAAAGCAAACGTTATTTCTTCTTCTATAAATAAATCATACCAGAGATGGAATATTACGTATGAATCGAGCATTGTATTAAAAAATTCAATACTAGTTTCATCTGTCCCTATGAAAATAAAGAAGATGAGTTATTAGTGAGAAAAACAGTCAAGAGTTGGAAAATTAAATTATATAACTCGCTACAACATCATGTCGGCGACATGCATACTGGCTTAAATTTACCTACAAAATTCCAGGTGAAAGAAAACAACGTTTTAAGGTAGAGATAATACGGATCAGCTGGTCCAATGCTAAAAAAATCCCATTCATAAAAATTATGAAAATAATTTAAAATGTTCTCCTCTACATCCCCTATCAGTAGGTAAAATATCAGGTATACAAAAACGAGCTAGTTTTCGAGTTATTAATTTTTAAAGTTGACTAATTTAACATGGAGAAATAGAACTTCCATGTTAAATTGGTCAACTTTAAAAATTAATAACTCGAAAACTAGCTCGTTTTTGTATACCTGATATTTTACCTACTGATAGGGGATGTAGAGGAGAACACTTTAAATTTTTTTCATAATTTTTATGAATGGGATTTTTTTAGCATTGAGCCAGCTGATCCGTATTATCTCTACCTTAAAGCATGTTTTCTTTACAGGGAACATTGGCAAAGCTTTATATCTTTAAATTTTAGACTCTATTTTAGGCTTGATTTTTTTCACAAATATTTTAACGCTAAATGTGGCTTTAAATTAAATTCAGGGGGAGGGGGCGACGTGTTGTTTAAGGGACTAGTAATTCCCGCTGCATTCAATTAGGGACATGTTCACCTACATGATTTTGTTTTACATACGAACTTGATTAATTAACGAGTGTATTAACAGTAATTTTGCAACGTTGGTAGCGGTTTATAAAATGGCACAAGTCCAAAAGTTGTGATAGATGATCGACCTTACATTCCTATCTGACGAAGTCTCTTCTCTTACGTTTATGATGCATGCAGTTTCAGTATTTACAAGTTTTAGGGTTTTAATGATTAAATATAGCAATGTTTCATAGTTGTGCCCTTTACCGCGAGTATCTTCGAACGTAAAAAAAAAATTAAAATACGTAACACATTCAACAATTGAGTTATATTGTATGCAGCGAGGGACAAAAGTCATGTAATTTGCCTAATTACTTATTAACGTATAACACAAGAGAATGCAGCTAACAGTTGTGCATGTCGTCATAACTTTGATAATAAAAGCCAAAATCGCACTTGGTTATTGATCATGTGCATGTCGATGCATCAGAACTCTCATAATAAAAGCCAAAATCGCACTTACTATCAGAACCAAAAAGGTGTGCCCCTCTCCTTATGAAACTTGTATGCTATTCAGGGGCACACCTTTTTGATTCTGATAGTAGTTATGATCGAGTTCAGCAGAAACTTTATGACACTTCGAGCCGGGTACAATTTTCAGGTCACACCGGGTACAATTTTCAGGTCACACCGGGTACAATTTTCGCCCCCAAATCTGCTGTATCTTTTTGCCACAACGAAGTTCCATCAAGCAAAGAAATGGAAGGTGAGGCATGCAGTCTACAGAAATCTAAATAAACGTTCACCACGTGACAACGCGACGTTTACAAGTTATAACGTCCGTGATGCTGTCCGGAGTGTACACGAATTTCACCAGAGTTTAATAATCAACAACTTCACTATATAACATCGAACAACAATAATTACTACGTTCACATGACGGAGTTTAATATTAGGATTCATTGACGACGGATAATGTTATTCTAATGAAGCGTCGTCAACGAATACGTATATTAAACACCGTCATGTTGCCCAAAATTTTAAATATACTATTAATATGTAACAATGTAATGAAATTGTCACTAACTGTGTATTATAAAATTATAGACAAATATAAATTAGCTTATTATATGACCACATTTTACTCTCAAACAGTTATTATTTTTTAACACGATTAAATTTTCAATTCCGTCTTTATCGATAAAATCATATATAATAATAAAGACAAGATTATTTCATTGATTTATACGAATTTGATATGATGTCACACACACACTGCCACGGTTATAGCGTGGGAACAAACTAATATAACCTTGCGACGTCGTCAACGGAGCGGCAAAATGCGGCAGGAGCAACTTATAGGGCAAAAAGGCGCCCAACAAACATCATGCTAGCAGGACTGCTGCAATCCTTTTCAGGCAAGCCCGACCTGCTTGGCACATCATACACTAGTCTTGCCAGCATTGCCCGGATCCGGTTTGGCTGCTCCAAAGACAGATAACACAGAGGTAGGTAAGAGAATATTGCGCGTGATCATTCTTTGAAACTTCTCCCCCGCATCGAGTAATTACCTCACGGATATAATTGTTATAATGATGCAAATTTTTCATTTACAACAAGTAGGAATGTGTACAGTTTGAATCAGTGAAATTGTCTTTAAGGTAGAGATAATACGGATCAGCTGGCCCAATGCTAAAAAAATCCCATTCATAAAAATTATGAAAAAAAAAATAAAATGTTCTCCTCTACATCCCCTATCAGTAGGTAAAATATCAGGTATACAAAAACGAGCTAGTTTTCGAGTTATTAATTTTTAAAGTTGACTAATTTAACATGGAAGTTCCATTTCTCCATGTTAAAATAGTCAACTTTAAAAATTCATAACTCAAAAACTAGCTCGTTTTTGTATACCTGATATTTTACCTACTGATAGGGGATGTAGAGGAGAACATATTAATTTTTTTTTCATAATTTTTATGAATAGGATTTTTTTAGCATTGGGCCAGCTGATCCGTGTTATCTCTACCTTAATTGTGACTGAGAATTGTACCAGAAATTCTATTAGACACAGTAAGAGCTAGGCCATCGATCTCATAATGGCGAGAAAACGAACAATTTTATTGGCAGGGTGTACGTTTGCAGCGATGATACAAGATTTATATAGGTATATACAGTAACTTCCGTTCAAATCTATATTAACTAATGTACAAATTAGAGCATGTTGTGCTAAAAATTTACACTTCACGTTATATCCACATCTCCTTTTTAAGATGTATATTTATTTTTTGTAACTTGGGTGAAAAATAAAAATAAATAGATAGAAAAAAAAAAGTTGCAAATCGCTTGTTGTAAATACGGCAAATTGGAGCTTATTTGCAGTTGAATTGCAGTTTAGTTCATTATATAAGTTGGCAATTAAATTAAGAACTTCATACCTGATATAAACACGTATGTATATTTAAAAATGTAGATTATAGGGTTATAATGTATAAGGTCATTCAGGAAGATTTTACTGTCTACCCAGCCCAATACCCAAAGACCCGTACAATGAATAAAATTCATGCGCCCATTGAAAAAAATTTAAAATTTTTTATCACTTATAGGATTAGGACAGTTAATTAATAATTAATTAATTGCTAAATAAGTAACAATTGATTGGTTTGTATTTTGGGGTAATTGAACCATTTTGGTCATGTATATGTCACAAAATAAATTTGTTAATGCAGAGAATATACTGAGGATAATCTTAATTCTATACAGTAATATTTCAGTTCAGATTCAGAATAGGTTTTATTCAAATTCACAGTTTCCCCTGAACGGAAGAAAGTGGCTCGTTAGGCAAATTGTGACACACCCACATTCAACCGGTTGCATAACTACAAGGGTTTTTTTTCTGATAAGACGGGGGGAGATTCCGCGTGGTGACGTCACCCCCCAGATTCCCCCGAGGCTACTGCAGTGCCCCCCCCCCCCCTTTCACACATTAATATTTTAAAATTAACTGTTAATTGAGAAAAATAAAGTATAAGATTAAATGAGATTATAAATAATAACAGTTAGCTTAATTAGTTTATTATACCTTAAGTCTAATTAAAATGATTTAAGTGAAATGAATACCTGTTTATATTACAATGGGTTATAATTATATCTACTTACATAATTATACCGAATAAATAATTTTTAATTACAACAATTTAATTTTTAATTAATTTTTTTAATATATATTTGCAGATGAATTTTGATGATCATTAAGAATTAATGTTCTCTTATACTTCCTACTAATGCTAATTATGATATTAATTAATCGATCAACCATAACAATCAATCAAAAATATATTTATAGATATTGCAAGTATGGAATATTGAAGTTTATTATAACGCAAGGAGAGGTAGGTGTGCAATTTTGGGAGAGTTGATATTAATTCACTTTTCATTCCAAATGATGTTTTAGTTCGCCATGCTGAATGGTATCGTCCCACAAACGAGGGTAGTGTCCAGAGGTATTTTGAGACAGTTAATTGGTCCGATAAAACAGCTGATTCAGATATCAAGTCTTATAAAAATTTGCGGAGAAAAGAACGCCTAATTTAGCCATGTCATGAAACAAGGCTCCACAACGTTGAAGTAATCACTTATTTATTTATTTATTTATTTATTTATTTATTTATTTATTTATTTATTTATTTATTTATTTATTTATTTATTTATTTATTTATTTATTATATTTATTCAGAAAACAGACTACAGGTTAGGTAATCCGATTATAATAAAGAATACAATAGTTCATACAAATTCTTAGTTAAAATACACACGTACAAAATACTTCGTGTCTCCTTCATCAAAATATAATTATTGCAAATTTGACAATATTTCTATACAATCTACAGACATCTCTGGGCACTCCTGCCTTGTAGACGTTACCACGCAGTCTGTGAAGACGTGGTGAGCTAAAACTATTTTGATATCGACAGACTGGGTGTTCTTCTTACATCTCTCAAATTTGAAAATCTACATATTTCTGTCTATGCAGCTCTAGCAAGTGAGGCAGGAGTAAAGTTGGTGTTGTCCAGTGACAAACGTAAATATTCGGCAGTCCACAGAAAATTGTTTTTGTAAAATTTGCGGGAGACCTCATGTAATATTCAAATTGCTCAGCGGTCACGTAGCCTGCATTATTGAACACCCGCACAACTCGCAGAAGAGAACAAAACTTCAAGCAGAAATAATATATTAATGAAAATTCCAAAAAGGTTGACCTTATCAATTATAATTTCTCTACGTACGATTACATTTTTTAATAATATGATTAAGTTTAGTGCTTTTAGAATCCGCAAGTTTTCTAGAGGCAGCAGCAGAGCGAAGAGTTTTGTGTGAGCTAGCTCGCTACTATAGGTGCGCTTTCGTACTGCGACAATTAATCATCGAGAGAAAGAGAAGCAGCGAGCGGGGAGGGAGCGCCAGAGAGGAGGGGGGTCTTGCAATCAATACGTAGAGGCAGCATGGCGCGGCTCCTGCTACTAGCCCCAGCAACCAGCGAACTCACAACGTCCCTGGATGTTTTTTTTTTTTTTTTTCCCCGTCGTCACTGCCGCGTATTTCTCCTCAGCAACGATAATATTACTTTCTCGTTTCCAACAAAACTTACAGCCACCATTTGCCCCTGATCCTTTTTCGCCATGTTGTCCATACAGATTATTATAATCATAATTACTTATGTAATGAAATTATAATGCTGCAGTATCTGTAATATCAATTATTTAAGACTTCAAATATAAAACACGTCAGCGTGTCAAATATTCTGTATCATATTTTTTTTATAAGGTTATACGGTATCATCTTTAAAATGGATAAAAAAAAGGTAGGAAATATTAAGATAAGATTTATATAAAAAATGTCTGACGGTAAAATTTCGCCGTCATAAACTCTGAGCGATATCAGCAGTAACGATTTACTACAACCAAGAAGCCTCACAAGAATTACATAAGTGGCATGTTACAATTGTCAAGCAGTTTCAATTACTCTAGTACAAATTCAAGTATACGAGGAATCCAGTTAATATCATAAAACTTCAAACGCTACGAAATCATAGAAACATAATAACGAATATGATAGAAATAACTTCGTAAAAATGTCGATAAACATCGAATAATTATTACGATAGCTAATTATTAAAATACGGCAAATGCACCATGAGGATACAAGATCAGCTTGGAGATTATTTTAGGTCTGAACTGCGTAAGTTTCCACTCTGAACTGCGTAAGTTTCCACTCATTTTCCTTATGGGTCGATCAAGGGCAGAAAGTTTACACTTGGCTGCAGGTTTACGGACATATCTCAAAGCCTGGTACAGTTTATTATATGCCTGTACGGAGAGGCTTGTATTATTGATTATGAATGTGATATTATAATCTATTTTGTAAGCCAATAATTAACTTTGAAGCAAAAATTCAGTTTCGAATTAACATCTTAATTATGCACATGACGTAAATTGCCCATTTATGTAATATATAAATAACATGCCCTTCTAAAATGAAGTAGCCATCCATGCATAAAAATATACAAATATATGTGCAAAAATTAGAAGAGCGTTGTTTATTTGTATCCTCTCTCATGTTTTAAAAATAGTTGTGGATATTATTAATATACAATGCCTTTAAAATACTATAACAGTATTTTTTTTAACGTGAAAAACATTATTGTTATAGAAATAAACTATGTTTGTTAAAAAAAAAATATCAATGAAGTACAAAATTAGAACACAAAGTTCTTTAAAAAAAAGAAAAAACTTTTTGCAGTGCAAAAAAAAAAAAAAAAAGTACCGTCGATTCAGTATAACATACAAGAAATTTTACAACTTTTGGATCATCGAAAAAACAACAACTTGTATTATTTGTTGCGTGAAATATTTTTTTACATTAAATTATTTTACTTCTTCTCTGAATTAAAATTTGAATGAAGTTGCACTTCAGTCAACTGCAATCAAAATAATTTGTCCAAGTGATCTAAAAATGGACTGAAAGTAAAATTAGATTTCGTATAACTTTAACAAAGAAAACATTTTTTTTTTCGGGAAATTTAATCATGTTCACTCATGCATATAATTAATTCAAATTTTTATTTCGATCATAGGCTGTACAGCATGGATCATAAAAATATATTCCTCTCTGAAAGTATATAAATACATAGAGCTATATTATTTTTAATCCAACTAGTCATACTCCTAATGGAGTAAAAATAAAATTACGATAGCTCACTTTTTTTATGACTGCTTCCTGCTAATATTTTTATCATCTAACAAAATCTCTGTATATAAAATATTGTAAATAAAATTTCAAGTAGCAACATTAATTTCTTACGCAACAACCGCACGGTTTGTGTATAATATGGACAACAATACTCACTAGTCAGTCACGCTGATGTCCTCATTGTTGTAGCAGCCGCGACGTCGTCGTTTCTGCAACAATACAACCACTACAATCAAACATATGGAGGGGGTAATAGTGAGTTTGCATGCGTCATGGGCGCCTCCGATCATGCAAGCGCCACTCTTGATCACGCACTACTAGGAAAAACACATCTCGATCGAAGCCATAATATTATAATCTTTAATACATGCGTTTTTTTTAAATAAATAATTCTATTATGTAAATAATAAGACTGCATGTATGTGCATATTATGGTATTATCAGATATTTTATTAAAAATATAAATTTACATAGCAAAACATGTCTAAAAGGGCATAAGTCAATAATTGGGAGAAATGTAATAAAAATATTAACGAAAGGTCATTTTGTTATCTTTCTTTGAGAGATAAACGCCTTATTATATATCTGACTTTTTTATGTCTATTTTTTAAATTAAAATATAGCAAATGCTTACAAAAATAATATAATTTTGATCGCCTGCAAGAACTTTGAATTTTTTCGTAAAATAATAAAATTATTTACCGTCGCCGTCCCTTGTACAGAAAAGTTCATGTTTGTAGGATGTAATTAATTTAAAATAAGCGTTCGCGGTATCAGATTTAGAACCATAATAATACATCAAATTAAATATATTAAATAATTTGCATGCGAGTAATATTTATTATAATAAATGTAATTAACGTGACGATAATTGTCAACTATTATGACGTCACGCCAGATCGAAGCTAATTAGTTGGCCATCGCCGCGAAATGGATGGCGTTAATTGAATGGGGGGGTCATTGTGAGTCGATCCACCGAAGACGGAAGAGGGGGGGGGGGGGGAGAATTGATGAATGGCCAGATAGAAGATAAGCCTGCACAAAATTTAGAGCTCTCCTCTATTGAATCTTCCGGTATACACTTGGGTCTGATATTTTTTTACTAAAACTGTAATTCAAGTAAAATCGTATCCTCGACTGGAAATCGATATAGTTTGTGTTTGTAATGTCGCAAAATATTTTCAAATCAATAAACATAAAATATAGAATAGGTGTCGATGATTAAAATGTAACCGGTTTTTAATATATATTTTTTTATGAATGGAAAAACGATACTTTCTGTGCAAATTATTTCCCCCCTACATCGATTTACAGAACTCTAGCTTCAAGCCATGTAAGTGTATTACAATAGTTGTTTATCTAACAAGTGACCGTCATAGTTTTATAAATTGAGTAATTAGTCACGGTTTAAAGGTGTATAATTTCACATAAAAACAATTAAATTTAATTTATTATAACTTTAAAATAAACACATTTCTGTGTAAAATTAATTATTAAAAGTGATTAATTAAAACATACTATATAAATATAATAGCACCATTGCGACCAAGTACGTTCATTCATGTTGAGTATTTCACTAACTCTACTACGCAAAGTACCCATTACCGTTAATTATTAATTGTTCTTTCTCACTACACGACATGCTGAACGTTTTGTCAACATAAGCGGAAATACTCCAAGAGTCAAAAATTTCGGTCTACATTAAATTTTAAATGTCAGACATTACTGGCGAAATAAGAATAAACGATAGATTTCATTGTATTAATATTTTTTCTAAAATATCTGAATTTTATCAGAATATTTCCGCAAAAAAAAATTAAGAATGCAAGGCAACATAAATCCGGTCACTTAATTAAAACAAGTTGTTATTAAGGATGACAAATTACTATACAGTATCTGCCGTATGCCTTACAAAAACCTAGGCTAGTTAATGTAAGAAATCCGATAATTGAAGAAAAAAATCTCATCAATAAGAAGAATTCCATCCAAAAACAGCCGGCAGTGTCTTCTACTTTTAATTATGCACTTCAACAATTAATATTGCATCAAATTACATCAATTTGTAACAATTAGCATACCCAGAGTAAGGCAGATTTGGCACGGTTCACAGAGTTATCCAGGTTTAACCATAATTAGTGTCATTGAATTAGGCTGATAGTATAACCGTGTTTAGTGGATAACTTTCTGTACGACTCTTTCGTGAATCGACCCTATAATAATTAAATTATTTAAAAAAATGCATTAACATAATTTAATCCACAATAAAATTAAGTTATTATATTATCAACGCTTCTTTCATTTAGAGATGTACAATGACATTAATATAAATAATATTAAGGGGAAATAAAAACAACCAAACTGTTGATACAGAGGATCTCCCCCTTGTTAGATCGATAAATTTTGCCTAACCTATTATTGTAAGGAACATTCGACCGTGCTAGCTATGGAACTTTCTAACCCCTAATTTTATGTCCAGTGAATAAAAAACACTAAGATATATCCTATCCAGATTGCGTATTACTTTGTATGGCGTATTTTGAAATTGTAATTTGTAAATTACAAATATTGTTACATTTAACAACCCTCAATAACAAAAAATATTTTAACAGAGAGTATACTCTGAGTAAAAGAGTAATACATCAATATAGTGCAAGGGTAGGGAGAGCAGTGCAAATGACGTCACGATCTTTGTTCGTAAACTTGCTCAGAGTATAGGGTTTACGAACAGACTCATTTTTATATTCATTCTCGCATTGCAGACAAGGGACTTGATAGCAGACTAAATATTATTATAATGTAAATATATACCACAGGAGTATAATTTCATGGCATCATAATAACATATATTCGTTGGTGCCTTTCTAAAATATTTTTAGAGTCAACGACCTCTGCATAATCTCCTTGACTACATTTCTACATGCACTAATTGAAACTGCACAATACTGTATTGATTACATTTTACACGGAAATACTGACAATAGTGCAATCAGTGTTATAAACAGATACAGACTATATTTTATAAAAACACGGTTCTTATACATATTTCTCCCCCCCTAGAGCGATTGATATGAAGATACGATTGAAAATAATATTAAACATATAAGATAAATTCAATTTAGTACAATATTTCAATTAATTCTTACTGAATGTTAATACATAATTATTAATTATCATGATAATGTATTTCGATATCATCATATTAGCTTGAAACATAAACCATTATTGCTGTTACGTCCATCACAATAAATATATGGACATACTGTAGTTAGCCGGCGAACATAAGTAAATTATATGAGAGAACGTCATCACATGCATAAGAGTGGGCGTGTCCGGCTGCTGACGATGCATTTGTCGTCACACATTTCAAGCAGACAACGCACTGCCGCTCGATCGATTGGAGGGAGCACCAACAATCGGTGGACAATATCCCAGGCTGAAATCCAATTCGTAGCTGCCATTACAGACAGTGGCAGACGTTTTGCTGCACGAAATGGACGAAGTTGTTTCGTCTTGTCGAATATACATTATTTGAGTTAACATTAAGAAATATATCATTGCTTATGAAAATCTATGGCAGGGGAAAGTATGCAACTTTGTTTTATACATAAGCGTGATTTTTTTTATCTTCATATATATTTGTTTGTATACTTGAGTCTATTTCTTGGTGCAAATGAAATAATTACAGGGATCATTAGAGGTAATTAATTTATAATAATGTATAAATGTTTAACTAAAATGACAGCTAGAACGTAATTTCTACTAGATTTGCCGATCATCATAATGAGAAATTATACAGTACTCAATCTCAATTATTTTATTATTAACTCGATCCCAAAAATATTTAAGAACATCCATAGACTTTACGTGACACAAACAAAGTAAACAAATTTCCGTAGGTGAACAAATATTAACCTGAAATAATTAAATCAACAGTTTATAATTAGACCAATTAGACTAATTGAATTATCTGACTCGTTTTACCTCCGGCTAATTTTTTAAACAAAGCTCTCCTGTGGAACTATATACGTATATATAATAATAGGCTACATAAGCCAGCTTAAGACGGCTTAGTTACAAAATTTATGCAAATTTATAAGCACAGCAGATTTAAAATAGAAATATATTATTTGAATATTTAACAATTAACATATTCCCAGATATACTGTACTAAAATAAATTTTTACTTTCACTTTAAAATTATTTTAATATAAAATTGGAGGTTCTTATCTGCATGCTGTATTCGAATCTTTACATACGGAGGAAAAATGTGCTGCATGATGTGAATTTACCCTTATCTTACTTGCGGGGAAATTCTCAATTATAACACAAAGTGCTGTAAATGCAAAACAAAAGAGTCATTCATTGCAACTTAATACTTCCTATCTATACTGAGGTCATTACACATACAGTACAACACTACATTTATCCTGGAAATACAGGGCTCAAGTCTTTGAAAATAAAAATTATTACATCCAAATCTCCGCGAACAGACTAGAATATTATTACGATGATCTCGAGACGTGGAGGGAGAGAATGGGTCCCACCATTCGCTGAGGGAACTGTGAAAAACCTCAGTCAGGACGGACACTTCTATACTTTTTATCAATGGCCTGGGGGAACCACACACAAGTGCATCACTACACTGGGTGGAAAGTAAGATGATGAATTTACCCCAGGGAGGGAGCAATGTAATTTTTATTTGAAACAATCCTCACTAGACGTTGCTTGACTTCGGTGATCTAACGAGAATATGTCAACCTCTAAGTGCTCTTTGCTTGCACTTCGGTCGAAAGTAATCTTATATTATTTGTTAAACTATATTTTTTGTAGTTGTACTATTCAATAGATATATATAATAAATTATTACTGTCTACCAGTATACTGCTGCATATTTGAAGGCATACTCCAGAGCAAGAATTTATTATAAGTGCATCGCTTCTTTCTGCAGTCTATAAGTACAAGAGCTATATAATTAATATATAATGTTCAGATTACATTGCTATACTGCATTGTACAGTACGTATAATTCATGTATACAGCGGGAATTTGTCACAATGGATGAGGTAAGTGTCATAAAATACTCAAAGCACCATAACTTACAGAATATTTGACCTCAATTGACGTGTAAATAACATTAAATTATACTGTCTAAAAAATATTACTTAAGGTAGAGATAACGTCGAACAGCTGTTCGACGTAATCCCTTTTGATTACCATGTAAACTTTAGCAAATTGACAAAAATTCTGAATTTTTTTTTAGAGGCAGATATTAGTGCCTAAAAGCCATAGAAAAAGTTTCAAAAACATTTAACGAGCCAATTTTTTTAAATTAATTTTTTATTTTGGCTCTCCATGGGAAAGCCCTATGCTGAAAATTAAAAATATTAATTAAAAAAAAATCGGCTCGTTAAATTGTTTTGAATTTTTTTCTATGGCTTTTAGGCACTATCTGCCTCTCAAAAAAATTTCAGAATTTTTGTCAATTTGCTAAGGTTTACATGTTAATCAAAGGGGATTACGTCAAACAGCTGTTCGGCGTTATCTCTACCTTAAAATTCAATCACATGAATAAAACACAAAAAGACAGTATAACCTGTCAACTGACTTGAATAATTAGTAACGATATATGGCAAGTATAATAATCTCAGTACACGAGATCACAGACTCTCTAAGTGACCTTGGACCCCCCCCCCCCCCCACGTCAGGTAAGAATCTCGACCCTGTCAAAGTGACTTGCTGCTGGCCCCTCCCTGATATACAGTCAAATCAATGCAAAATTCCCGACCCGGAGGTTCAATTCTTATTTGGATTTTGAAACTTTGTCGAGAGGTTTTTAATAGTCAGCTGATTTTTCGGTGTTCCCAACGTCCTATCTAAACCTATATGTAGAAAAAAAAAACAAAAAACAAACGTGAATTCGTCTTTTCACACCAAGAAGATTTTTTACGGAACGTCGGTCAAAACCGAAAAATACAGCACTTAAATAATTGAGATTTTTACGTTATTTTCTAACCGAGAAAAGTTTAAAAAAAATAATGCTTCATTTTCAAGTGCAAAATGGACCTTAGTGACATAAATGAACATCGTGACCAACTTGAAGCATATAATATATAAGCCTCTATAAGAGTACTGATTGTTTGCAAATTTTCAAACCACATGAAGATCAGAAATATCTCACTTCCGGCTACTTCTATCGGGAATATAAAATAAATTTGAATGTATATAAGTCGACAATGAGACAGAATATGAAAAAATAATACCACTTCAAATATCATATACATCAGTTTACATTATAATAGATTGTATTCTTTTATATGGATGCAAAATAGAAAAGTATGACACTGGGGACCTTAAAATACTAAGGGTGGAATTTAAACTGACCATAACTTTCTAGGGATGACAATATGCCCTTTAAATTATAACAACAATAAGAGATGAGCCTTTTTACGCCATGAAAAAATACTAAAAGAAATATCAAAAAGAGAATGCAATTGTTAACACTTTTCTATTTTAAAAATTCCTTTCATTATGCTTGTTCATTCTGTATGTTTTTTTGTACTCGATTTTTTATGCACTTTTAGACATAATGTCGTTCACGAATAGTAGAGCTTTCAAAACAACGTAAATTAACAACACCTCAATCACGTGACCAAGTATTTTAAGCTCTCTGGTCGTAATGTAAACAAAGATTACTCAATCCGTTCTATTTATAGAATATTTACTCTCATTAAATACTAAATAACGATACTGAAAAGTTCAATTAAGTTGGGTCAAACGAGTACCTTAGCAAGCGATGGCAGCCAATGTAACTCTTCTGTATATATAGTAAGACTACACTTTACCATTGCTTACAGCCTTATACTGTAACACGTTTCTTTAAAAGAAAGAAGTTAAACAGTAATTTTTTTTAAGTCTCAAATTTGTTACTATTGAATATTAATTTTATTGACATTAGATTATAAACAAAGCACGATGTCATAATAATATAACGAGAAAGAAATTATTATATCTATATATGATAATAATTGAATTTTAATGTAGATACTATATGATTTATTTTTCGAGTTTTTGATGTTTTGAGTATTGAGGTTTTGGCGATTTTTAGAATAATATCTAACGATTAATCTCATTCAAATACTTCCGATTCAAAGCTAATTATACTTCTGTCAGAAGGAATTGAATGAAATAAATTTTAAAAATTCAACAATGTTCTAAAACTTTGGTGAATGGACTGCTCTCCGCAATCTTTTTGATTTGCCTCGTGGGCTTTTATTTTTAAATTTAATTTTGACTATAATATTATATATTATATTATTGTATAGTGCCCATAAAAGAGATAATAAAATAAATAATCGCTTATGGTTTGAGCAAATTCAGTCTGACAGTTTTCTTACAACAGCTCTATTTCCGGCTTCCGTCCATAAGGCCAATGTTAAACTTCTACCTCAGTTTTCACAAAACTGATAAAGGATTTCAAAATTTGAATGCCATCTATTGATGACAATTTCAAAGTCCCCTTGTTCGATTCAAGGAAGCCGATTCTGCATGAGATCTCAATCAACTGAGGTCAATAAAATAAAAGTAAACACAATTTTTAAAAAATGTGTTGATCATCTTATCGCTTTGTAAATTTTACAAGTTAAAATTTCGCTGTCGTAAGCACAAAAAAGCAAGAAGAGCCTTACTGTAATGACAATGAATATCGTGGGGGACACGAGAAGCCGTGGCATTGTTGGTGGGATTAACATCGCTAGAAGGGTTCCAATCTGTTTTTATGTCGTTATTCAAATAAGAGAAATTTTCTATTTGTCTACGACCCCCAAACACGAGAGTAACAATTTTATTTTCATGTTAAATAAAAATAAAAGCCAAAATTAATTTTATATATATAAAATGTTTAAACATTAATTTATAGTACATACTTTATTAAATAGTAAGTATGTATAGACTTTCTCAAAACTTGCTTTAAAAAAAATTCTATAATTATAATCCGG
The DNA here is from genome assembly GCA_949825025.1 of Siphlonurus alternatus. Taxonomy (NCBI): domain Eukaryota; kingdom Metazoa; phylum Arthropoda; class Insecta; order Ephemeroptera; family Siphlonuridae; genus Siphlonurus; species Siphlonurus alternatus. The sequence goes on along the minus strand of OX463780.1, from coordinate 49,156,728 downwards.
TTTAGCACACTTAAATAATGTGTGTTATAACTTTAATAAATAATATAAATTTATTATGGGTGTAAGAACAAGTTTTAAATAGTTTATCGATGACTATTTTCTAGAAAGAATAAACATTAATCGTTTTCAAAAGTACTGCACTGTAATCTCTCTACATAAAAATATATGTCGATATCAAAATTTGTCGGATTATATCAAGAAAGATTTAACAGATCCATGCAGCATTAATTTATTATATTATGAGAACACTGTATTATTATAGAATTATATTCAAAAACAGACAATAATACTTTCTTAGAGCTATTTTTCTAATCTTTTATAATTTATAATGACCTTTAACACAAACATCTGGTTTGCATTTGCCTAAATCAAATAATGTAAAACAATTAAATAAATCAATTATATAATAATTTCTATCATTTTGTATGATATAAAATAAAGATTAATGACTAATTTCAGCGGTGACGTCACGGCGAAGGTACCGCGGCTGGGAGTGTACGTCCCGAGGCAATACTTGGCAGTCGGACCAGTTTTGCACTCCCGCGCCGACTCAACGATGTTAAAAAAAAGTGTTCTTGCATGGCTAGGTGGATATTATTACGACGATCTCGCTTCCGCCGCGTGTCTACATACACGTCGTTCTTTTGGTTATTATAGCAGCTGCAATCGCTCCAGCTAGCTCTCCCAGAGAGAAGTTTCGCAAGCAAGCAATCCAGCAGCTGCCCCTAACATATGACACTTTTCTGATGGTGGCGCGTGCTCAAGGGGGAGAAGTATACATAATTTAAACTACGATCGATTAAATAAATGTCGATCGAGAAAATGTTATAATTATAAAAAGTGTGGTGAGTCGCTCTTTTCTGATGATAAAATAATTATATTCAAAATAAAATTAACTTGTTCCTTATTCATATACTAAATATAACACAGAACTGATTGTTTTCTTTATATAATAGAATAGAACCTAACATCACTTACTCGTTAAATATCATACAACGCTGAAAAGTAAATAAATAATCAGCAAAAATCATCAGTTACCTTTCTCCTTTCCTATTTTTAACTTCAAAATCTTCCTTATAATTTACGCCTGAACAAATGACCTTAAGAAAGAATATATAATTTTTTTATATAGAAACAAAGAAGGAAGATATTCTTGGATTTTCAAATTATTCGTGATGCTCGTTTTTTTTTATGAAGGTGCCACGCATGAGCTAACGAGGCCAACGCAAAGTTTCAACGAGTTTGTTCCGTCGTTTGCAAAGCCAACAAGACTGCTGTGGTGGATGCAAGTCTAAGAAATGCCAAATAACGGTACCAGCGAGCTATTCTCACGCAACTGTGCTGGGGCCATGCACTGGGCGCGACCAGCACTACAAAATTTTAAACAAGCAGTATAACATACCCGTATATGTTTAGTTATTATTGCTGTATATACTGAAGAAGATATAATGAGATTTGTAATTTCGGTGTATTGAATTGGTGATGTTGGTGAATATATCAATGCAGGATCTTTTTATATTCATGAATATAATTACCACATGTTAATTATTGTTATAATATTGTTATAATGTGTATCAGCTATAGAAATGAACAATGGTTGAAAATAAATACAATAAAAACTTGCGAGAAATTACTTGTTCTCTGATTGTATCTGGTATTTAGTAGCTATAGATATTATCAATTATCATGGGCTTGTGGTGTTATAATGTAAATAATATTTTCAAATTCAGGTAGCATTAAATGGCTAGCAATTAACTAATTATAAATATAAATGTGTTTATGCCATGGCATTTTATTTAAAAATTAAATTCAAATTCAAATTCAAATTCAAATTTTTATTTCGATCATAGGCTGTACAGAAGTTGCAGTATTTTATTTAAATTACAGCATATACTGCGATACAATACTGTCTTGAGCTACGAATTAGTAGTTATATAAAGGATTGTAACCACTTTTTAGTGAAATAGTGCCATCGGTGCTTCGTTGCAATCCGCACCCTAATTTTTGTAATATATTTTGTATTTGTACTTAGGGTGAAATAAATAAATAAATTATCAAGCAATATAATCGTTTTAATATCTAAAATATTTTAATAGAGATACCCGACCTTAAAAATCGTAAACGATGAAGTTTAATACATTTTTTAATAAAAGACCATGGTATTTAATAAATATTAATGTCGCACCTGGGCAATAAATCATATAAAATATATTAAAAGCAACACAGCAGATTCTATATTACAATTAAACATTCCGAATAAATTATACTAATTTAATACTCGATATAATATAAAAAGACACATACCCTGTGGTATAAAATTATATAAAAAACACGATTCAGAGTAAAGAAAAATTAAAATTATACCTTAACAAAATTCTTCTTGGACTTTGTTTACTATTCACTTGGCGATAATTACAAAAAATAAAAAACATGACCTTGAACCTCGTACATAAACGAGAGCAAAAAATAAATAAACAAATAAGTTTTGTGCCAAGTTATTTAATTTTAGCAAAGATTGGAACTACTAAATATAATTTGAGATGAAATTAAATTATTTAACATTATTTACCTATGTGTATATATATATTAATAAAAACTCCAAGTTTATTTATAATTAATTTAAACTGTCAGAAAATATAAACAGTAGTAAAGTAGTATATTAAAATTTTATTCATTCATTCTTAACTTTAAATAATAACAATAAATTAAGTCAACAATATTCTTCTTATATCAATTAAAAAGTCAACAATAATAAAATGTTATAATCAGTAATATAAATAACACTTATACAACAATTGCCTGAACATATACGTGGTACAAAATTGAAAAACGTTGCAGAAAAGTTTGGTAATTTAAAGTAACTGCTAGAACGTAATTTGCTGGAGTGGGGTCACTGACCTACATCTTGGCAATGACCTTGAGACCATTGTTGTGACGTCACACTAAAATAAATAAATTTATGTTCGAGTGTGCATCAGTACATACGTGACTTCGTTTTTGAGTTTTCTCTAAAATGAAGTAGGGGAAATTACCCGGCCGGAACTTTAATAATACCAAACAAGAAGAAGTTTCTGTGAAACCGGAAATGAAATCTCATAAGCGTATAAAAAAAAAATGACGATCTTGAAACGATAAAAAAAAAACTTCATGTGATTCTGATTAACTTTAATTTTAGCAACGATTTTACTGCATGCTTATTTACTTCACGTTGTTTTCATGACACGATACAACAATTCTCAACCATTTTTTTTTTTACATAAAAATACCATAGTTATAATTGCAGTGCATGAATTATACTATAAATTATAGAGGAGAGCTGTACAGTATTATAATATAATTATTTTCATGTGGGTTTGGGAGATAATGTAATCACTTATTCTTTTTATTGTCATTTTGCTATTCAGCAGTCATCGTGATTTACAATAATAAACCTTGTCGCTTGCAGTGTCAAGGTTAAATGTTTCAGGTAGCTCCATCTTTGGTACAGTGCTTTGCAGATAAAGTGAAACATAATCAATAATCATATGGTACAATGCTCATTATCACAGCTCTCTATGCCGAGCCCGATCGGGAGTTTAACTTTGTGACAACAAATAATCATTGCTGTTTTAATTTATCTGCCAAACAATGTACATCTCTAGACACCCCTAGGCGTCGTAGTCTAATTGAATTGAACTTGAACGATTGGGATAGCAGTGAGGTGCTCTTTTTATTACCTCCTCAAAATTACAAATCTGCATCTCTTTGTCTATTGTCGGGGTATGTCCCGAGAAGTTCGCTTCCCTGCCTGATTGCTGTAATTTTGAGAGAGGTAAGAAAGGCACCCTAAAATTGAAGTTCGCTATGCTGCGCTCCTGACATGCAGTCTTACAATTGTTAAGGGCATTGGGTGTAGCACCGGTAGTTGGCAACACTGAAGTATCTTCACCATGTTAATTTTTGATCATTGCTCCTTGGAGTAATTTTTATGCTAGAGCTAAGCTGATTGCTGTAGTATCAAGATAATTAGTAGCTTAAGTGCACAATTTGACTAAATAAAGCCTGATTTAAAGAAAAGTATTTTTTAGTAATTTTTTAAATTTACATGCATTTTACTAAAATATAAAAAAAATACTTTTCTTTAAATCAGGCTTTATTTAGCCAAATTGTGCACTTGGGCTACTAATTATCTTGATACTACAGCAATCAGCTTAGCTCTAGCATAAAAATTACTCCGAGGAGCAATGATCAAAAATTAACATTGTGAAGATACGTCAGTGTTGCCAACTACCGGTGCTACACCCAATGCCCTTAAGCCAGTGGTCTGTTCACTTTTAAATCCTTACAACTTTTTAACTCTTCTTGTAAACGAGTTTTATGCAATAAAGAAATTTCCATGTTTAAAAAATATGAAGTATTTTTATTGCATATAATTCTTTGTATAAGAAAGTTTTGCAAGTTATAAAATATTGTCGCAAGCTTGTATCGTCTAGTTAAATGACAGTGCAACACCAATTTCCTGACGATAATCAGATGAAGATCGTTTAGCGAGTGTTTATTTTTCATCGTACGACAACACTTTCTGTGTCACGTATTAAAAGTGCATTCTAGATATGTAAACTTTGCACTAAATGTTGCCACATTCCGGGTTCGTGACCAAGGGGAAGTTTTTCAAATCCCAAACAATCTACCCGGCTCTCACAACGCTCGTATGCTCTTACAGTCCAACAAAAGTGAAAAAATTTTGGTTAAATTATTATCATCTGAAAATCCAAGACTTTTATTTGGAGATAGGTTAAATAGAAATAAATCTCTCTCTGCAAAGAGTTAGATTTTTCATGATCAGTTCAGTCAAAATCCTTCTTGCATGTGTTATATGTACAGTATGTTGTCTCAACCCGATTTTGTACGGGGACATATATTCGGCCGAGAGCACAGAGTGACACTGAACTAGGTTTAAAAACTGACGCAACGTTTCCAAGTTGCATGCCATGATTCTTCGGAAGAAAAAAAAAAGGTGCGAATCGGTACGCACTGTTATTGTCATTCATTTTACACCTAATTTTTAGTCTTGGAAACTGAAATCTTGTGACTGTAATATTGTCCTTTGTCCTGTATTAAAATAAATGTATGAAAATATGAAATAATTATTACACTTAAAAATACTGCAAACGTACTAAATCCAAATTTTGAGCAGGAAAAATTTAATCAATAACATATAAACTGTAACATGCCGGTAAGCTATTTTATTAGTATCACATAATATAATATTATTATGATAGGCCTACTCTGTTTATTCTTTCGGTTTCATAAATATACGAAGATAACATACAAATACTGTCATTGAATAATAATTTCCTACATTATCTTATTATTTACATCACAAAGTCACAACCTTCTTATAATATTTCACCAAGTAAAATAATAATAAAGCATTATATTGACAATAACTTCTTAACATTTTTTAAATAAAATCCATGTATGTTTTCTATGTCTCAAGCATAAATTCCACAGTAAAAAAGATACAAGTCTGTCTCACTCTTCTCCCGTATGCTTCAGTGCTTCGTTCATATTATTATTATATATATTTTTTTTTTTGCTTTTACAATTCGCTTTGGGCTTTGTCCAGCAAGGCAGCAGCAGGCTCGTATGGAAGCGACAGCCAGGCGTTTGTTGAAGAGCAGGCAGGGGGGGGACATGCGGGGAGGTAGTTGGTGCGAGGTTATATGCTGCTGCTGTTATATCGCCATGGCAACTCCATGTCGTGCAGAGAGAATTCTCGCCGCCACCAAAAACCTCCGTTTTCCTTCTTCCTTTTGCTGCTTACGTCACACTGCAAAGACGTTCACAAAAACTTCATGTACTAAAATTATCAAAACGTTTCTAATAAAACTATACGTTTTTGGGTACATAGCTAATTACGAGCTATTCTAAAAAAGAAGTATTGCAACCAAATTGATTGAGGCAACTAAATGAGATAATAATCATAAGAAAAATTGTACTTCAAGTGCTATATAATTTAAATGAGAAGCTTTAATATTGACGACACAATTCTCTCAGCCAATGAAAATCTAGCGCGCGAACTGCGCGCGACGGCATGTTCTATCAAGCTTCCTATTCTTTAACACAGCGGTACCTGGTTTTTAATTTTTTTCGGTGGTTCTTATGAAGGGCAAGATTAATAATTCATATGAGCCACGGGAAAGACACGGCCAGCTACTAGCTGGCCGTGGGAAAGATCACTTTACAAGACATAAAAAATATTCGATATTTTGTGCAGCATAGAATTTGAATGAAAAAATAAATAAGATTTTTCTCCTAACAAGCCTTATGGAGCGATGTCAGAATGCGCCGCTGCGTCATTTTTATGTTGAAGCTTGTCATTAAGGCTATTTAAACATGCAGACAGAAGAACTTGGGGTTGAAAGGAAGCAATTGTTTTAAGAATTATCATTCAATATGGGGTGGTGGAAAAAATCGTTATCCAAAGTTCTAATGGTACTAATATTATTATCAAAACGTTTCTACATATAATTTGTAATAATATTGATGCATACTGATGTTGATGCAGCTATAAAATCGAGCAAGATAACTAAAATTAGATAACAATTATGCAACATCGTAATTATTAAAGAAATCTCTATTAATCGTCCACTGCAGACTTTTCTGATAAATAGATTTAAAATGCAGCATTGGTGAACTACAGTTAAATCTTATTTGTTGTATAAGAGTAATTATTTAACATGGGAAGTGTAAGTGAATAAGTAGCTAGGTATTTTCCGTATACACCGGTAGAAATGATCTAAAATAAAATAAAAGTGGTATATTGACTTCAGTTGCTGTGGCTCTACCCTAACAAATGTCTTGTATAACGCAAAGTTTTTAAATTTCATTTAATGCATGATTTAAACCATATGAATAACAATAAATTTATTATTTGCAATAACGTATAAAACAATGATAGTCAAACTAATAAAAAATGTTACAAACAACATGTCTAGGATTTTTGCCATTTGATTGATAAAAATTTGATTTGGGATTAGGACAATACGTTTCATGCACCCAAGTATACGTAATTAATTCAATTAGTTAATGGAGGCTTCAAGTCAGCTGATTTTTCGGTGATCCCACCCGCTATACCAAACCTATGTAAAAAAAACGTGAATTCGTTTTTTCACCAAGAATAAGATTTTTCAGGGATAATTCCTTTACGGAACTTTGGTTCAAACTGAAAAATAAAGTAGATAATTCAAGATTTAGATTTTTTACTTGATTTATAACCGAGAAAAGTTAAAAAAACACTTTGCTTCATTTTCAAGTGCAAGATGGACCTTAGCGACAAACAGTTGCGCAGCGAAAGCGCATCACTTGAAGCCTCCATTAATAATTCAAGTTTTTATATTTTTTTGTGGATTTTACTGTTTTTCTTGAGTCGAAATGTCACCAGACGTCGCGTAGATTGAACCTATGATGATGAAGGACACGATTAACGATAATTTTTTAAAATTATAGGATTGTTATTTAACGAATATAATAATTTAACAAATGGTTCATTTACTAAAAAAAAAAGTTGAAGACATGTTATACAATAATTACTGTAAATAATGATATAAAATGACTAACACTGGAGATTGTTCCTCATTACAGATTAATCACATTAATTATATAAAAAATATCGAAAGGTCACATTCTGTCATTTGATATGCAGAAACGATTATCTCACTTGAACTCGTATTACTTTCACAATCGTATTTATTATTGTTTTAGAAAGTTTTCGCTACACGAATCTAATCATGGTGACTAATTTTAGCATCAGCAAAAGCTGTCTGGAGATCAACATGTTTAATAATAAGTTACGAGTACTCGGCAAAAAAATTTTACCCCCGGTATTATTCAAGTATAATTATATAAACAAAATCATGCTTACAGTATTTAATATTTTAGGTAAAAAATTCATGCTTAGAGTACCGGTACTAAATTTTGCACCATTAAATGTATCATTTCATAAAATATAGACAAAGGTTTTAATTTGTCGCTGGTCCACCGATAGTTGGTATACACTATTAACATTAATGCTGTTGATTGTAACTTATCCCCGCGAAATTTTATAATGGTAACCTTAGGGGTTCTTTTCTTCCAATTCCATAAAGGAGATCCAACTTTGAGCCAGGCCAAAGTTTGTTGATTTCAAAATATTCGAATTTTGTTTCCTTTTCATTACGAAATTAAATTTCTTTCAGTAACCCCCATTTTTAAAAACAACTAAAATAAATATTTTCTCATAAAGTCACTGCACCCAATATTTTAAAAATATAACATCAGGTTTTATACTTTCTTTACAGAAATAAACTCATGAAAACAAATATTATTAAATAGGAGCTGTTTTTTTTTACGGTGTAAAATATATTTATAAAACATGATAATCATTGGCTAATATTATACCTTAATATTATATGTAAATTTGGTAAAAAAAAAGGTTTTATAACTTAAAAGGCGTTATATTTAAATAATATACTTTTTTTTATCATATCATAAATTTATGAAACGTTATTTTATTATAAGGGGAGAGAGAAATGACAAGTTTCAGAACTGCGCGGTGGAGGGGAGGGTAGCAAGCAAAGGATCAATGTTGTATTGTTCAGAGTATAATAACTACTCGCCCCCTATCTTCAGTACTGACTCATTTCCCCCCCTCTACAAATTTCATGTAGTAATGTTGCTTGGTTTCCACTTCTCTAAAACCGACGCTTCGCCTGCAACTCTTCATAAAAATGATCTTCCAAGCATGGCCGCCATACCACCGCAACTCGCTCGCCGTGCGTGAGCCTGTCTCTTTTTTTTTTTTTATCCAACGTCGCCTTCTGCTGCTACGATCGACCGCCATGCACAAGCCCTTCTTTTTACTGTAGAAAACTTACATCATAAATTATATTTAGAAATAATAATCCTTTTTATTAAAAAAAATATATACAAGGTGTAAAATAAATATTTTTTTAAACCTGTTTATTTTAATTATATAAATATGTTCTAATGAAGATGTAATGAGAATATAATTATTATTAAGTTTGATGAAGTTATTATATCTATATGTGAAAATATTGTTGATTCAATTGATTGAATCAATGCAATATTAGTGAAATATGATGTCGAATAATTAAAATATATAATATACAAATTCGAGCATTAGTGCATATCATTGCAATTGTATATATTATGTGCAATAAATTATATTGTTCGGAACAACAAAAATGATGTAGGGCATTGAACTCTAATAACCTAGCTCCTACTCAACATCTAGTAACATAATACTTAATAGAAAATTGCATTTACAACATTTTCTGAGAATTGCTGATATATATTTTTGTCACAGTCAGGTGATGAAATCATCGATTAGCTGAGCGGCATGTAAATAGCATAAACTGTTATCTTATTACTTTTAGTTACAGAAGGTGGAACTAGCTTTTTTTTTTCACAGAAAAACCTTGGACGATAGCGACGATTGAGATAAATTTAAAAGTCTAGCAACTTGATATGTATTTTTTTAATGCAACGTTAGCACATGTGCATTAAAAGGCTCTTTAAATTACTCTAAATTATGTCGTTATTATTAAAAAATATTGGGTGAACGAAGTACGTAAAATTGTTTATATTTATACTAAAAATCTGTAAATAAATAATAAACAGCACGCGTACTGAAAATAAATAACAACAAAGTTTTAAAAAAACATAAAATAACAAAACTCGTGTTATTATAATACGCTTCATTAAATATTTTAAAATATAAATTTACAACTAAGAAGTAAAAAAATAATTTTACTATAGATGTAAATCATTTGAAAACAATAATAAATAAAAAAAACTGCCAGCAAACATTTTATCGCAATCACATCTAAAATCATTATAAAAGAAAACAGTATTTTAATCACAACGGAAATGAATGCTTTACGAATGCATTTCAAAAAAATGCATAGTTTCTAGATTTGTCAAAAGTGCATATTTCAATAATTCGTTATTTCGCCCTTGCACGGGGGCCCCGCGATTGCTCGCAAGACACCGTCTACACGCTATCATACAGACACATTACACACAGTCGCCATCAGTTACATACTGTATCATTACCTCATTATGTACGTGCTATATGTAAATACGCATTTATAATTATTATAAAGAAACCAAGCCCTACCCCAACATATTAATTTTTACAAACCATTATTATATTTTCGTATTTAAAATTCATGCAGAATTTTTTTTCTTTAGACCCCAAGACAATTTAACATGCTTATTATTATGCGCATACACCTAAATTAAAGAATTAATTATGCTTATTTTAATCGTAAAAACACACTTACCAAATAAATGATGATTTTTTTTCTCTTTTTAATTTGAAGATATCGAACACTTAATAAAAATTCTACGATAACACCATTGTTAATAAACTAAAGCACATAGAAGTTTTTTTTATGTAAAAAGCACGCACATTAATGCACTATAATAAATTAATTACTGTAGCTAGAAAATGTTCTGAAAAAACTGCAGTTTCAGTTTTTAGCCACAGCCTCTTATAGCTCAATAGATATATCTCTGCTTCTTGCTAGCAGCGAAGATGAAACCAGCAAAGCTAGGCTACATTCCCCACACTGAAGTCACGGAAGAAGAGAAAAAAAAAAAAAAAAAATAGAAAAAAAAATTACACCTCAACTAAACAGATGTACAAAAAAACTGTAAGTTTAGATGAATCATAGTACGATGTCACAAATATTTAATATTCAATGTCAAGGTTTATTATAATAGTTTATAATTTTTACTATTATGTTTATAAATATGCTACGATAATTGTTATTTATCACTAGATAAAAAGACACTGTACGATTCCCAGAGCTCACATCCAGCCTAGCAGCTCTCTTGTGCACTCGTAACAAATGAACGCTAGCTTCTCTTCTCCTTTCGTTTTGCCGGCGAGCGGTCGCCCGAGCGAGAGAGAGAGAGAGAGACAAGGGGAGGATGGGGGGGAAGGGCAAAAGCGGGCAGCAGCAGCCGCCGAACGAACTGCTGCCTGCCGCTGCTGCCGCGCTAGTTGCCGTAATGTGTCGTGCTCAAGGCAAGATGTCCGCTGCAAAGAGAAAGATGTTTCGTGCATTATATAAATCATTTTATCATTCAATACACCACTTTTTATCAAAATTGTATGATAATAACTTGTTTATATAATTAATTATGAATGAAAAACTTAATTTTACCCCATAGTAACCTTGCTAATGAATTAATAGTAATAAGAAGTTTTTTATCAGCCGCGGCTCTTTTTTGTATAACAGTTTATTTTTACTTTATAATTACATTTTTATTAATCCCTATACCATGAAATAAATTTAAATTAATATATTTACTTTAAATATTCAGCAATTAAGGTAGAGATAATACGGATCAGCTGGCCCAATGCTAAAAAAATCCCATTCATAAAAATTATGAAAAAAATTTAAAGTGTTCTCCTCTACATCCCCTATCAGTAGGTAAAATATCAGGTATACAAAAACGAGCTAGTTTTCGAGTTATTAATTTTTAAAGTTGACCAATTTAACATGGAAGTTCTATTTCTCCATGTTAAATTAGTCAACTTTAAAAATTAATAACTCGAAAACTAGCTCGTTTTTGTATACCTGATATTTTACCTACTGATAGGGGATGTAGAGGAGAACATTTTAAATTTTTTTTCATAATTTTTATGAATGGGATTTTTTTAGCATTGGGCCAGCTGATCCGTATTATCTCTACCTTAATTAATTTTTTCTTCAATAAAATTCCAGTGTATTTAATATCATTATATTTTTTCCCTATCATACATTTTCTTTAAAGTTTCTGCAGAGCTGATATAAATATTTTTTTTCACAAAAACATTGATGATAATAAATTATTAAATTAAAGGTGTCGATCACGCAGGTGCATCATAAATATAGCCCATATAGGGATTTTATTTTTCTGATGAAATTTTTTTAAAAGTATAATATAAATTATATTTTTTTAAACTTTACAGTTTTGTTGCCTCATAAATTTCGCATTCGATCAGCCCCTAAAGTCCTGATCACCCCACCCATTCATGTACACAATGCACACGATTCTTTTCCCCCAACATCCCTCCTAATCAACATCAGCACGTGCCTTTTAAACACGGCACGTGACCTTTTCAAACATTGCAGCTTACGTCATCTGTCGACCAAAATGTGCACTACTTCTTCGAGCCGCGGTCGCCGCGGTCCGCCGCGGTCGGCGGTCGCAAAGTCGCAACAAATTTTGAAAGTGACATTAAACAAAAATAGTGTACAGATACAATTAGACATAAATAGTAATAGAAATGAAATATAGATAATCAGACATAGAACATAGAACTATATACTATATGACACAAAACACAAAAACTCAAAAGATCGATGGATCCTCAAAATTTTCCCGATTGCGATCAGCTGATTTCTGTCATTCGTCTCGGTTTCTCGTAGTTTTTGTATTTTCTACACATTTTTATCATTTAGCACAGTAAATAAATTAAAGAGCTGTTTTAATTATTCTGAACGATGGTAAGTACTTTTTAAAAGACAAATATTGCTCTAGAATTAAATAAAAATTAAATAAAATGATTTGCATTTTCAGCACACCTCGGCATCCTCGCGCGGCTCCCTCTTTCCAGGAGATCGAGAGCATGCAAGCGCAGATCCGGGGGAAGGGAGGGGGGGCGGCTGAGGGGACTACAGCCCCCTCCCCCAAATTTTCGATTTAACATGGGCAATATAGGCATATCCTCCACTCCAATTTTTTTTTAACATTTGCCTTGTGGAGGCAGCCCCCTCCAAAATTTTTCAGCCTCCCCCCCCCCCCCCCCCCGCCCCGATTTTTTTTTTCTGGATCCGCGCCTGATCAAGAGGAAGGAAAGAGAGAGCATAAGTTCGGTTGTACAAGGCAGGCATTGCGAATGTCTTCAAAACGGTAGATCATGCATTATTAAATATTAATTTAAATCAAACATTTTCTGTCTCGTTAACTAATAGGCTAGGCTCTATAGCTAATTTTTTTATCTTTCAGTGTCAAGATGGGGAGCTTGATGAGGCGAATTGGGTCAAAACTAGACTGCGCAAAAAATGCTCATTACAAATCCTGCTGCACTCTGTGGAACATCTGTAAGGAATTAATGCAACTGTACAAGTCTGAAAAATCTAACAAAAAAAATCAGGTAGCATTTTTCTTTTTCCTCTCAGTGAACGTCACTAACCATTTGGTTTGTCAGGTTCTGCGGGGCTCGTGGTTGCTGGACGAAGACCTCTACGAGTAAAGGCGTCCAGGCTGTTCGTTACCTCTGGCTGCAGTGGAGGGGGGCCGGCAGACGTGAGGTGGTGAGGAGCAGAGCGTAACGACGGAGTTTCAGAGACAGCTGGCGCTCAAGCCAAAGTGTGAGTTTTTAAATAATTAAAAACCGGACACTTGACTAAAACTTTAGGGTCTTAATGGAAGCTTCGAATGTTCCTCTTCGATCTGTGAGAAAATTTCCTCCATTATATTATTATATTGGACGCGATTCACGAAAAGAGTTATCCAGGTTTCTCACTAACCACGTTTAATGTCATATTGAATTAGGCTGGCGCTAACCGCGGTTAGTGAGAAACCTGGATAACTTTCTGGACAACTCTTTCATGAATTGCCCCCATTATCATATATATTATTATTTTAGTATAAGCCTCCAGCCTCCATGTTAGATTTTTTTTTCTCAGGGTAACATATATTAAAGCTATTAATTGGAAACCATCTCCTACCCCACCCTCACCCCCAATTTAGGGGTCTTCTGATAATGAATCAAGAACTAATTTTTCTGTAAAAAAAATTTTATGACCAAAAAGCAATTTTAATTTTTTTTTTTACATAGTTTTAGATAGGGCGGTGGGAACAACGCTAAATCAGCACTGACTTGAAGCCTCCATTGTGTCTAAATAATGTTGATTTATTAGTGACTGTCATGGCTGCAGGGACGCTGCTGATGCTATATAGATCATACCACGGGGAGGCACTTGACCAACTGCCCTTTGACCCTTTGTGTTCAGACTCAGTGAGTCTCCTTGAAAAAAAAAAAAATTGTATGGATTAGAATGATCTTGACTCCTTAGACTTACGAACTAACAAGTCAGCAAACAAAACAAGCGTCAGTCACATTCAAGGCAAAATAAAATTGAAAAATCGCTCCATCTCAGTTTTATAACTTTTAAATGAATACCGTAATTCCTGTAATTATTCATGTCTTTGTTACATTTTGAGTTAAGATAATTCAAATGAATTGTTTAGTATGAATGGAAAATACAGTATTTGTTAAAAATTATTGAATCAAAAAACTCGGATAGATGTGTTAGTCCACAAAAATTCAAGCTGAGGAACTTTTATTTTTGCATTGTTTACCTAAAACTACACCCAGTAGAAATAAAAAACACTAAAAAAAAAATACACATAATTTCATTAACATTAAATTTAATATTGATTATAAAAACATGGTAAATTTTAAGAAGAATTTCATGGTTGTTCTTGTAATGAAGTTTTATCTTCTCCCCCTCACCTCCCCTCAATTTATTCAACAAAAATTAAATATTTTGCCTTAGCAGTTGAATTTTATTTCATTTTTTTTTTTTTTATTATTATGGTTTCTCAGAAAGGTTTTTCGTCTATTTTTATTTTTTCATTTTACATTGGTACCGGTACAGTGATGACGTTTCTTGATCGTCTATGTTTGGTTTTCTTCCCAGGAAGCCGTTACTTGATGTAGTTCCAAGTGCTGCTGACGGCCCCTTGCTGGAGGTCTCGTTGGCAAACCGTCCTCTCGGCCCTCTACCTGCTGCATCTGTAGGCGGCCTCTCCCACAATGAGCTGACGGAGCGCTGCGGACCACAACCAGCCGAGGGCCGCCAACCTGACCGGCCTGCGACAACAACCCCCGCCAGACCTTCAGGAGCTGCTGGCCAAGAAGTAGACTGTTTTTCTACTACGTACGTATGCTTAAAAATGTTATGAAATGTGTTTACCTGCCAGGCTTGCAGGAGATCCAAGCTGGCCCCTGCAATAAATTAACTAGTCGACTAGTGTGAATATTTGTACTTTGCTATAAATCATAGGACAATTCTAACTTGTAAAGTAAATCCAAAAGTACTATTTAAATATTATATTCAATTAAAATATAATAAAAAAACATTAAAAATATTAAAATAAATCAATTATAATGGAAAGGGAAAGAACTGAGGTGGCAGACCAGCCCTGCAGTCAATATTAAAATGCCTGAAAGGTTTTATCAATGTACAGATTGTTTGATATGAATTGTTTTTAACGTTTGAGACCCAAACATTTGCTGAGCTTTTGACTGCACTTCAGAACAGTTCAGTTTAACTGTGCAATGTTTGTGAGCTGGCGCAAGAGGCGCAACAGTCTAGCTTCTTTTGTCATAGTTTGGTTCTTTCAGCTGGCAGGGATGTCTGAAAATTGATTTTGGAGGTGGCTTTTAACTTTGGAAAATTTATTATTATTTGAAAGTTTGACTTCACTGAAATAAATGTTTCAGTTTGGATAGCACACACATTTTTATTATTTTATCAACATGTCATCAATTTATTTTTTTAATATCTCACTATCCTATCATGTATCAAAGACATATTTTAACAGGAAAAAAAAAAGTGATCCTATATAAACAAATTTAATCACTTCGAAATCGATGTACAAAATCTTGAGAGGCAATTGTTATGTATCACAATCAATACTGCCGACTTAACATGGACACAAATAATCCTGACTGTGGACTAGCTGAATTGTTATAAACAAGCAGGTGATGTCACTTGCCGTTGTGGTGATGTGCTGGAGGGTATTTCTTACTATGACAGAGACCAAAGGTTTATTTACCAACATTATTTCAAATGGAGTCCTCTAGAGTTTATTAATAGAGTACATTAAGCACAAAATAACTTTCACAATAAATATTAAGCAAAAAAAATATATATATGTTAAAGTGCAACATTTTGTGGTCAGTAAATGAATATCAATTAATTTTACACTACCAAAGCAGAAAAAAAATAACTTCAGTTTATATTTTAAACTAATTAGGTCTAAAAAGCTGCGTGATAAAAAAAACGTCTTTTCTGCCAGTAAAAAATAAGCCATAAATTAAATGGGTGGTGTTTGTTTTTATCAATCCAAAACTGATTTAACAGAATTAAAAATAAATTGTTTATATTTTCAGTTAGAGCCTGTGGGCACTAATTATCATTGTAAGTTGTTTTTATTGACTGTATATATCTATCTGTAAAAACATGAAACAGAAGTAATTCCGCGTGTTTTTCCCTTTAAGTTGTTAGTGTTGTTGTTTTGTCCCCCCCCCCCCCTTTTCCCCGCCATAGTATGTCTAGTTGGTTCCTTCCACTTGTGATGACAGGTGGCGAAACGAGCTGACTGTCTCTACAATTACGTTGTGATTGGTTTACAAAAGTTAATTACATTATAATCCATAAGTGCAACCACCATCATAGCGTGCCACGGCAAGCAAAAATTAAACCATTCAAGTATTGATTTTAGGTGCATTTTTTTTTAAGTACAGAAAATCGTAATTAGCATATTATTTAAATTTCAGAGGGTAAAAGATACTTTTAATTTTATCTATATAATAATTATTATTTTTGAAATTATCCCAATGTTTTGTTAATTATTAAACATATAATTATAAAACTGTCTGTTTCAGTTAGCTGAAAAAACGCACTTTAATTGCAATTGATGTAGAAGGTTGTCCACATAAATTTAGCCTATTGTTACAGCAAAATGTTTTTTCAAAATTTTTTTGTTTTCTCTAGAGCACGAGGTTGCAGGTCACATCGAATTTCCCTTTCTTTCTTTATCTGATCTTTTAATTGAAAAATATATAAATTTATATTTAAATGTGAAATAAATAAAATTTTATCAATCACTCAAGGAAGAAAATCACGAGGAGAAAGTTAGTTTTAAAATTTTCACTTTCCTTTGCTTTGAACAAATTCTGTTATGCATGACATGTTAGTACTTTTCAGATATAATTGTAAATTTTATAAAATACTTAAAATTATGCAACTATTACATACTATACTATTATTACTTTACTAGGAGTCAGTCGATGCTCAATTAAAATATACATATGTCACAGCTGATACATAATTTATTCAGGAATTTAAGGAATAAATCAGTGAAACAAACTTTTATGAAAGGAATAATTATAATTCACACACACACAAAAAAAAATATATATACATCAATTGTTTTTTTCATAAATTTGTTACAAAGTTATTCTGTTTATTGTTTATTTAAAAAAAAAAAAAAAACTAGTCAGAAAATTAAGGTCTGTACACGCTTGACCCTGAATGAAAAAATAAGATAAACATTACTTCCAATAATTATGTAAAAGATGTCTACAAATTATGTTTAATTAATTAAAACAGTGAAATAATTAAACACGCACCTTATTAAAAATAGGAATAATAATAATTCATATAAACATGCTCATGCAACCTTTTTAATATAGATGTATATATTTTGTAGTACTCGAACAAAAAAATACGAAGTGTATAGATCGCCAATTGTTTTACAGAAAATCTAATGTCTGCAGAATAATATCTAAGGTTAAAAATACTGTATTATATAATTTAACTTTTGATCGAAATACATTTTTAATTTTGGGCCCCGTTTTTTTTTATTATTTTTATTAATAAATATGGATTATTTGAATGGTAAAAATAACTCATTTTAAAATCTTAATTGATATTTGCATGGATATATATATGATATCTAAATCTTTTTTGTCTACGTGTACGTATTATAGTTTTTTATAGCATTTAATTGAAATAAAATATATTAATTACTTTTTTACTGCACGTGCTATATAATAAATTTAATTAGCACAAGCGATGGCACCACCATAATATGGTATATAATGTGCAGAGTATATTATTTTGCACTCGAACCGCGCAGTTCTAGAGAACTCAAAATTATCTCGTATATTATTAAAATTTCGTTCATTCCACTATCTTATCCATGAACTTCTTAATTGCGGCAATAGATGGCCCACAGGTTATCGCCTTTTATCGTGAAGCAGCAGCCGAGCTTCATCGTCAGCAGCTCGTGGTGCCTCGTCCCAGTCCACCGCAGCTACTTTTCTGTGCAGACGCGCTCTTCGAGTTCATTTTAACTAATATTTTTATTTAAGAAAAAAAAAATTAAAATTATCTTGATAACTAAAAATACATCAGCGTTTCTCTGTACATTATTTAATTGTGTGGTTATTAACTAAAGCGGGCATCTAAGAGTTCTCTCTGTGGCACCATAAGTAAGTATTTTAAAAGACACGCAGTATTGTTCTAGTAAGAGGCGATCGAGGGCTAAAAACTTAATTGATTGCATTGCGAATTATTAAAATATTTTAAATTTTCAGACAAATTCAAGCAGCGCCAGATAAATTTAACGTTCACGCCATCAAATTGTAGGCTTATAATTAAGTAAAGGAATGCAATAAAAATGGTAAAATATTTTGTCATGAAATGTCTTGAAAGTCGGTAATTTCGTTCTCCAATTTTGTTATTTGTGTCATGTTTTACCATTTTCTCGTGTTTTTATTATTATTATTATTTTTTTTTTTTTTGCAATTTTTTGCCGTTTTTCCAGTATTAATAGTATACGCTTTATTGAGAGGACGAAAAGTGAAAGAAATTATAAAGTAGTTAATAAAAAATCTATCTTCTCTCGATCGCCATTGCCCCGTGGAGATTATACGTTTATATTTTTCACGGTTTTACAGCTTTTCCGACATTATTTATTGTATTCTTTGTATTTTGAGCTCAATTTCTGTTGCTAATAAAAATCACATGCATTCCTGCAACAATCGGATCATGCAGGATGATATTATTATAACGATGTCAAAAAGCCAGACAGGACATTTTTATTCAAATGGAGTGTACGCTCGCTGTCATATGCCAGCCATCACGAAGCAGCAGCAGTTTTTGTCCCAAGACAGGCTGAGGCCATGGCGAACATGCAGCGCTGGGCGCAAATTCTGAAATCTTGTGGTGCATGCCGTGCGTGGTATCACCTAGCCAAATAAATCATTCTTCTTCATATAAACATGCTCGTGCAGCCGTGACCTCTTTTATAGAGTTCTCGAGCCAAAAATTCTAATGTCTACAGATTAAATATCTAAGGATAAAAATATTATATAATGTTAACTTTTTAAATAAACAAATTTTTTATTTTGGTCTCTGCATGTTTTTTTTTTTTTTAATTAATAAGTGGATAATTTGGATGATATTTAAAAAAAACGCACTTTTATAAGTTTAATTGACAGGCATAATATAGATATAATGATATCTAATTTATTTTTTTTTATAAATATTATAGTTTTTACCATTTGAAATAAATACTAATTATTTTTTGACACGGTACGTGCTATCGGTGCGACGTTTGCGCCGATTGTCCTTAATGACCGGTCATTTGCGTCCCAACGCGGTCAAGTAAACAGGTCTTTTGCGCCCCTGCACAGCAGGGTGGCAAACAGGACGATTGCGCTGCACGGTTTTGAGGCTACGACTTTCTATTATCTATCTAACATAAAATAGATAGTTAAGATAATAGAAACCTCTTTTCTAGCTGAATATATTATATGTCATTATCTCATGGCAAAAAAGTTTTATTAATTTATCATAACATTATTTATACGAGTAATAATATATATAACTTTGTTATACTGCAATATGCCATGTACTGTAAAATGTATTGAGAAATCTATTATATAAGATCAGAGATTTTTTATTGAAAAATGTAAGTTCTCTGTTTTAGCTTTGATGTATTCTTTATATTTCTGTTTGCTTTCAAAATATTACATTTTAGCTGAAGCGAATAGGTATCTCAGCTATAGCTGGTATCACAGTTCAGTGTTTTAATTTTCGCAACAAATCAAGCAAATCACAATTCAGAGTGCCGACCTCATAATTTTTATTGCAGAAATGGGTGGAGTGTGTCAGTGTGCAAAGTTATATGTCACTCTGATTTTGTCCTGATTTTTTAGAGATCGGAAATTATTTTCAAAAATTATTGAAAGTACTAGCTGAGAGGAGTAATTAATATAATGCGCCTCTTGACGCGCCTCTCGTAATAAAAGGATACAAACAAAAGGAGCGTGGGTTCAAATCCGACCGCGGCACAACTTTTTAGCAATACTTCCAGGTCTCTAAAAAATCTGAAAAAAAAAAAAAATCAGAGAGGCATAACTTTGCACCCTCTATTGAACTCTCTGGTTCTTTTGTTGCTATAAATATAACAAATTTAATCAACACTTGCAATATAATTATGGCACCACCCAGGGCCGTCGCTAAGCGCTGGGGGGCCCTGTGCGAGGAAGAAAACAAATGGAGGCCCCCACACCACGGGAGACCCCCAGAACAGCCCGCCGCAGTCGAAATTTTTTGTGACATGCCCCCTTTTTAAAATCCGATGAAATTGCACGACAAGTTGCATATATGAAAGGGGTAAACAATAGCAAATATTTTTCATTTTTAAGTTGGGAATATTTAATTTTAATATTTTTACTTCCGCTAAACAGTATATTATATATATATATATATATTAAATTGTGAAATTCCAATTTATATATTATTAAGGTAGAGATTACACCCCCAATGTTAAAAAAAATCCCATTCATAAAAATTATAAAAAAAAATCAGAATGTTCTCCGTAACATACCTTATCAGTAGGTAAAATATCAGGTATACAAAACGAGCTAGTTTTCGAGTTATTAATTTTTAAAGTTGACTAATTTAACATGGAGAAATGGAAATTCCATGTTAAATTAGTCAACTTTAAAAATTCATAACTCGAAAACTAGCTCGCGTTTTTGTATACCTGATATTTTACCTATACTGATAAGGTATGTTACGGAGAACATTCTAAATTTTTTTCATAATTTTTATGAATGTGATTTTTTTTAACATTGCATGGGGGTGTTATCTCTACCTTAACCCATATATATTATACCTTAAATTTTAATATATTTTACAGAAAACATCGAATATAATAGAGGAATCAAAGGAATCAATAAATTATTCTATTCTATTCTATTCTATTCTATTCTATTCTATTCTATTCTATTCTATATGTCTGGCAGCTACGTACGTGTTGATCGAAATTAAAAATAACTCGAAAATATCAACAAGATTTATTTTGTTTATTTCGGTCACGGCATTACAAACCGCATGCTCGATGTTGCTGGATGGCAGCATGACCCACCGACATGTTTGCTAGGCCTCAGCCAGCCTCGGGGCGTCGTCCCAGACACAACAAAACAACGTGCGCGCTCGCACTGGTCGCCTAGCTCTTGCTACTGGCTGGCATGACAGCGAAAGACAGTTCATATCATGCAGCCATGAACTGGGCCGGAATCCCAGCCCCGAGCGAGAAAGAACGAACACTCGAAATTAAGGGGGCTCTCAAGGGCGGAGCCCCCCAATATAGCCCGCCGCAAGCGCGATTTTTTTTTTTTTTTTTTTAAGTTGGTTTTACTTTTACTAGAATTTCTCCTATTTACACTAAATCTAAATTTTTATAATTCACAAATACACCATAAAAGAGTTAATTGTAATTAAATTTTAATATAAGCTGCAATTAATATAATAAAATTTATATCATAAAACCAAGAATTAAATTATGATGGTCAGAATCAATTAAGATCGACTAATGCATGATATATATATATATATATATATATATATATATATATATATATATATATATATATATATATATATATATATATATATATATATAATATATAATATAATATATAATTTACCACGTACATAACACTTATTATAAATTATTATACAATGTACTCTACATATTAAAGAGAGGCATTATCTAATAGCCTCCCTCACTTGAATGAAGAACTCTTTCCTGGCTGTACCAAAGTCAACTTTATTCATTTTCATACCTGAGTTGCTGGCAGTTCAAGCCAAGCACAAGTCGTCAGTAACAGCATATCTCGAGCTGATGGAATTAAGCTCTGTAAGGTTCTTCAGGCTTCCCACACAACAATAAGTTGATGTGCTTCACCACTTTAGGGAAGGAACATTTTCGTCTCTTGGGAGAGAAATTTCGATATCCAATTTTGTCAATGTATGCTGCAGCAAGCAGAGTTAAATTAAATACGGTATAATTAAGATTCAAGTATTCTAAAGAATTATACTTTTAATTATAAGTACACCAAATTAACAATAAAATACTTGCCTTTAGAAGCAAGTTGGCAATACAAAATAATTTTGTTTGCTGTACCTAATTATGTACTAGCTTGTTTTAGTGTTTTGATAGCTTTGATGTACTTATAATTAATTTTACAACATTTTTTTTAACAATCTTTAAAGGTGCATTAACTATCTGCTATATATTATTATTATTATCCACATCTTATATATTATCCCCAGCACGGTCGCAAGATAATTTCAACTCTTACTGACAAGGCTAAATATCGGCCTGGCCACACCTGAAAGGGTAAAATGGTGTCAAAAATTAAGGGCATTAACTGTTAACTTTGTTATTTATTTGAGGTATTATAAATATATTAATATACATAATATAGTCTCTCCTTAACTAAACATAATTAAAAAAAAAAAAATGAAGAATATAGAATAAAAACTTGTGCTTAATAAAGTCAAGGGACCCAGTAGTTTCCTCCATTTTTTTTTTATTTTTTTTTTTTTTAACACAAAATATTTTTTTTTTTTTTTGTTTCAGCAGCTTTTTATCAAATGGCAGCCAAAAAAGTTGCTCAGTTGGCGAAGCAACTCTCTGACTTGCAAAGTGGATATGATAAAGAGACAACAAGGCTGCATGAGGCTATTGACCTAAAGAACAAGGAATTGAGTAGTCTAAAAGTTGACTTTGACAGGATGGAAGCAAACCTAAAAGAGAAGAGCAGCAAGTTGTCTGACCTGCAGAAAAAGGTTGAGGACTCCAACCTGCTCGAGTTCGTAGAGCTGGAAGAGAAGTGCAACCAGCTGGAGAAAGCTCTTGAATTCAAACAGTTGGAACTGCAGAATTGTAAACAGGTAATTTTTGAATAGCATAAGAAGACCATTGAGATTGTATTATCGAAACATGCATTTTGAGAATAAGGGGGGGGGGGGGGGGCGAGGATGTTGGATGGGTGAGGGTCGATCGCAGAAAGTTTGAGGAGAGAAGGGGGATGTGTGGTGCAGGGTGGGTGACAATTGAAGTTAGATTACAGGGGTCATATTATGTGTACATTCTTTGTATATAAAAGTAGAACACTTTACTTCTTGCACGTGAGCTCGAGTGCATATATATATTTATGACTGAGAGGCCGTGCTGTGTGATGTAATGCAACAACACTACGTAGGAGTGGTGGCAAGCACATCAGGCCTAGAGGAGTTTGAGAGAAACACTTCCTTCCGCTGTGCTCTGCCATATCTATATCATATCATAGAAGTGTTGTCGCATTGCAATTGTATATATAGTCTTCACTCGAGCTCACAGGCAAAGTCTTTCTTATACAAAGACTCACCCTGACTCAAACTATAAGCTAATTTAAAATATTAATGGACCAACTTTTTCTAGATGCTTGAATCATTTGAAAGCAGAATCCAAGAACTACTGGAAGCAAATGCTGAATGTTTTGCCGAGTGTAAAAGTGCCAAAATCAGAGTGACCGATGTCACCAAGAAACTAAAAACAAGGAAAGCATTGTGCGCTGCCTTGCATCAGGTAAATTATAAATAAAAGTATTTGAGAGAAGTCACCATTATCATTACTGTTTTCTATCTAGTACCTTCCTTCCTACCACATTTAACTACATATGTTAGTGAAGAGCTACGTGTTTGAGCGCAGCATTATAATATATTACCTATAGCTCCTAGTTGTTTTGAACAATGTTCAATACCGTCCTGACCCTTGAGGCAGTTCTAGACACACACCATGCAACCAGTGTTTGACAAAAGTTTTATTATGTCTTCTGTAAACCTCCATTGTGCTCTCGCATTGGTGCTTTATTTTGTAAAATTGTTTCTTTTTACTGTAATATATATATGCTTGTCTTCTGCAGCATCAGTAAGTGTGCCACTCACATTGGCTGCAATGTTGTACCTTTTTCATTGGCTCATGGCATCCAAAGTTTTAACTAACAAGAAGTAATGAAAAGCATGTGATATATGTCCCATTCCTTAGTCGGCAACAGAAAATTTGTTAACCTCCTCCCCTATAATAAGGAATAAAATTCTCGTAAAATATGATTTCCATTGTAAGTATGTTAAATTGTCTAAAGTCGCCAATTTTCCTCAGGAGCTGGTAGACAGGGACGAGACTGTGGCCAACGCCACCATGGAGTTGGCGAAACTTCGCTCGGACCACCAAAAGGCCATGGCCAAGAAAGAGCGCCAGTTTGGGAGGCTGCAGAAGGCATTTGCCGAGGTGTGCGTGGAGAGAGATTCTCTGAAAGAGGTAATTATCTTAATTGTCCCTCTCGCTTCATTATTTTTTTGTACTCTACCCGCTACCAATTTTATATGTCCACAATACAACTTCTCAGTTTTTGTTATTCAATAACAATTCAAACAAGATTTGGAATGATGCATGACTGTGTAGAAATATAAGAGTTGGTGAGGGAATATTTCGTTCTTAAAAATAGTTTCATAATCATTCTGTAAATCTTAAAAGTATTTTGATAAATTGGTCCAGCTAGCTGTTAAGCACGAGATTGACAAAAATGTTTTTCAGCGCTGCCAAGAGGCTGAGAGGGAAATTAAGGAGGAAGAGAACCAGCGCATGGACCAGCTCTTGCAGGAACATTTGAGGTAAATATTTTGTGCCTGCTTAACTTTTTAGGGGCTTCAACACAAATTCATTTGAAAAGGAAATCTTTTTCTCTGTGACTATTAAAGCTATGAATTTGAAAACTTCCCTCCCCCCCCCCTCCCATATTTGTATTTATTTAATTATCTTCTGTTTTTTTTTACTACACACTGACGTCAACTTGCAGCCTAAATATTATTACATAATTCTGTATAAATGTTTTTTCCTTGCTGGGTCTATTATACTCACATATGGTTACAGTATTTTTTTTAATGTAATTTCATATTTTTCAGAATCGTTAACAGGAGGAAGGCCACGATCTTCGAGGCTTCATCTCCCTCTACCAGCAGCAACTAAGTCTCTACCGAATCTTCTCCTCCTCTGGAACTGCATGCCAGCAAGTCCCGTGCCCCGTCAACATCAACTCGTTAACAACTCGTCTAAATGTGCTCTGATGGAAAATTAGTTTTATGCTTCGTCATATTTATAAAACCAACTAATTATAAAATTAAAACTATGTTTATTATACATTTCAATTCGTAACTACTGGTCCATAGCCTGTTTATTTTTAATACAATTGTTGTTTACTTCTTAAATTTTTATTATTGATGACATCTTCTGCTGGCAGTATAGGTGCTATGATTTTATATTTTGAAGTAGTTTTAACTTGTCTGTGTATTTGTTTTCATTGACAAGCTATATGATTTTACACTATATATAATATTTATATCAACTGTTAAGCTGAAAATACGAGCTTTTTATTTTGCGCCTAAACACAAAAGTCGCATCAACTCCAAAGTCGCAACTTTTAACCCTGGCTCGGCAGGGTATAGAAAGTGGGGGAGGTTTGTGCAGTATGTGACGTCACGGCCAATATCAGAGAAGGCGTTACTGGTTTTGCGACTTTTGTAGGAAAAGCTCGTATTTTAGGCCTTAAAACAGTTAAAACTGTAAATAATATTATTAACCTTATTAAATTAATCATAACCATAAAAATAAAAAAAGTTAAAATTAAAAAAAAAAAAATAAAATGAAAAAAATGAAAAAAAGTTTAAAAAAAATAAAAAAATAAAAAAAAGTACAAAAATAAACGAGAATAAAATAATGATAGTGTATATTATGTATTTGATAAAACATTAAAATAAGGTGTGAGTTAACACACCATTTATGTGAAATTGTTAATTATCGAAAGTTGGGCCAAAAGTTTCAAAATGCAGCTGCCCTAGCTTGATTATTTAATTGTGTCAAAAAGATAAATGATGTACGTAGCACAAAGTAAAACATGAAGCTGAACTGATTGTGATAATGAAGAATTAATTTAATAGATACAAGATGACACCATGGGGTTCTTTTCAGTTTGACGTTCCAACTTGAACAAGAAGTTCCAGCAACATCTGACTGTATTGCTCTCTGAAATACAATGAGACATTTGTGGGCGTCACTTTGTTGCTACCAGAGACAGTGAACCAGGTAGATATGTTATAGTTACAGCTAGTATATTGTATGTGGCTGCTCTCTAGCTGTTAATTGCCCATTGTGAATGGTTGTTCAATACTTCTTCAAAAACTCTAAACAATAGATTAATTTAGTGCATTTATTCATATATAATAGGAAACCTATATAGATCTCATTTGATAATATGTCTCGATCACATAAATTACTTTTCACTATATGTATATTAATATTGATATAATGTATTTGTGATTTTTTTAATTTATTGCAAGGTGCAAAGATAAGTTTCACTAATTATTTTAATAAATTCTTAAGACTACATCAACAACTATGCCACTCTCTGGTGGCACTTGTAAATAAATAAATGTGGTCGGTCGTATTTCATCATCTTTGTAAAAAATCACTCCCCGAACTCCAAAAGTTTTTAATGAAACAAAACTTAAAACCAAAATAATGTGCCTGGAAAATTGTAAACATTCATAATTTATATTGAAGTGATCAAGTAATGGTGGTTATAATATTAAAACTATATATAATATTTTGTGAGTTAAAATTGAATTATATATTATGTTTATGAAAAATGTTTTAATAGATTTTAAATTTACATCTATTAATTATATTATAGTTCATGCAGGTTATACTCAGGTTTTAATAATAAACTACAATACTTTATAATTTATATAACTTATTTTTTGATCCTTATATAATATTGTAATTGGCAAAAATTGGTAAAATAAATAAAATATTTGCATAAGTGATCGAATTTATGTCATTTCTTTGATTAATTAATAAAAACATGCATACAGATGACACAATATATTACTATATATTATGTTTATTTGGTACATATATACAGCTAACGAACTGTAATTTAAGTTATTAATACAATTAATGATCATGGTAAAACAATTTTGTATATCATTATTAATGTGATATATTGATAATGTGTGTACATATATATATATATATATATATATATATATATATATATATATATATATTAACTTACAAGACCATTTGGTCGTTTAATTTATATAATCGATCATCATATATATGCGCAAGCATGAATAAGTTTATACTCATCAAAGAAAATTAAGCTCATGCATGCCGACGAAGCTCGATGTGGAAATTTAAAGCTATAATAATTAACCCCATATTGCAAGTTTATTGCAAGGATATAAATATATTATGTATATACGAATTAAATGTTTAGTATATAATCACAATTTGTCAAGTGATATAAATAAAAATAACACAGAACATGAAAACAGAGACCCTGCACATCGCCAGAGATATCACGTACGCCAGGGTCTCTCTGGCACCCTCTGGCACAGCGCTAAACACATTTAAAAGTATTGGCGCCAAAGCTATTTTCGTTTGTCAATTTTACTTTCACAGCTCATCCAACATGTCGAAAAGAGGTAGGAAGTTTGTGTTGTGAATATAATCTGTGAATATCTTTTCAATCTTAAATATATTAGTGTCATCCTTGCAGATTTAGATTAATAAACTATTCTGTTATATAATTTGTCACTTTGTTTCGTAGAATTTTTCATATTTTTACTCACATTCAATGTTTTTACTCGGGGTCCATATTTCGGTATTCAATGCCACATGGAATTTGGAATACGTGTTTATACACCGATTTGTAATGTTACTTGTGTTTTTTAGGAAGAGGAGGCTCCGCTGGAGCAAAGTTCAGGATTTCCTTGGCCCTTCCTGTGGGTGCAGTCATCAATTGCGCCGATAATACAGGTTGGTAAAGTGACGCCTATAAAATGAGTGAAAATGTCATCACTACTTTGTCCCTACCTTCAGGTATTCTACAACGTTGTAATAATGTTACAGGAGCAAAGAACCTGTTTGTCATCGCTGTGCAAGGAGTCAAGGGCAGATTGAATAGGCTTCCCGCAGCATGTGTCGGTGACATGATTGTTGCAACAGTAAAGAAGGGAAAGCCTGAACTTCGCAAGAAAGGTATGTTTCCCTTCTACAAAAGTTACTAAAATCGACATGATATAATATCATATTAGCATTCGTGGACTCAAAGATGAGTCGTCCTGTGTTGACTTTCAATCAGGATCGTTTCTTCCTCTCGCAGTATGTATCATATGCCAAGTATTTCTTTGTGTTACATGGTGAGAGTATGCCACCACAGATGGTATGCATAGTACTAGTTTTCCCTATCTCTTAACATGTCCGCACCGCCAATATTTCTCTCACGGTAGTCTACCTAGATGTAAACATGACTCGTACAAGCATGGACAAAAATCTCATATGTTTGTGTGTGCGTAATATATTTTTAAGAAGTCATCTTGTTACATGTAATGGGACACTACATGCTTAATTATATGCATACTATTTTCCATAGCAGTGGACTTCACATTCCTTTGTGCCTACTAAGAGTTATTTCAGTGACATTACCGGTATTATAACAGTTGAGCTAGGGGCAACAATAGCGTGTTATGATATGTCCATGTTTTCCTTGGCTTTTCCTCACAGCCACATATGGAGGTTTTCTTCGTATTGTTGGTGATATTACGCCATTCCAGATGGCAGCACTGTTTTTCCCTATCTCTAAACACATCCCCTCCACCGATACCCCTCTCACGGCAGTCCATCTAGACTTTAACACGGCTTAAATAATCGGGAACCAAAATCCTGCCTCTTTCGAATATGCTACTGTCTGCGTAATAATATTTACATGGCATCGTTAAGAATGCTAACCTATGCAGGTCACACTGACTGCTTTATACCGGTAGGTGTTTTAAACTACATGGACTTCATTTAAAGGCATACAGGCCTCAAATTAAAAATTTGACATTCACAGAGAGTTGCTTGAGTTGACAATCAACATTTGGATTATTTTTTCCGTGCGCGATTCAGCTGCACGAGAGGGGGCTGCAAAGTAAGGATGCAGGTCCTTGATGACGTCAAAATTACGTCACAGCGCACAACCATGTATACGCCACCATGTTTTTTTGACATCATTTTGACGTCATCAAGGACCTGCATCCTTACTTTGCAGTCCTCGCTCATGCAGCTGCATCGCACACGGAAAAAATTATCCAAATGTTGATTGTCAACTCAAGCAACTCTCTGTGACTGTCTAATTTTTAATTTGAGGTCGGTATCCCTTTAATTTTTGTTCAGAAGAACTACATATTTAACTGATGGAAAACAGTATAGAAATATTGGATTTGTAATATGTATGTGCAAAAAAATTTTATACCTTTGTAGTCAGACAATAGTTTAACATAGTTCATAGTTCTATAGACTCGTAGTTTTCTGTCTTTTTTGTTGTACAGTATCTATATGCATACTTAAAGTAAAAACAGCCTTTATGCAAAAATAATTTCAAAGGAATGAAATAATTCCACTATCATCCAATTTTTCTGCTAGCATCTTTAATTTGAGGAAACTAATTTTTTTCCTCTCGTCGATGTAGTAATTTGTATCCTATGTATTTGATACGCTGAAATAATCTTGATGCAGCGATCATCAATACTGTAGAGAGTTACGTGTAACAATAAATAGACCAGTTGTCATTTTATTATCTGTAGAGAAAAGTTTTAAAATGTGATTTAAATAGACCAGTTGTCATTTTATTATCTGTAGAGAAAAGTTTTAAAATGTGATTTAAGGATTATTGTCACTAGTCTTAGGAAATGGTAAATCACTCCAATTTTTTCAGCATTGCATAGAGAAAAAATAAATAAAAATTCTCATGCAATAAAATACACCTAAATTCAGTGCCATTATTTTTTAAATTGAGATATAAAAAACGCATGTTATCAAATGCAAATTTCAATCTCCGTAATGGTACTGAATAATGGATTCAAATTTTAGCTTAAAAAACAATCATTATTTTAAATAGAATTATGATGAAATAATAATTATAGATAACCATTTACTTTTTGAGATACAAGCCTTCATAAAAACTGCACAATTCGGCAATGCTGCTCGTAGCTTAACTGGATGGGATAACAATGTTGCCAAATCGTCAAAAAACAACTTTACACTTTTCAGCAGAAAAAACAAATGAATTGCGGTCATTTTGACTAGTGAGTCAAAACAGCGTACAACTATTTACCACTCATATTTAAATGTCTCTCAATGTTTGCAAGGATGACGGATGAATAAATACACGAGAAAGTGTTTAAAGTGATTCATTTTATTAAAAAAACATATTTTACTGTGCTGATCACTGCTTTCCTAATAGTGCTTGTTCTTGTCACTCATATGTATTGCGTATGAAAAGAAGATGGCGGTGCATAAAAGAAAGATGGCGGAACTTCCGGTGACAATAATCGTTAAATAGACCAGTTGTCATTTTATTATCTGCAGAGAAAAGTTTTAAAATGTGATTTAAATAGACCAGTTGTCATTTTATTATCTGTAGAGAAAATTTTTAAAATGTGATTTAAATAGACCAGTTGTCATTTTATTATCTGTAGAGAAAAGTTTTAAAATGTGATTTCGTCATCTCGACAAGTAGTGTTCCTGTATATAAAGTATAAACCATGAAGTTTTGGTGCAATGGAGTTATGGGGAATTGTTCTACATTTATTTATTATTATTATTATTGCTCTATGCCTTGACATTAAATGTCCCAAAACAAAAAGTTTCAATTTTCAAAATTGGAGACATGGGAATTAGTCAAATCAAGTCAAATCAGCATCTTTTTTAACTATAAAATTTATTATCTAAAAAACAGGACTAAATAATTAAGTAATTAATTACTTTTTTTACTTCAGAAAGTAAACAGTCAGTCATTTTTGTTCTCTATGTTTTGGTTTAAATTTTATATTTTTTTTTACCATAAAAAATAATTACCATAGTGGCAATATGTAATCCTTAACACCTACAAGTAAGCTAATTTTCTAAGTTATAAATCAAAACTGATGTAGGCACTTTTATAAAACTAATTTAATTATCATCAAATCCTTACAAAATTTCACTGTAGCAGCCAAGATTCAAAGCAAAACTTTATATTAATCTTAGACACTGAAGCATGTCAACAATTATTACATCTCTGTGTAGGTAGATATGCATACAGTTACATACTTTACTGTAGAAGTTCTTCGTTAGTATCCAGGTCTGACCTTTAAAAATAAAATGTTAAACCATATGTTTTGTTTGGATAAAAAATATAACCCGATGCAGCGTTTATCCCCCCCCCCCCCCTAGAGGTTTGAAACATTGAGAAATTTAGAACCCTCACTAGGCAATTCACTAAATTGTTGGCCACGTGTTGTTTTGATTGTTCTTCTTATGTCTTTTCTCAGAACACATGAAGTCATGTATGACCAAACTTTTATTATTATTAACCACATTAAAGGGATGCAATATAAAATTATTTGCAAGTCTACAGTATATATTTTTTATTGCAGAAGTGAACACAGGGAATCAAATTATATTAATCTGAATATTTGCAGATTTTCTTAGAGGCCAGACAGTATTGCTAAAAATTTATTACAAGTTTGAACCCACGCCCACTTTGAGTCCTATCCTTTTCCTTTCTTATTCATTAAAAAGTGACGCCTTTTGACGCTTCTCTATATTTTTAAAAAATACTTCCAGGGCTCTAAAAATTATGTGAGAAAGAAAAAAAAAAAACAAAAAAAAAAAAATGTTGAAATTTGTAAATGGCTAACAGAAGCTAGTATAGAAAAGAAATTGTAGATTGTCGCTATCTTTCTGTCATTTAAATATCTTCTTTTAATTTGACAGCCCCCTCTGGAGTTTACAAATGTAACAAATGCTTGTGTTTTGTTACAGTAATGCCCGCAGTGGTGATCAGGCAACGCAAACCCTTCCGCAGGAAGGACGGAACATTCATCTACTTCGAGGACAACGCGGGGGTGATCGTGAACAACAAGGGTGAGATGAAGGGCTCTGCCATCACAGGCCCCGTCGCAAAAGAGTGCGCCGATCTCTGGCCGAGGATTGCATCCAACGCAAACTCCATTGCCTAACCTGTACCACCTTAAGATAATAAAACAACTGTTCTCACTTAATTTAATTGATGTTTGTGTTCAGAAATCCTCTCTAGAAATAAAATCTTGGTAAGGATATTGTTTATTGTTTTCAAGAAGATGAAATTATATTTGCTTGTAAGACTTAAAAAATTGTCCAAAGCTCAGAAGAATGCACATTGTTTTTCGGCTAATTGTTTAAACATTATGAACAATTATTATTTGTTTTTCGGTTAATTGTTTAAACATTATGAACAATTATTATTTTATTGATGAGGGAGAAAAAAATCAATTTTTTGGACTTTTCCTTTTTTTTTTAATTTGCTTGTGAGTTATTTTAATAGTTTAAAATTTTTCCATTAATGCTGATTGACACAATAGTTTTCTTACCACTGCTTGTTGCTGTAGAATTTTTTGAGAGGTTACTAGTTTGAGATTCTCACGGGGAATATAGGTCATGTGTTGTTATAAACTTTAATATCAAAATATGTGATCTGATACCACGTGGTTCATTCTGCGAGAACTAAGTCTTGCTAACAGCTTAATTACAATAATTACGGTACGTTGAAATCCCTTTTTTTCACGTGTTTCATGTTTGTTACAATAGAGGCTTCAAGTCAGCTGATTTTTCGGTGATCCCTGTGATCCATGGAAGAGGTCATTCTGTGTGGTACAAAATATCTGAGGGTCCTGTTAGTTTCGTATATATTGAAATATATATTTTAATGCTGCACCATGATAGAACTATAAATACCGCACTGGTTTTGATATATTACTTGCTAGCTTCCTATTACTTAAGAATTGTGATTACAAAGAAATAACAGATGTATATAGGCACTGTTGTAAAAGATTCTGCACTGACCTTTGGCTCGGGATTGTTTCTAATTATAAGTTATAAAAAATTATAAATTTCAAAATTTTAAATAAATAAATTATAATATTTGGAATGATTTTCAAGAAGATGAGGAAATATATTTTTGTTTGTGAGACCAAAGGGTTGTCAAAAATCAGTGAACAAATTAAAAGGAACTTTTATTAAGGGTAAGGTAACGCCACCAATGTTAAAAAAAATCCCTCTCACAAAAATTCTGAAAAAAATTTAAAATGTTCTCCTCTATACCCCCTATCAGTACCTAAAATATCAGGTATACAAATACGATCTAGTTTTTGAGTTATAAATTTTTAAAGTTGACTACTTTAACATGGAGAAATGAAACTCCCATGTTAAATTGGTCAACTTTAAAAATTCATAACTCAAAAACTAGATCGTATTTGTATACCTGATATTTTACCTACTGATAGGGGGTGTAGAGGAGAACATTTTAAATTTTTTTCAGAATTTTTGTGTGAGGGACTTTTTTTAACATTGGTGGCGTTACCTTACCCTTAAATGTTTCATATTGCAGACTGTTATAATTTTAACACAGTTTGCTGTTCTAACTGCTGCAAAACAAGTTTTTGTAATAAAATCCAATAACATGAAAATAATTAAAAATAATTTTTCAGTTTCTTTTTATTATTATTATTATAAATATATAAGGCCTGTTCGTAAACCCTGCTCGGTGTACACTTTTACACCGTTTTCTTACACCAGCGCAGAGGGTGGTGTAGGGAGTGCAGTGCAGATGACGTCACGATTTTTGTTCGTAAACTTGCTCAGAGTACACCGAGCAGGGTTTACGAACATGCCTATAGCTATCGTTAGATCAATAATGGAAAGGAAAGCGCACATATAAACTCTAATAATTATATTATGCATACTGTCAATTGGGTCAAAAATTTGAACATGAAACTTTAATACACGGAAGTTTCTGAGCTCAATATATTTGCATCTCTAATCTCTATAGATTCTCTAGCTGGAAAGCCGGAAAAAAGACTTTTTGCTGCAACAAATGTTGAACTATTTCGCGCAATTATTACATTTCTGTGTCGGGCCACTAGAGGCAGCACCGTGCGGTTTGTCAGTCACGTGGTAATGAAACAAAACAAAAACCATGCTGCGCTGCGCGTCTTTGTCGAAAAAATTCTGCAAATAAGTGTAAACATTGAAATGAAATGTAAATTATATTGATATCGCAAGTGTTCAGCTCAAATTTTGAAGCACAAAGCCTACATTAGTTAGGTAAGTTTTTTAAAAGTAAGCGTTTTCATCATGAGCTGATTTGTGTAACTTGTATGTAGGCATAAAAAGCATGCACATTTCCACGACCGAACCCCAAAAGCTTTCGCCCATTCCATATGCATACAGTATATAGGTACAGTATACTGTACCGTCTGTACCTGTACCTTATATATAATATGCATATTATGCAGTATGCATACAATATGATACATTATGACGATATTTTATGCATTTATGTATGCATATACAATATGTATGATACGCACAGTCATATAAAATAATACGTATGATACTCCACACTTTTCAGTGTCCGTGTATCGCATCATCCTACGTTTGCATATTATATATGTATACATGCAAACCCTTAATACCCCAAGAACTATTGAATGCTGGGAGGATCATGGCCTTTAACTATCAACAAGACACTAAAGTGATGTGTTCTTGTACATGCAGCTTCAACATGAGTGACCCGATACTGCAGCCCAAGCTGCGTCAACCCTGAAATCAACATGTCTTCGAGATTCCTCAGCGGACAGGTTGGTACCACAACAAAGAAGATGGTCTCTTGTCCGTAACAATGTGCCTACCGTGATTGTGTGCAATAATGAACAGACAGCTCATTATTGCATGTGATATATCATACTGTACAGTACCTGCACTTACAAGTTAGTTTATTATTCCAGATTATTTACAAATTCCTCCTCTATTTTGGTTTTAAAAGTTTAGCTCACACACAAAACAAATATTTAAAAAAATTTACCTCTACTATCAACTAATGCTTTTTTTTTATGTCACCACAGGTATTGTTATAACTTCAACAATGGCTGAAGTTACAACCCAATCTTCAACAATGTCTGAAGTTACAACAGAATCTTCAACAATGTCTGAAGTTACAACAGAATCTTCAACAATGGCTGAAGTTACAACCCAACCTTCAACAATGTCTGAAGTTACAACAGAATCTTCAACAATGCCTGAAGTTACAACAGAACCTTCAACAATGTCTGAAGTTACAATAGAATCTTCAACAATGGCTGAAGTTACAACAGAATCTTCAACAATGGCTGAAGTTACAACAGAATCTTCAACAATGTCTGAAGTTACAACAGAATCTTCAACAATGTCTGAAGTTACAACAGAACCTTCAACAATGTCTGAAGTTACAACCCAACCTTCAACAATGGACAATGATCAAGATTCTTTGCAGGGCTCTCTGGAGGTTTCTTGGCCATTGCAAGAATCGTCTCAAGAATCAGCTGAAGGTGAAATTATTCAACCAGTTTTCACTGCAGCTTATTTGAATGACAGTGAGCAAAATCTAGAAACAGTTTTAACAGATGACTCTTGTGAAAATAATACTGGAGAATTCACCGTCATTGAATCTGTCGAAAATGTAACACACTCCTCGGAAGTTGAAATTCTGGGAGGTGAGGGAACATTTTTAGATGTACATGTTAAATCTGAACCTGACGATGATATGATAGACTTTGAAAATATGGTGACGTTTTACGACGTACAAGATTCTGATTCTGAATCTCACGACATTAAACAAGAAAATTTGGATGACAATTTGTATAATAATGTAGATAATTCTTTAAATCATGAAATGATTTTATCAACAGAATTTGAACAAAAATTTATTTGTGAGGAGCCATACCTTTTAGAAACTGATGAAATTGATGATACTAATTTGTCAACTGTTAATAATGTAGATTTAATGAGTTGTCAACCTTCTAATAAACGTAAGCAATTGGTTGCCAGTTCATCAGATAATTGCAGTGAAAGTAAGAAACGGAAAATTACTTCAAAAAAACAATTGAAAAGAGTGCGACCTCATTATCCCTCTGTTAGCAATAAAGTTGTGCAACGTGAAACGATAAACAAAATATACAAAACGAGATATTTCTGTCCCGAGTGCAACATGCATTACGTGTCAACGAAAGTTGCCTCTCAACACATTTCAATTTTTCACCCCGAGCTTGATTATTTAGAAGCCATTGAAAATATTTTATCTAAAGACATTGAATATTTGCAATGTGACTTATGTCCGCAGTTAATTTGTGG
This sequence comes from Siphlonurus alternatus, assembly GCA_949825025.1. Classification (NCBI taxonomy): domain Eukaryota; kingdom Metazoa; phylum Arthropoda; class Insecta; order Ephemeroptera; family Siphlonuridae; genus Siphlonurus; species Siphlonurus alternatus. Next base: position 49,120,260 of record OX463780.1, on the reverse strand, counting down.
TGCAGTGAAATTGCAGGAACACAAACAAAAATTCCACAATGTCTCTACATCTGAGTTAATCACTAGGAATAAACGTGCCTGTAGCGTAGATTCAGAAGCAACAGTTGAGTGCACGAGTGTTTCCAAACCCGATTACCAATGTAATTTTTGTCATTGTAGTTTTGTAAGTGCTAGACTTTTAAACTGTCATAAATGTAGTCATTTTTCAGAAAATAGTCAAAATAATACAAAAAATAATTTTGAGTATGAAATAGTAGACGAGCCAATGTCGTTTATTTCAAAAGAAATTACTGAAACTCCTTATGCAAATTATTCAAAACGCAGCTCAAAATGGAAATGTAATTATTGTCCACAAAATTTCAATGATAAATATTTGTTACGAGATCACGTCGATGCAAAACATGTAAATAATGAATATTGTCAAAATAATGTAAACAAATCCAAGAGTATAGTTTCTACTGTGAGGTATTTTTGTCCCGAGTGTGGTGAACATTTTGCCTCTAGAAATGACGTGACTGCTCACTTGAAATATGTACACCAAACAAATGACACAGAAATGACAAAGAAAAAAATTGTTTGTAAAACTACCGAAGTTTGGAGTTGTGTTTTTTGTCCTGATGTATTTTGTTATGAAAAAAGTCTCAAAAATCACATTGCTTTAAAACATACAATTCCTGGAGAGTCAAATACAGAATATGAAGTGGTTGATAGTTATAGAAACTCGTCAGATGATGAAAATACGAATGCAGTATTTACATCAGACGAAGAAAATGATGCTGGTAATAATTTGGTGTATCAATGTAAATTGTGTGTCAAATATTTTCCTGATGAAAATCAATTGGACCAGCATGAGAAATTACATGCATCTGTTGACTTGCTTGCCCCTAGTGATAGAATTTTGAAGACCAGATATCACTGTCCAGAGTGCAAAAGTAATTTTGCCAAACGAGGGACCGTAGTACTTCATATTAGACTGTCACACCCTCAACTCAATCATAAACTAGCTTGTAACAAGATTGTGTCCAAACCAACACAAATTTGGCAATGTACATTATGTAAAAATATGTCAAAGTTTGTGTATTTTCAAAGAAAGGGCCCTTTTGATAAACACATGAAACATGCACATTCAATTACAGCTCAAAATAAAATCCAATCAAAACCTTCATCTGGACAGTTGGCAAACATAGAAACAATGTCTAGTGTTTCAACTGTAATGAAAAAAGGGGAAAAAATCACAAAAAAGAGATACTACTGTCTGTATTGTGATAAGCATTTCTCTAATATCAGTTCAATGTCTTTCCATAATCGCAGTTCACATCCAGAAAAGGCTGGACAAAAAACGTGTAAAATTGTAAGTAAAGAAATTTGGCAGTGTTCATATTGTAGAAAGCATTTTGTAAACAAATTTTTATTAGAAAAACATGTACAAACTTTTCATTTAAAATCAAAAGATAATCAAATTAAACATAAAAAAATTGAAACTACTGTTATTGCTACAAGTGAATGGGGTAATAAAATAACACAAACTAGGTACAATTGTCTGCATTGTACCAAACATTTTGCTTGCCCAAGTTACGTTGCTGTTCATTGTCGTTTAGCACATTCTGATGTCAACAAAGATATCAAACAAATGTTCGAAAAAGGTGAACGAGAAATTTGGCAATGTACTTCTTGTAAAAAACATTCAAGGTCAAAGTACTTTGAAAGCGAGCTTTTCCTGCAAAAACATGTCCAACGTTTTCATTCAAGTAATGAGGTGCTGGAGAGCTCTCCAAGTTTACAAAGTAAACATTCAAATTCTCGTGTTAAAAACAGTTTGAAAAAGAGTCAACCATTAATTATTGACACATGTGAGTGGGGCAATGAAGTCCTCTACAGAAGATTCTCGTGTACTGCTTGCCCCAAACATTTTTGCAGCATGGGAACTCTAGTGAGCCACAATCGCGACGCCCACCCGAAAATTAAAGGTCGAGACAAATTTAAAATGATTGACGTACCATTATGGGAGTGTAAATTTTGTAAGAAATATTCAAATATCAAATACTATGAAAACAAATTTTTACTGAAGAAACATGTACAAAACTTCCATTCCATTATTATACCAATAGATGAATCAGAAGAAATTGAACCTTCAGTTCAAAATTCTGATGAGACGTTAGATTTAGAACACAAAACTCTAAACATAGGTAAAAGAAAAAGATGTAAAACAAAAACAAATGAATCCTTTAAAAAATTGAAAGAAGCAGAAGCTGTAAATATTATCGCTACTTGCGAGTGGGGTAACAAAATAATTCAAACTCGCTATTATTGTGTGCATTGTACAAAGAATTTTGCAAGTATTAGCTACTTAATGTTTCATGTTCGTGAAACCCACAGTAAAAGTCTTAAAGAAGTAGATTACGAAACAGGTGATACAGAAAAATGGCAGTGTAAATTATGTAGCAAATATTCAAATGTTCAGTATCACGACAACCAACTTTTGTTGGAAGAACACGTTGAAAAATTCCATTCAGTTAGTACGTCAGTAGACCATTCCGGAGAAGTTGAAAATAATTCTCAACACAAAAATGAGAGCTCTAATAAAAAACAAAAAAATCCTAGTAGTAAAAAATTAAAAGTTGATGCACCAAAATCTGTATATACTGATATCAATGATGGATACTATTGCATGGTCTGTGACCAAGATTTTGCAAATGAAAGCTCTTTGCTTGCACACAATCGCGTCTCACACCCAGAGAGTGGAACAGAAATTTGGCAATGTACCTCGTGTCCAGTCATAAAAAAATTTGACAACAAGTTTTTATTAGAAAAACACATACAAACTTTTCACTCAAACAAGTCAGATTTGAATTTAAAGCATTCATCACAGTTAGCTTTGGAGTCTACAAATAAGCCAATAACAAAAAAATTATCAATAACATTAGAAAGATTAAAACACAAGGAAACTGTATCCACTGCTTCAAAATGTTACTGGGGCAATAAAATAATACAAACTAGATATCACTGTACGAACTGCAGCAAACATTTTGCCAGTTACAGCTCTGTATTAGCACATAATCATGAAAAACACTACAAAATTAAAAGGAAAATTAAATATAGGACAGCCGAGAAAGAAATTTGGGAGTGTAAGTTATGTAAAAAATATTCAAATGTTAAATTTTTTGATAACATATTTTTATTACAAAAACATGTACAGACACTTCATTCTAGTAATAAATCAAAAGAAAATTCAACTATTGCTAAAAATACATCTATTAACTCAAAAAAGTCTAAGATAAATAATAAAAATGGTGCAAAAAAATCAAGTGGACCTAACAAAACAAAACCAGTTACCATCATTTCATTGTGTCCGTGGGGTAACCTGATATCTCAGACAAGATTTTACTGTCTGTACTGTCCCAAAAACTTCGCAACCCGTTGTTACATGTCCTTTCATAATAAACAGTCACACCCTCAGAGGAAAAATATGTTCAGAGAAGAAGAAAAAGAAATTTGGGAATGTACTTCATGTAAAAAAACTTCAAATATTAAATACTTTGAAAAAAAAACCCTGTTAAAAGAACATTTTCAAAAATTTCATTTAAAATCAACAGAATTTGAAAATTCAACTGAAGAATCAAACGTAGAAAACATTAAAAAATTAGAAGTACCTTCTGTTCCGCAATCTCAGAATGAAGACTCACCAGCTGGTAAAGTCAACACATTAAATAAAATAACTAAAAATTTATACTACTGCCTGACTTGCAACAAACATTTCTGCAGTTCTAGTGCCGTGTCGGCTCATTACCGTGTCTCGCACCCCAAAGTCAAGTGTCAGTTTAAGTACAAGAAAGTTGCCAAGGAAATGTGGCACTGTGTGCTATGCAAAAATAATTCAAACACGAAATATTTTCTCAGAATGTCTATGTTAAACAAACATATTAAAGTTTTTCATGAAGCTAAAGTGTCAAAAAGTGTTGAGATTAAAAATTCAGACACAGAAATTGTACAAAAAAAGCAGTCCTCTGTATCAATTAAAGAATCCCCCATGAAAAAAATGGCAACTGTATATCTTTGTCCAAAGTGTCATAAACCATTCATTTGTACAGATAAGTTATATTCACATTTAGAAACAAGTCATGAAATAATATACACAAAAAATGAAACTAAATTGGATATTTGTAAAAAACGTATGTGTATGGCAAAATGTAAATTCTGTCCTGAATATTTTTACTATAAAAGTTCATTGAAAAGACATGAACTTGAATGTCAGTCTGAAATCAATTATAATTTCAAATGCAGCGAGTGTGGTGAGATGTTTGACGTTGAGTCGCAGCTGGAAGATCACGTTTCATCTGTTCATCCCGAGGAAGACCCGAGTGGTGACGCAGCTCCTGAGGAACATTACTATTTGTGTGACATCTGCAGCGAGCTCTGTGACACCAAGGACTCGCTTGCTGAACACGTGGCACAAAGTCACGGTGCCGGTCATGTTGACAACACAAGTGATCAAGTATCTGTTGATAACACCTCAACTCTTGATCCAACCTTACCAGACAACCCTCAAGATGCTAACAGTGTAGAGGAGTCAGCTGAGTTACCGTTTGAGACACCTGAAGCGTTGAATCGCTTTCTCTCTTCAATTGAATCTATTAATGTGATTAGTTACAACGACCATTGCTATGCTGTGCTCGGATCAGAAAATGTAAATGATGAGACAGCAGTGCTATACAAAGATGATGATAATGTACATAATGTTGAGATTGATAATAAAGTTGAAGAAATTCAAAATTCATCACAAAATGATTTAAATGTAACGTTAATAGTTAATAAATTTTATTTCTGTAAATATTGCGACAAAAAATTTAAATACTTAAAAAGGTATTTGAAACATGAAAATTCTCATTTAAATTCAGGTTCTCTTTTAAATAAAATTAAGAAAAGAAAACCAAACATTTGTGAAACTTGTAGTTTAACATTTGTAAATAAGATATTACTTAAGCAACATAATTTGGAATTTCACGAACAAGTTCAGTGTACAAGTTGTAAGAAGTTTTATGATAAAAATCGACGTAATGAGCACTTGAAAACTCATGACGACACCTCCAGTGAAACAGTTATGTTACCTTTATATAGCATGAACTACACTGTTGCATTTGAAAGCTTACATGATAACAAAATTCCAATATTACTTGTGCATACTTGTACATCATGCAATGAAAAATTCATGACTCAAGAAGATTATCAATCACATTATGATAATGTTCATAGTTTTGATGCAAATAATTTTACTAAAATAATACCAGTTGATTCTGTTGAAAATTTAGAAGATATTTATTTATGTAAATTATGTAATTCAAGATTTAATGATCCAAGATTCATGTACCTTCATACATTTAAACACCCATCTTTTACAAAAAGCAATCATATTTGTACAGTATGTAATATAAAATTTACCAACCCAACAGATATATCTGAGCATTGCTTGCATGTTCATTCCGACAAACAGCCATTTAAGTGTAAAATTTGTTTTACTAGTTTTGACTATCATTCAAAATTACGTACCCATGTAAGACAGTGTCATGATCGGCCAATGATTCATTGTTTACATTGTGAGTTGGATATGAGCAAGGAGAAGTTCTTGAACAAACATTTGCAAAGACATGTGGATAAAATTAAAAATGAATGTCCATTCTGCTTAGAATCATTGCCAACATCAGAAAATATGAGTTGTCATATTGAAAATCACATTAATTGTGAGCCTTCGTTTTTCTGTGAAACTTGTATGAACTTTTATTATAATCAACAAAATTTAGATTCACACATAAAAAGTGTGCATGGCAATGGTTTGTTTCAGTGTGAGTTGTGTTTGACAGAGTTTATTTCTAAGAAGGCTATCAAAAATCATATTACTATCAAACATATTCCTAGTGCCAAACCTTTGGAGTTTGCTTCTGTCCAAGACTTGCTAGAGAATTTTGAATATTAAAGGATGACAAATGTTTTACAGAGTTTCCTTCTTTTTTTTTTTTTTTTTTTTTTTTAAAAAAGTGATTATATTTTATGCATTCAGGGTGCATTTCTTAATATTGTTTCATTTAATTTGTAAATTTTCTTAAATTTTTATTATTATTTGTTTGTACCATAGCTAATAGTTTTTTTTTTTTTTTTTTTTTTTTTTTTTTTTTTTTGTAATGTTTTTCTATAATGTATGTTTCTAGTGCTGTTAATATGTACACTTTCTGTGTTTAATAAAAGACTAATAATAATAGTTTTTGAAGTGATTCATATATTTATGTTAATTTTTATTTTCACCAATTCGTATAAATATTATTGTATAATATTTTTGGTACAATTTCATTTGTATTATTTTTTCATTTCATTAATATTAAGGATTATTTTGTTCTTGGCATTGTAAAAACTACCAAATTATTTTAAATAAAAACAACTTTATAAAATATATTATTTTTTATTCATTAATTGTTAAAAATATATAGTAATTAGCACTTAAACCCTATATAATGTGCTGGCTTACAGCTTACTTGTTACAACATTTTTATATTACGACCCTCTAGTAATAATTAAAATTACACTACATATATACAGTATATTTAAAGGAAATACACAAGGAAATTACTTTCAAGTATCATAATAATATAATATATGTGCCATGGTTAGTACGTACGTCCATCAATGAAATAAAAAATGTATGCTATTCCATTTTGGAATATAGGTCAAGTTTTGGCTTAGCTTATTAGAATTGTGTTTTTTTTTTTAAATAATTGTCATTTAAATTCAAGGGTATAAAAAAAATATTGACATGCGTACATTGGCTGCATTGATGGGTTTAGGTGTATATATATTCAGTTTTAATTGCAGTAAAATATTAGCCAATAATAACTTTTCCTTTTTACCATTCATTAATATTATGCAATTTATAATAGTTTTCAGCACACACTAGCTATGTTAGAGCATGATTCTGGTGTTCTAGCTAGATTTTGAGGCTTCACAATTAAGTAGTGTCACATTTTAATATCTTTATACCTTTGATAAATAAAAATTATGAAAACAAAACACTATTTTCTTTACTAATTAAGCTATACTATAACATTTTTCCCCCTCACAAATTTTGAAATTTAATATTTAACGCTAGCTGTCACAATTATTGAATGTCTTTTAACAAAAAAGTGTGTGGAATATCTTGATGAAGCAAAATTCCAATGAAACATTAAAAAATATACATAATATTCAAACGACAACAAAAAGTATTAAATTTAAAATGCTACACAGATTAGTTTTATAGAAGTAAAATTATTTTTGAGGTATTATATCAAAGAGGAGAAAAGGTGTGGTATTACAGCAATTTAAAAAAAAATGCTGAGCTCGTCTAAATAGGAAAATAAATCGTTCTTTATATTTCTTAAGGGTAAGGTAACACGAACAATCAATTGTTGTAGTCCCATTTGATTAACATGTAAACCTTAGCATTCTTAGCAACCTCATAATAATTCTGAATTTTTTTTGAGGGACGGTTCTTAGCACCAAAAAAATGTGGAAAAAATTTCAAAGCAATCGGACGATCCAATTTTTTTAAATGAATTTTTTCAATTTTCAGTACAGGGCTTTCCCATGGAGACCTAAACTAAGAAATTAATTTTAAAAAATTGGATCGTCCGATTGTTTTGAAATTTTTTCCATATTTTTTTGGTGCCATGCAAGCTAGAACTGTCTCTAAAAAAAAATTCAGAATTATTATGAGGTTGCTAAGGTTTACATGTTCATCAAATGGGACTACAATTAACAATCAATTGTTTGTGTTACCTTACCCTTAAGTGCAAAATCTATTCATATAAATGAGCCGGCCACATCTCTCCCCAGTACGTGGGGGTCAAAAGGTTCATCTGTACTTCTTGACTCTGAATTGATTTTGCATTTATGAAAATACATTACTGTGAAACTTCTGCAAATATGCAAGTATATATATATATATATATATATATATATATATATATATATATATTATATATATATATATATATATATATATATATATATATATATATATATATATATATATATATATATATATATATATATATATATATATATATATATATATATATATATATATATATATATATATATATATGCGGGCTAAGCAAAAGAAGTCAAATAAAATTAAAGCACTATCTGCATATGATTCATATATCATGTCAGTAATTTCATAAAACTTACGGTAAACTAAAATTTCTATATATACCAAATTAATTACAGTATAAAAAATTGACATGCAATTATATACAAACAGGCTGTTAGTATCATCTGTTATTTTATTTTATATTGTTTTATTATCATTTTCTATTGTTCTATTATTCTGTAACTATTATATATGTTTTGTATGTATGTTTTATGTGTTCTATTGTAATGTTTTTCTATAATGTATGTTTCTATTATAGTGCTGTTAATATGTACACTTTCTGTGTTTAATAAAAGACTAATAATAATATACAGTACATTCAAATATTTTATGTAGGGTTCAAATAATCTGACAGGATCCTGTAGTGACCTGATGTAGTTTCTGCAGCTGGAAAAAAAAAGAAAAAAAAAAAATAGAAGAATTCAATATTTTTATGTAGTAAATTTTGATTTATATATTGATTGGTTAGTTGAGAATCAATGCTAATTAACCTCTCAAATTATGTAATTTCTATATGACTTAATATTATTTTTAGAATCAGTTTGAGTGCTTTATATATATATATATTATATATATATATATATATATATATATATATATATATATATATATATATATATATATATATATATATATATATATATATATATATATATATATGTATTAGCACTGTAACTTCATAATTCTTGTGAAAGTTAAAAAAAAAAAGAGACTAATAAGCATTGTTGTCAAATTTTGCATGAACATGCAAGTCACACTTGTTATTGTTGAACTTACAGAAAGAGCTCTTGACTTTGGAGGCTGGAACCAACGACAAGGACTGCGGAACAATCTTGCAGCCACTCCAGGTCTGATCGGCAATCTTGAAGGAAATCTGCAACAATTTCCTTATCAACACTTTTTTTCTTTTAAGTTTTATTGGAGCAAGGAGTGATTTTCGTCAGATTACAGTCGTTATATCAAATTTGGGAATAATGTAAATATTTTGTCAAAAAGACAGAGAGAAGTGCACAAATGTTAAAATCACCGTACTCCATATATGTATATACAACTCTTTTTTATTATAAATATTTCTAAATGCAGCAAGAAAAATACCCTAATATATTTTTACTGGTTACATAAATTGAGAAATATAAATTTTGTGGGCAAAATTAATTGAGTATTATATTTAATAACTTCCAAACATTTTATTTTTGGAAGTTCTCGAATCTCTCTAATCAAACCACTTCCTTGACTTATTTGCTATCTCACCTCTGCGTGACACAGGAGGTCGTTGCTCCCGAGCAGCCTTGCCTCCAGCTGGGCGCTGCGGGACTTGACTTTGGAGGGGGGGATGTCCCAGTGAAGCCCCGCCCCCTCCTCCATCACCGTCCCCACGGACGCCTTGATGACGACAGCTCGGCCAGCGCTGGGCCGCAGAACCACCTCCAGACGCTGCAGTGCTGCCCTCGTGGGCTGTAGCGAGAACCGTAGCCTGGCCTGACCGCCAGCCTCCTGCAGGAATGTCAGGAGAAATATGATCAGAACTGCAGCTTATTTATATTTAATATTTGATGTTAGTCAAATGAAATGTGTCCTTTCTGTTCTGTAGTGTTAAATTATTAGGTTGTAACATGCATTCCCCCTTGAATGAATGAGCGGCATACTCTTTAGGACAGAGCACAAAAAGTTTACCCCTCCCTCGATCATTTTCTAGAGCTGCATGAACAGACAACGAGATACAGATTTTTAAATTTTGGGATAGGTAAGAAAGTGATATAAAAAGAACTTTATAACTCCAGAAGTATATATGTATAGTGTCCAAAAAAAAAACATTTGCTAGCTTTCTTATTTTTATGTCCAAAGAATTTTATTACTAGTACCGTATTCAAATTAGTCCTATAAACAAAGCCTGATAGAGGACTTCAAAATTACAGTTTTAGAGGGTCCAAAAGTAAGCACACTAAATGGCAAATAACATATGACAATGCCATCAACAATCAGAGGAAAGTATAATAACATACTCAATCTCGAATGTACAACAATATGACTATTTAGATGGCGAGTCTCTTACGTGAATGTTGACGAGTCTCGCCTCCACTGGCGGCAGCTCGCTGGTCACGGTGTAATGACACAGGGCGGTGCGAGAGGCCGGACTCGGACTGAAGGCCAGGGTGGTGGCCTCGTCAGACTGTTTGGAAACCTGGACTCTCGGGGCCAACGTCAGGCCTGCCAACCTCGCAGGGTGCGTCAGGGAGATGGACACCTCCGGGGTCACGCCTGCCACCTCACCAACACTCGCCCACACGGTGCCGCACACCAACGCTCTTCCCCCTTCACCCTGCAGCGGCTGCAAGCGTCATAAATATGTCAGTAACGCAGAAGAAATATACATGAATATTTGCTTTATACATTCCTTTTAATATAATATATATTATAGAGTAACTTAACTACTGAATACTATTTTGTTGGTTGAAATTTGTTTTTATTTAAAAGAAAATGCCAGTAAAAAAAAGAAAAAAAAATCAAGTGTTATACTTTCTGTAAATCTATTATGTATTATAAATTATAAGATAAATATCTACATACATCAATATTCTAGCATATGAAGTGTAGAAATTAAAAATTTGCATGTTCTTTTTTTATTTATTTTTTTTTTTAATTAATGTAAGTTCAGTGAATGAAAAAAGACAGTTGGAATTTGAAATTAAAGAATCAAAACCTGATAAACAACATAATTGCAACAAATTTTGGTTTTGATAAAAATTCTTATAAAAAAAATGCAAGTACAAGCTGGTACAAATGATTGTGTTTTTTACAGTGTTAGTTCTTATTTACAGTTTAAGTTCTAATAAACAAGTTTTTTGACGTGTCTAACCTTCATATTCAAAGTGCTGCATTATCAATGTTTGTATTTGTATATGTGGAATTTGACGAATAAACCATTTGAATTTGAATTTGGTTTTGGTCTCTCGTATGATGTTTCACAAACAAATCTAAATGATCACCTATAACAGCTGGTAATTTTTTTCACTTACAATTAACAAATCAAGCTCACAGTGTACAAAATCAACTCACCATTTTGCAATGCACCTGCTCGCTGATGAGAAAAGATATCTGGCTCTTCCCCTTGGACGTGCTAGGGTTCCACACCGGTTGCTGCCGACATATATAAGATGAAATACATTGGCACACCACCTGAATGCCATACAATGGACTGAGGAACTATCAATGCAAATTTCACTCAAATGTGAAATTATAGATAATTTTTATAGCGATATGTTAAGAATATAATTAAAATTGTTACTAAATAAATTGATAAAATAAGCATCAGGTGATAATGTGTTCCTCATGCAGGGGCAAATTTTCTCTTTAGCGCACTTTGTTAAAATGTTAATTTTTTTCTCTGCAATTGTTAAATCTATTTTAATTTAAAAAAAAATCCTTTGTTACACATTTAAGGTTTTTATTATTTTAAATCGGAACTTATTTTCAACCATAAAACTTGACTTTAATGTTAAAATAGCCAATGTTTGTTTTATCTTTTCTTACAGATTTGGATAGGAATAACCCGAATAACAGAAAATCAATAAGTCTATTAGTTCTTTAGAATTTACGGGCAATGAACGTGATTGAAGTCAAAATATATCAGTAAATTCAATTCTCATCATTTAGAAGGGCAGTTCAAGGACGATGAATCATCTTATTGCTTTTGTCACTGACGACTTAACATTTTTCTTGGAGTTAAAGAAAGTAAAATAATATGCAGGAGTATATGATTGTGTGGTACAAAAATTATGCTCTCTCTGATAAATTTAATTCAGAAGACTTAAATCATGCCAAAATCGTTATACTATAGTATAGTCAGAGGAGAGAAAATCCAGAAAGCAAGGAGGCTATTTATACATCTGACTCTGTCTGGGGAGAAAATATATTTAAATTAGCTAAAACTCATAACTACAACAGACTCACAGACACTGCTAAATTCAGACTAGATATAGGTCATGAATATCTTGGATGTTATCAGAAGAAGTTTAAAATCCAAGTTTTTTAAATTATGTAAAAATTAACCTCAAGACAGAGGGCATTAATTCAAATACTCTGCATTAACTAATAAGGAACTTTACTCACATTGCCTGGCAACATGAAGAGAGAAGAAAAAGAATCCTATCTCTATTTGCTTCCTAGAAGTAAAATGGTTTAGAAGCCAACAAATGGACATAAGAAAAAAAGAAGGCATCTGACACAAAACGTAGCAGATGAAAATTAAAGTCCTCGATAGTGTTCCATACCTTGACTTTGTCGAGGGCAGTGTCTCTCAGTGCGGCTCCCACCAGCTGTCCACTCAAACTGCCGCTCAGACAAACTGGACGGCCAAACGGAAGAGCCTCGCTCACGATTTGAGTCAGCTGTGACCGGACAAAGGTTCGCTGGAACAATGGGGAATTCTCCTACATTTATTTTATTTTTTTTTTCAGATGCTCTATGCCTTGAAATTAAATGTCCCAAAACAAAATGTTTCAATTTTCAAAATTGGAGACAAGGGAATTTTTTAAAAATCTTCCTTCTTTTGAATTTAGCGCCAAAACGTGACGTAGAAACTGCCTAGCAGGCGAAATTGTCCTGTAATAAATTTATATTTTCGATTATCACTCTTAAAGTAAACTGATATTAGAGACAAAACTATTGATACTAGGGTAGAAAAACCCGCTGATTTCGATCGTGTTACTAAAATTTATAGCCAATCACTCCTTGACGCTCAAACTATGATATCAGGCAGTTGTTGTGTGTTAACTAGGAAGTTTCTACGTCACAATTTTCAGGTTTGCGCGCGGGTGTCATACTTTGCCCCTATTCTAATAATCCCTTCAGAGTCCCCAAATTTGAGTTAAAAAAGTTGAAACCTAAGTCAAACTTATTGTTAATACGTACCCTATCATAATACAGTAGTTAAATTAAAATTTGAGTTGTAAGAGAATTCCCCATTAACGGACAATTACTTGGCGAATAATATTAATTGTCATTATAGCTAGGAAAAAATTATGTTAGAATGGACAATTTGCATGATATTTTTTATTGCAGAAATGGATAGAGGGTGCAAAGTTATCCTACTCTGAATTCTTTCAGATTTTTTAGAGACCAGGAACTATTTTTAAAAAATTATTGAAAGTCGATTTTATTACGTCACGAGGAGTCTGTCCTTAAGAAAAGGATAGGTACTAAACGCCCGTGACGTCATAAAACTGACTTTCAATATTTTTTTAAAAATAGTTCCCGTTCTGAAAAAATTCAGAGTAGCATAATTTGATACCCTCTATCCATTTCTGCAATAAAAAAATGTCATGCAAATTGTCTATTGTAGTAAAAAGGACATTGCCTTTCCCAACTAATAAAAGGCCCATAAAAACAATTTTTATAATATCCATGACCAATCCAATGGATTTGTCATCTATATTAAGGATAAAGAAATGTTGTGAATTTTCATAAATATGGTTGTATTTTAAATTAATTTCCGTTATATAAAATCACCTGAGGAGCATCTCCCGTCAAGCGTTCTGCCAACATGTTAAGACAGTCCAGGGTTTGAGCCACGTCGTGGTATGAACTGAAACAGAAGACTGATATTAAGAAAAAACCGTATTGCATCATAACTACAATTTTATTTATCCACATTAAACACCAGTTGGTACATTTTTGTGACTATATTATTTTCTGTATTAACAAGTATAATATTTTTTGTATCCAAAATATCAAAATTTAAAACTAAAAATAAAATAATATACTAATTTACTACAGGAATTGTTGGATTTACTGACTCCTGATGGGCTGGCTTATTTGGTTATGACATTAATTAAAAGAATCTGACTGCAGTTGTGACTTGAAGCATTCAGAGTCTACACATGATTATATCTTCAGCACGGTTATTGTTAGTGGCAAAATCAGAGTAAGACAGAAAGGGAGAAAATCTACGAACAATCAGATAAAAAAGAGTGTAACGGAAACTTCTATAACTATACAGTAATATTATCTCATTTTATACATGTATATAAAATTTATCGAGGGAGAGTATGTAATTTTATTTGAGCTATAGGTACTGTAGATGAGTTTTGTGACATAGGTAGTTCAGTAGTTGGCATAAAAGTCTTCTACTCAAAATGGTTATAAACAAACCATTGTATATAATGTCTGTCCAATGAAGCCTTTTTCATTGTTAAACCTGGAACGACGTAGTGCCTAATTTTGCCACCAGAGCAGAGAACATAATGGCATTGTTGGTGCCATGCTATACAGGCAACCGTTTCAACTTCATAATTAATGGTCATTTACCATAAGTTAACATGTAAATCAACAACCGTCTCATGTTTTCCTTTCACACGACAGACATTACACAACAATACTTTGTTTACTAACAACGAGTAGAAGACCATCTTATTTGTTAAAAATGCATCATATGTCAAATCATCTTAGAAATCTGGCTCCATGCTTACTCGAGCTCATTTCCGGGTGCCCATTTGGAGAGGGGCAGTCCACAGAACAGCAGTCCCTTCTGCTGCAGGATGACCACGGGAGCCAACACGCCACACTCTGTTGGTAGCTCGAACGCCGGAGCCCAGCAGTCACGGTCACACCCATCCCGGCTCGCCACGAACAAATCTGACCAACGTAACTGTTAGAACAAGCTAACTGCAAGATTGAGGAGGTATACATCCGAGTATACTTCAATGTCAATAACATTTTGTTTCAAATTTAATTTAATATTTGTTTATAAAAAGTAATGTTTATATGGGAACAAAAATATTTTCCATTCTTATTAATTACATTTCACCAATTTCTATTGCTATGCTTCAATAAAAAAATAATAAGAAAATTTTCTTTAAAAATAGGATAAAATATATTGGGTGAGTATGGACTTTAAGGTAGAGATAACGCCGAACAGCTGTTCAACGTACTTCCCTTTGATTAACATGTTTACGGGCAATGACTGAGATTCCACAGACCAGAAGTCAATACATCAAGCAATTCAATTCAATTTGATTAACATGTTAACCTTAGCAAATTTTTCAAAAATTCTGCAATTTTTTTTTTATGCAGATATTAGTGCCTAAAAGCCATAGAAAAAATTTCAAAACATTTTAACGAGACGATTTTTTTTAATTAAGTTCTAAGTTTGTCTCTCCATGGGAAAGCCCTATATATATGCTGAAACTTAAAAAAAAAAAAAAAAAAATATCGGCTTGATAAATTGTTTTGAATTTTTTTCTATGGCTTTTAGGCACTTATATCTCTCAAAAAAATTTCAGAATTTTTGTGAATTTGCTAAGGTTTACATGTTAATCAAAGGGAAGTACGTCGAACAGCTGACCGGCGTTATCTCTACCTTAATTTTACACTTAGTAATCTAATCCCCCTCCGTGATATTTGACAAAACCTGAGATTATGTTTGTAATAAATCAAAGTGGATGAGCATTCAATACTTTTAGATGTGGGTGCTGGTACATTAAAACTTGAAGTTCATTGCCCCGACCTGATTTCTTCACTCCCGTCTCCACCAGCAAAGCGTCCACGAAGACTCGACTGTCGGGCAAAGGAACGTAGTTGGTGAGCTTCTTTGCTCTGCCCTCCACGCTGCTGAATCGTCTGGAAACATCAGTTTCATTAACATACATCTCAGTGTCAGATTTGCATGAAGTGAGATCTCAAAGTCATTAACATACATCAGTACTGCCATGCAGCGAGATCTCAAAGTGATCAGGTAGAAACAACCCCAACCCAGTAAACACAACTCTGTCGGTCTAGTGCTGAGACTGTTGGGCCAGTACTGTGCCAACACGTATACTCCGGTCCAACACATTTTTGACACCCTGTGTTTACTGGGTAGCAAATTTACAGGATGTAAAAGCACCCTTAAAAGTTATCAGCAATAGACACATGGTAGAGAACAATTGACGAGTCACAGAGAGGAATAAAGTAAATTCTCATTGAGGGAGAGCAAATTCGATCCGGCGGCTTCATGCATGCAACGTTGCATGTATAGCTTCTCTAGCTTCTCTTAAATACAGTATGCATATGCATACTATATCAATAAAAAATCTCACCTTTCAAAAAATGGTATTTTTTCAAATGGAGACACAACCCAAACAGCTCTCAAAGCAAATGTTGTAGCTGTCATCTTTATATTAGTAATTATACCGGTAATTCACTGAATTACAGTAATAAACAACATTATACAGTATAACACCACAAATTTAAATTTTATGAGTGCTACAGAATACTATTGCTACATGTTGATGTCAACAGAGTATACAGTACTCTTTTTTTTAAGATAAACACTCAATTTTCCAGCAGCAGTTTTACAGAGAGAGGTTTCAGTCGTTTCACTATCACGCCCACTCTCCCACCTAACAGCTGACAACGTAAACAAACCAAGCACGTGACCTTCCCCCACTTTTTCCCCCCCCTCTCTCCCCTCCACTTTCTCCTCAAATTCTCAACCGTTTGTTTGTGTTCGTTCGCGGATCGCGGAGCCGTGTTTATTTTGAGAATAATTCAGAAGATTCCCCAGACTAGCTGAAGTGTTTTTTTCTTCTTGTGAATCATTCTGACGATAATATCAGTGAAATAAGTTCGAAGTGCAGTGTCAAAAGTTTACTAAGAACTTGCAACAGCCAAAATCCTTCAACCCGCGTTTGCACCTAAAAGTGTTTCACAATGGCATGCAACCGGCTTTTCACAATTCTGCTGATCGCAATTGTGTTTTTCTTTACTCCTTTCGAAGTCCTCAGTGATAATAAAAGTGTCGTGGGTAAGTTGACTGCATAATGATACGATATTGTTTACTTCAAATTATAAAATGATGTGCTTGGCAAATCCATTCCATATTCCATATAGGATGAGAATTGAGGAATACATTCTTTTTTTTTTTTTGCACATATACAGTACAGTATCAAGATTACTCTACACAAGATTACTCTACATAAGGTTTGACGCTCCGCCATCTTGGCGCAGCTTTTGTTGGAGCCTGTGACGTCACGACCAATCACTGACTGCCACGAAATAGGCTCGAGAGTAACAGTCCTCTCTGATTGGTTCTGCGCGAACTGGACGAAAATGTGAACTTAAGCGTCCAACCTTATGTAGAGGGACCTTGGTACAGTATGGCATGCATCAAAGATGCATGATAGACTTTTACAAAAATTTGTCAAAAGTATTATGCTGCGTGAGGGGGGGGGGGGGAGGGCTCAGCAGAATATATATATTTTTTTTTACAAGAGGATACACCCCTAAAAGAGCTTACAGCTAAGAGCTTACAGCTCGATCGCGGCGGGGTATTGGATATAGGGATAAGGTAAGGAACGGATAGTGGCCACGGCCTGCATGCTACGCGTCCCAGCATTCGCTGAGGTGAGACTGAGGGAACCGTGGAAAACCTCAGTCAGGACGGACACCTCTACTTTTTCTCAATGGACTAAAGCGATGTCCAAAGCCTGGGGAACCACACACAAGTGCATCACTGCACTGGGTGGAAAGCGAGATGCATCAAAGGCACAAAGGCCGAATTTACCCCAGGGAGGGAGCAGCGTATTTTTTACTTGAAATGGTCACCCATCCAAGTACTAACCACGCTCGACGTAGCCTGACTTCGGTGATCTAACGAGAACCGGTCAATGCACTGCGCCACGCTCTACATATTAAAGATATGTGTATGTTGCAGCTCAGCTAGAGTTTTGATAGAGTTCAGTGTTCACATGGCATATATATTGCAGTATTTTTTAATATGCATATATTAATATTTTAGCTCCAAGATATTGCTCCACATTATGCATAACACAATCTAATAAATTTGGGGGTTTAAGAGTGCGTTTTGTGAGTACTAAGCATTGCGTGCCACCGTGGGATAGCCACATTTGCCGCAGATCGATTCGTTAAATCTTTATCTTGGTATTCCCGAAGCTCAATCAATGTGGAGCCTTTTTGGTGTTAATTTTAATACCTTCTTTGACAATTAAAACCCACATATAATATATGAGTCTCGTGTAAAATACAGTACATTATGTATTTAGAAATCTTTGCGACGGAGGGAAATTGATTTCCCCCCATTGTTATTGTTGTACATCATAATGAATTACACGTACATATATAGAGTGTTATTATAACGACATCATCTCAATTTCAACAATATATACCGGTACTGTTTGACCCTTTGCGTCGTTTAACACATTAAGATTACTTGGCGCCTGATGTTTCTTTCATCTGAGACGAGATATGACAAGCAGTAGCAGAGGGGGAGTTTGGGTGTGTGAGAGAAACAAGGGCGTCTCAAAGGGAACTGTCACAGCTCCCATTCATCCCCATGCAGCAAATTGCTTCTGTGTCTTTCTTCCTTGCCTCTGCTGGCCTCACTCAATGATTATATGTATTATACATAATTATTAAGCACAAGTGGCAAGGTCTGTAATTCCCGATTAAAAATAAAAAGATCATATTTCATAAGTTTTGAGTCTTCTCCCCTTTGTCGTAAAGGTGCACAAAATAGAGTTTACATCTATCTATATAAAGTACTATAAAGTTAATGCCCCGGTTTGGAAGGGACCCACAAAAGTAGGGTCTACGAAGAGCCGGGAAGTTAAATTCAGTATTCAGTCACTTAATTGTGGCCAGCACCCTGTACTAGGTTTCAGTTAAAAAAGCTAAAGTTACTCTCATAGTGCTAGCATTTTTTATAGTTTGATGTATCTTCTATTTTAGCTAATGTAAGCACACACGTATGTCAGTTTATATCAGTTTACTTGACATAAAGGCTATTTCAGTAGGATGTAACCCATTTGTTATAACAAATTTCTTTAAAAAAATAAATATTAATATCTCCCCCTTTCTCTCTTTTTATTTTTAAGTTGGTGCACATTTTTATTTTTCAGTGATATAATAATGATACTGTCCAGCCTTTTTTTTTTCTTTTTTAACTAGCATAAATAAAGCTATTTTTAGTAATACATTCATGTAAATTTAGATTTATTTGGTCAAATTATTCTAATTTCACAGCTCAGTAAAAATTTAAAACATTCTATATAGTATCCATTAAAATATGTATTAAGATAATGAGAATAAGAGGTTACAATTTTATACCTTGTCAAATTTAATTTACAATTATTTATCATGTATAAATTAAGCAGACCGAATGTTAAAGAAATTGTATGCCAAATTTTCTAAAAGTCTCGTAAAAAAAGACAAACGATGAATCTTGTATTTTGAATATTGAGAAAAAAATATTTACGTACTACGTTACGGGTCTTTCCATACGTCACAAAAATATGACGTCACGTGAATGTAGGCAAAAAGCATCACCTGTCATACATATCTAAAGAATATACTTCAAAACGTGTGGCGTATATGTCTATTTTATTTGAGCTGCAGTTCTTAAAACAAAAAATTTATTAATTTAACAAAAACATCATCAAATAGTAATTAAGTGACAGAAATGGGGAGTGTTTAATAAAAACAACAGATTCTACAATATTTTTTATAAGGTATATACGTATACTGTATATGATTACATTTTAAAGTTATTATTTTTTCCCTAATTAATAGCGCTTGAAAAATATTAGGTCACAATATTAATATTTTTTATTAAAAGTTTAGTTTTTTATTTTTCTTTTTAAAAAATTAAAATTAATATCATTAAAAACATCATCTCGTCATTAAAATCATCTTTATTTTGCGCAAAACTAGATGTGCTCAAAATTTTGCTCCAAACCCGAAATAAAATATCATTTCGACTTTTGCTCAAACCGCGATGCGCAGAACTAGTTTTGCTCAAAACGAAATGCGCCAAAGCCGAAGTAGAATCTCATATCGGCTTTGGCGCATTTCGATTTGAGCAGATCTCGTTTTGTTCAAAATGAAATGCGCCAAAGCCGAAAAAAAAGCTCACTTCGGCTTTGGCTCATTTCGTGATGCGCAGAACTAGATGTGAGCATTTTTTTCGGCTTTTGCCCGAATTCGGCTTTGGGTGCTAACATATATATATATATATATATATATATATATATATATATATATATATATATATATATATTATTCCGCATTGGTCGATGGAATTACTTCGGAAGCTCTTTGTTACATATGAACTGTCCGCCTTTCATCAACTTTCCGCGCGGAAAAAACAACAACTTATACATTTCCACGACCAATCAGGACGCAGTATTTGAATTTTGCCAGGGTTTAGAACCTCGGCGCTATAATAGAAAATTCCTGCTCGGAGTACTCTGAACAGGGTCTTCTTGGGTTTACTAACAAAAACTGTGACGTCATCTGCACTCCCGCTATAATCCCACCCTGCTGTAGGCAAACTGAGCAAACTGAGATTTTTTTATTGCCGAACTGGGTTATTAGTATATAGTGAGTTATGGGACTATAGGTTGTAGCTGTTCGGTTTGGAGGTGATACATGTTTATGAGGCAGGTAGCACGGAGCCGCCCGGTCTGCTTGCTGGTCACAACCGCGTAGTGGTGTGCTATACAGATCGTTTATGAGGCAGGTAGCACGGAGCCTCCCGGTCTGCTTGCTGGTCACAACCGCGTGGTGGTGTGCTACGTGTCGCCCTTGGCCTTCTCCGCAAGACACGTGGACGTGCGGCTCTGCACCCACCTGGTAGTCACCTCCGCGCGCCTCGACGAGTCGGCAGCGCTGCAACTCGACGAACAGCTCGCCGGTAAGTCGTACCTCAATTTGTCCCCAAAATTAAGGTGAAATATTTCAGTACATTTAGGTCTAATTATTTATTGTAAAGTGCGAAACATTCATGTAAAAGCGTGAAATTTTGTAAACAAAATGGTTATATTATTTTTTTTTCATCTGATGTTAATTATTTGACATCATGCACCGCGTATTTCTCCTCAATTTTGTAGACGTACAGTTTTTTAAGCCTCATACTTTACGCATAAGGAAATTGTACTTTGCCAACTGTTTTTTATTGACGAATCTTTTAGAGCAAAAATGACGAAAATTCTGAGAACAAAGATCTAACGCCCACTATTGCATTTTAAATTAGGTCTAACTTTAAGCCGGCCAAGCAACAAATTTAAGCCTGAATGGATTAAAATCAGACTCATTTATTCAATTGATAGTTGGGAGTAATTAGAAGAACAAGCTTTTAAAAATACGACGGTAAGTTGCTCTGATAAAAAATCACGTGATGTCGACAGACTGGACGGCCCTCAAGAGAAGATCCTCGCACCTCAAAGTGACGTTCTCGGTGGGCGGACCTTCCAAGTCCTTCTCGGATGTGGCGGAGGACCCGGAGAAGCGCAGGGTCTTCGTCAACACTTCGCTCAGCAGCATCGAGTGAGTGTATTTGTGCCTTAAGAGCATTGGGTGTAGCACCGGTAGTTGGCAACACTGACGTATCTTCACCATGTTAATTTTTTATTATTGCTCCTCGGAGTAATTTTTATGCTAGAGCTAAGCTGATTGCTGTAGTATCAAGATAATTAGTAGCCCAAGTGCACAATTTGGCTAAATAAAGCCTGATTTAAAGAAAAGTATTTTTTTTTATATTTTAGAAAAATGCATGTAAATTTAAAAAATTACTAAAAAATACTTTTCTTTAAAGCAGGCTTTATTTAGCCAAATTGTGCACTTGGGCTACTAATTATCTTGATACTACAGCAATCAGCTTATAGCTCTAGCATAAAAATTACTCCGAGGAGCAATGATCAAAAATTAACATGGTGAAGATACGTCAGTGTTGCCAACTACCGGTGCTACAACCAATGCCCTTAAAGAGGATATGGAGGCTTCAAGTGTTCCCCAGAGGGAAAACTTCCTCCGTAAGCCACCATGCTAGAAAATTTTAATTTTTTCTCTGTATAAATAAAGCTACCGTATATTGATTTGAAACTATCTCCTACCTCCTCATTTATTTGTCTTCTGATAATCAAGTACTTATTTTTCTCGAGAAAATTTATAGGACGATGGGAACACCCAAAAATCAGCTGACTTGAAGCCTAGGCCTCATATTAGGCAGTCACGTGTTCATAATCAAATTTGAATTATGTGCAGCCAAAGAATATAATAAGCTACTATACAGGTGTGCTGGTAAAGTTGCGACTGTAATGAATAAAAATCAATTGTCCCTCATGCAGAATAACCATGATTTCGTTGATATAATCTGCTATTTCAGATGAGCGCAGTTATGAATTGTAAATATAGATCTGACTTAAAGTTCATTGTTGCGATCACCTAAAATAGCAGATTGCGGAACGACGAAATATTGATGAAATGAAAGTTAAAAACTATAACTGACTTCTCAATGTACGTAATTTTAATGAAAAGTACAGAGATCCCTTTAAGTCAATTTCGAAATATTTGTTGGTTTTAGCAGACAATAAAATTTCATAACTTCTATCAGACCCTTTTAATAATTATTCACAATAAATTTATTTTGTATGTTATTTTTATAACATCTTATCTTACTAAAGTTGGTAACGTGCTTGAAGTTATAGCGAAATGAATAAATGTTTGCAGACGGTTCGCGTTTGATGGTTTGGATTTGGACTGGAGATACCCCACTTCGGAAGCAGACAAGATCAACTTCGTAACACTCGTCAAGGTAAAATCTCAACCACTGTGGAGTGTGAATGGGAGAGTGTGTGACGTGTACGATGGTAACTGTAGTTCTATATATGGTGGATTTACAAAATAGTGACGACCGCGATGTGATTTTAGCGATCTTCAGTGTAATTCTTGTTTTTGAATTTACTGCATGAGAAAAAGCTCGTCTACAAATATTGCATATTGATTTTTATCATTTATATCTATCGTCATCGCAACGTGAGGTGCATGTATTTTTAATTGGATTTCACGGCAGATCTGCCTCGATCGCGTCCTATATCACAGCCTTCTCTCGTAAAAATCTGATGACGTTAGATGCTTCACGTCAGGTTCGTTCACATCATCACTCTGAATCTTCCTCAGGAGCTCCGAGCGGCGCTGTCTCCACGCGGTCTGATCGTGACTGCTGCGCTGG
This sequence comes from Siphlonurus alternatus, assembly GCA_949825025.1. Classification (NCBI taxonomy): domain Eukaryota; kingdom Metazoa; phylum Arthropoda; class Insecta; order Ephemeroptera; family Siphlonuridae; genus Siphlonurus; species Siphlonurus alternatus. The sequence continues at coordinate 49,097,080 of OX463780.1, read as the reverse complement.
CGGCGGGACGCTCCACCATCGAGGCCGCCTACGACGTGAGGGCGCTCGGCTCGCTGCTCGACCTGATGCACGTCATGTGCTACGATTACCACGGGGCCTGGGACGCGAGCACCGGACCAAACGCTCCCCTCAACACTGACGACGAATCGTTCTCTGTCGTAAGTTTAATTGAATTTTAGTTTGAAATGAATAATGTGCATTTTTTTTTTTTTTTTTTTTTTTTTTTTATTCTTAGTTAGGAGCCTCGATTTGTGTGTTGTTTATTTTTTTATCTTCTCTAAAACCCTTAAAATTGTGCTACAAAACACTTTAACGTTATTCATATTTAATGTGAAATAAATAAAAATAAATAAGAATAAATAAATGTAACGCCATTAATTCCCTGTGCTTGTATGGCTATGACGTCACAGATTTTTACAACACGATTTTTAAGGTGTTAAAAGGCTTAAAAAAAATTAAATTGATACAAAACTTGCTTCGTCTTGGCTTTAAAAGACATGGAATATTTTTATTCTTTTTATCTTGTTATTAGAAAATATTGAACCAGTAACAGAAAATAGTTAAAATACAAAAACTATTCTTATGTAATTATATTTAATAATATTTTAAAATTATGTTATAATAATATTAATATTTATATGTAATAATATTTTAGAAGTTTTTCATAAATAGAATGCTTATATATTTAACATTTTTCTTGAATTTTCATTTTTATTCTCAGAAAAGCATTTTGAATATTCTAATATTGTTTATTTCATCAAAATTGTTGCAGAGTGCCACCATCAAGTACTTTAAGGCCCTCGGTGCTCCGTCAGACAAACTGGTGCTCGGTGTGCCCATGTTCGGACGCACCTTCCTACTGGCCGACGAGGATTTTGTCAGCACCGACCAGGTCCGACCCTTCGGCTCCCCAACGCTCGGCAGCGGCTTCCAGGGACCGTTGACACGTGAGGACGGCTTCATGGGTTACAACGAGGTGAGAAAAAGATCACATGACACCCAACGTCAAATCTAATGCAAAAATCTGAGGGAAAAACAGCTAGAAGGAATATCACTGTGATGAATTACCTGTCACTCATGGCAATCTTTGATGTTGTTTATGAGTTACTTTACATTGCTTTTCCTGCACTTTTTGGGGAAAATGAGACAAATAAAAGTGTAAATATCTCATCATCAGTAACATAAACTGTCAATATAGAGTTGACAGTTGACATGTATGTTTTGGTGGCAAAATCAGGTACTTCACCATTCCATGTTTAGCAATTAATGAAAATGCTTCATCTGACAGACATTATGAACAATGGTTTCTTGCGAAGACTCTGATGTAGTATTATTGTACAGAAGCTTGTAAATTTTGTGTCTTTTTCTCAACAGATTTGCAAGGAGCTGAGTGCCGCTAACTCCACATGGCTGAAGAGCTGGGACGCAATCAGCAAGACTCCATCTGCTCAGGACGGCCAGCGCTGGATGTCCTACGAGGACGAACGAAGCGTCCTGGAAAAGGTGAGCCTCTTTTACGTAATTCATTCTCACTAAATATATAACAGGAAAATGTGAGCCTCTTTTACGTAATTCATTCTCACTAAATATATAACAGGAAAAGGTGAGCCTCTTTTACGTAATTCATTCTCACTAAATATATAACTGGAAAAGGTGAGTCTCTTTTACGTAATTCATTCTCATTAATTAACAGAAAAGTATGACGGAAGTTTGAACAGTATAAAAAGAGTACCTAGGTCTATTGGCAAAAGTTTAAAACTTTTCTCATTTCAAGATACCTTGAGGCTAAGAAATTTGTTTAATTTAATAACATACGATTTTCAAGTCATACAGTGCCAGTACCCCTGCTATGTTTTAATACTGAATGAAGTAACTCTGTCACCTTTTGGCAATATACTCTGTGAATAACAATAAACAGCACATTAATTTTATTATTTAAGAAATAATTCATCAAAGAAAGGCACTATATAATTAAAACGCTCCAAACAACTATGTATGTACCTTGAAAAGTTCCCTAGATCTAGCGAGCAAGAATTACATGATCAGAGCTTCAGCTTGCAATGCTAGCATGTGTAACTTCAAAGCTTCAAACATGAAATTCCAACTTTGCTCACCAGATCTAGAGAACTTTTCAGAGGCGAGAACTGTAAAAAATTTTAGAAAAAAACAGAACTTCTTTACTTCTATATTTCTGTCTATTTTTCACACTGTCACTCTTTGCAGGCTCACTACGCCATCCAAGAAGGCCTGGCCGGCGTGATGGTGTGGACCGTTGACCTCGACGACTTCCGAGGGGACTGTAGCAGCCTGAGTACGGCTCCACGGCCCTTCCCGCTGCTCAGCGCCCTCAGTGTGGGCATGACGCAGGCCTTGGACAACAATGAAGTTGGCTTCACACCGGGGACCAAGGGAGCACCGGACCTCAGCGTTCCCATCGGAATGGGAGTTGCCATCCTACTGAGTCTGCTGCTGTTTGTGGCTGTACGTTACGCCAACAGCAGAACACCAATCAGCACAAGCTGCCCTCTCTTCGTGTGAGTTTATGTGTTTAAACGTTAAGGAAAACTATGACAATTATTATAATGTAATGTCTGTTATTGTTACCTTCATGTCACAGATCGGAAGAAATTTACATGTGTCACCTTTTCTTTATTTGTGTCATAACATTGCACACTGCCTACTTCACTACTATAGTATATAAAATTTCTGAAGGACTAAATTGAATTGAATAACATAAGAAATAATCAGTATTGTCAAGACAAAAAAAGTAAAATTCTCAGCCTGTTTACAAAGACTCTATTTTTTTCTAAAACTTCAGGGAAAAAAAAAAACTAAAATCTGAGAACCCACCGAATATTAAAATAAAATATCTCCATTTTATCTAGAGGTACGATGATGATTAGACGTTGTCTCTCTATAACGTCAACATTGTCATTATTTTTAATATTTTCATGTATACTAAAATTCAGGAATAATGTGGTTGTGAATTTATATGTACCGTTTGGCTGAAAAGTTGAAGTAATCCAAACTACTAAGACTGCTCAGAATACTCAAACTTGCTTCTTTTTCAAGAGACTTTCCGTCAGAATGTACAGTAAGAAATGGAGCAAAGTAATTAAAGATTAAAATGTGCCACTGAATTTAACTGTGACAATACCAGGAAGTTGGATTGTTTTCAGAGTTATTTGTGCCTTCTCCTCAAAAATCAAGGTGAAACATACTCAGCTCAATATTTGACACTTTCACTTGCACTTTAATTTTAAGTTCAAGCTGGCTTCTTAATATTTGCAATAAAAAAAAACGTGGAGTTCTTTCTATGACATTTATTTAATATGAAATATCGTCTGAACAATACTTATTTTAATAAAAGAAAAGGACAGAACAGAAATCCCAAATTATCGAAAGATGATAAATGCTTTTTTCAGAGGGGCTGTTTGCTTGCAAGTGAACGTTATTAATTAAGCTTGCTGTGAACCAACCCCATTTAAAACGCACACTTTTGGCTTGTTTTCGTTCATGTCCCCTCTGAATGTCATTAATCATCTTTTGGTGGTTTGTATTTCTGCGGGTCTTTTCTTTCAATAAAATTATTTATTAATTTGTTGATGATTAATTACGTTCTTGATAAAATCCTGTACCATGTCAATATTTATTTTTCTTAAAAAGACTAGATCATTACATTGATTATTGTAAATAAAAGAGAGAAGTAAAATTAAAATAATATTTATTAAAAAAACAAACATTCAATTTGTTTACGCTATAAGTTTTTGGCTGTAAGTAGAAGGGTTCTAAAAATTCTAACCCAAAGGCTATTTACTTAAGCTATAAGAGCATGGTTTTTGCTCAGGCAACTCAGTTGCTTTTTGCAAAATACATTAATTAAACTTTTAACTTTCTATGTAAAAAAGGAAAGTTTTTGGTCCATTTTTTTAACATGAAAATTAATTTTAATATTTTTTAATGTGAATTGTACACCACGAACTTTACTCCTGCTTTGTTTGTGGGTGTTACCACGCAGTCTGTGGAAGCGTGGTGAACCAAAACTGTTTTGATATTGATGTTGATAGACTTGCAATTCTTACCTCAGCCCAAATTGCAAATGTGCATCTCTCTGTCCAGTGGAGCTGTAGCTCTATAGCATGTGAGGCAAGAGTAAAGTTCGTGTTGTTTCGTACTTTTTGTATTAATATATTTATATATCAAAAAATGTTGTGCCTTAATTAACTGAAATTACATAATGCCCAATTAATAAAAGTGCAATTCTGAAATTTGTACTTCGTTTAATAGAAACCCGTGTTCATAAATTACTTGTTGTTCTCATTTATCTTCCATTTTTGTGTAAAATTCCTCTAGTGATTTTTATTATATTATTAGAGTAATAAATTTTAATTTATATTAAAAAAAAAAATAATAAACTTATTTATAAAGAATAAATTAGGTTTTAAATTTATGTTGCTAAAAATCTAGAAGATTGCTAATTAAGGAAAGGTTTTTCACATTTTAAAATAAAAATATATAATATATAAAAAAAAAAATATGCAACTAAAATTTCACCAATAAACAAGAATAAATGGAAAATTAGTGCAATATTTTATATTATTATATTTTATATTGGTCAGGAATATAATAATCATACAAACATAAAATAACAACATAATTTTATTATATTTTAACAATTGTGCTTTGACAGAAACGTCTCTGAGACATACAGCTAGTATACACTTACAAATTTTATTAACCAATTATATCAATGTAATATTAAAAAAAATATATATATACTAAAAATTATTCTTGTGCATGAAAATTAGCGCAGAATCATAAACATATACAAGACATGCATGCAGTACAAACTTTAGGGTTAATAATATATATTATATATAACTTAATTCAATTATCTGCATTAATATATATTAACTAGAAGTACACGTTTTTTCATCAGCAACTCTGGCTATATCATATTAAATATTATCAACGATCTTAAATTAAAATTCGGACTGATATTTTCATTATTTTGATTTAGATCTATGTTTTTCAAATCGCATGCACTTCTGGAAAACAAAAACGTGAATTAATTGCGACAGCGCTAATACATATAGGAACTTAATACAATATGGCAAAATATAATACGCACTGCAGCATTCTCGATCTCCCTAAGGGGCAGTCACAAAGTCTTAAGCATAAAGCATGTATAAAATATATTATTACATGAAGCGCACATGATTGCACGCACTGATCAATCATTCCAGAGACTGCCGGACTCACGTCAGATACGCACCTAAAATAATATTTGAGTCACGTCGCAGCGGTGACTGTGTTATTGTGACTCACGTGACGTTTTTAGGACGACAAGGTTTAGCTGTGACTCCGTACAACCTTTCGCTGTAATCTTGTTTTCCGACTATAAAATATAATAATAATAATAATAATACAATTATATTACTATATTAATAAAATATAGTAAAGCTAAAAAAATACATATATTTAATTTTTATTAACATGGACTAAATTAATTGAAAAATTAATATATATTATGTAAATGTTTTATAGGATAAATAAATTTATATATATTATAATTTTTCCCGTTAATTGTTGTACAAAAAGTGCATTATAATTTCATATAATGTGCGAGTGCGACGTACACATGACATCCGACATCTTTCTGATGCTGTGCAACAATCTCAGTCTGCCGAAGAAAAAAAATTAAAAATTATAAATATATTATAGGAGCGCATTTTATTGGACAGCTGTTCTCTGGTCATTATTTTGGTATAAATGTATTGATCATGTCACAAGAAATAAGGCTGACAAAATTAGTCGAGGACGTCGTTGCACCCCCCTCTGGACAACACGAATCATTTTATATTGCTGCTGCTTTTCGTCACTTGCTGCAGCTCCAAAAGATAAATAAGAGATTAATCAATTTGCAATTTTGGGATGAGCACGTACCTGCAAAAAAATGAAGACATATAAATGCATGCATATATATATATCAGGGCTCGGTTCCGCGAACGTTTTTCGCGGATCCGGGATCCGGGATCCAGATCCGTGAACGTTTTTCGCGGAACCAGGATCCGGGATCCAGATCCGCGAACGTTTTTTGCGGAACCAGGATCCCGGATCCAAGCTCTCGGATATTTTACGCGGAACCGGGATCCGGGATCCAGATCCGCGAACGTTTTTCGTGGAACCTGGATCCGCGATCCATGGAGCGGGAAGTTTATCGCGGAACCAGGATCCGGGATCCAGATCCTAGTACGTTTTTCGCGGAACCTGGATCCGCGATCCATGGAGCGGGAAGTTTATCGCGGAACCAGGATCCGGGATCCAGATCCGCGAACGTTTATCTCGGAACCTGGATCCGGGATCCAGATCCGCGAACGTTTTTCGCGGAACCAGGATCCGGGATCCAGATTCGCGAACGTTTTTCGCGGAACCTAGATCCGGGATCCATTTCTTGAATTATATTATTAAAAATAAAAAGTTATGTGTTTATCTGAATGTTGCTTCTTTATAATCTTTATATTGTTTTTAAAATTATTTATTTATTTATTTATTTATTTATTTATTTATTTATTTATTTATTTATTTATTTATTTATTTATTTATTTATTTATTTACTTATTTATTTATTTATTTATTTATTTATTTAGTTATTTATTTATTTATTTATTTATTTATTTATTTATTTATTTATTTATATATATTTCAAATGTTTATTATATTTAATATTTATTATATTTAATATTATAATTTGATTGCTAAGTTTGTGGAACTCGAAGTGGTAAAACTAGCACATATATAGACAGCGATCTTCATGCAACAAATAGAGGAGAAACAAAAAGAACATCTAAAAAAAAAAAATGAAGACCCAAGCACGTGCGAAATCGCCAAATAGAATGAGGAAAATAATCAACGACTTTACACCAGACAAAGTATACCACGGTGACTTAAATGTGTTTAAGTACTGGGAGGACCAAAAATATAAACATCCAGAACTGTACGAACTTGCAAAAATCACTCTAGCGGTTCCCTGCACTCAAGTTTCAGTCGAGAGGCTTTTTTCGGGCTTGAAATTTGTTTTGGGTCCCCTACGCTCTAGCCTTAGTAAGAACAAAATTAACGACATCATGATTTTACGTATGAACAACATGTATGAAAAATAAAGACTAAAACTGTAATTGTGTTTATAAAAAGATTAAAGATATGCATCAGCATATACGGCCCATATACGCATATAGCTATTATTATGTATTATATATATAATATAACAAACTTATATTATATATATAAGTTCCAGATCCTCGAACGTTTTTCGCGGAACCTGGATCCGGGATCCATGGAGTGGGAAGTTTATCGCGGAACCGGGATCCGGGATCCAGATCCTCGAACGTTTTTCGCGGAACCAGGATCCGCGATCCATGGAGCGGGAAGTTTATCGCGGAACCAGGATCCGGGATCCAGATCCTAGTACCTTTTTCGCGGAACCTGGATCCGCGATCCATGGAGCGGGAAGTTTATCGCGGAACCAGGATCCGGGATCCAGATCCTCGAACGTTTATCTCGGAACCTGGATCCGGGATCCAGATCCGCGAACGTTTTTCGCGGAACCAGGATCCGGGATCCAGATCCGCGAACGTTTTTCGCGGAACCTGGATCCCGGATCCAGATCCTGGATTGTTTTCCGCGGATCTTTCGCGGATCTGGATCCGTGAACGTTCTCGGAACCGAGCCCTGATATATATATATATATATATATATATATATATATATATATATATATATATATGAATATATATATATATATATCTTGTACGACCTATATATTATGTTCAAATAAACAAATAAAAATCAAATAAATAAAATAAAAAATATATTAATTATATCAAAAGTGTTTTAAAGTAGAGTGAGAGCGATTTCATTTTTTGGAATATTTTATTTTCTAAAAATAGTTTAACTCGGCCTCTATTGAGAAATGAAAACCAAAAAATTCCATCTCAAATAGTTTCACCACAAAAAAATCCCAAAGTTGGTGTTTCGGAGGCCTTTTTAACATATATGCGCATCCTTATGGAACAGAAAACAGCTTTTTACTCCAACTTCGTCTGAACTATGGTACCAATTAAAAAATATGTACGTAATCTATGATGAATTCTATCATATGGATTTTCAAATAAATTTTTTTTTTTTAAGGAGCCGTTTTTCCGAAAAAAAATTCATCATAGATTACGAACGTATTTTTTAATTGGTCCCACAGTTCAGCTCCGAAACACCAACTTTGTGAATTTTTTGTGGTGAAGCTATTTGAGATGGAATTTTTTGGTTTTCATTTCTCAATAGAAGGCAAGTTGAACTATTTTTAGAAAATAAAATATTCAAAAAAAATGAAAGCGCTCTCACTCTACTTTAATTGACCTGCATATATGCAATGGATTTACGCCTCTATAGACTGCGTGGTAATTAAATTATAACGCCTATAGAAACAAAGTTAAAAGTCGATCATTCTGGTGTGTCCAGAGATACTTCTTCAATTTAAGGGTAAGATAACACGAACAATCGATTGTTGTTAGTCCCATTTGATTAACATGTAAACCTTAGCAACCTCATAATGATTCTGAATTTTTTTTGAGAGACAGTTCTTGGCATTAAAAAAATAAGGAGAAAATTTCAAAACAATCGGACGATCCAATTTTTTTAAATTAATTTTTTAGTTTCTGTCTCCATGGGAAAGCCCTATACTGAAAATTTAAAAAATTCATTTAAAAAAATTGGATCGTCCGATTGTTTTGAAATTTTCTCCATATTTTTTTAATGCCAAGAACTGTCTCTCAAAAAAAATTCAGAATCATTATGAGGTTGCTAAGGTTTACATGTTAATCAAATGGGACTAACAACAATCGATTGTTCGTGTTATCTTACCCTTAACGTTGTAAAGCAATTCTCTCCATTCTATTATCCTTGGAGACAAAGATGGGCGGTGCTCGCGAAGTCCCCCCTCCTCCAGCTCCAGCAGCGAACGCTCCCCCCCCTCCAGTCAGTTGGAGAACGACGTCAGTCGGTGAGGAGCCAGCAAGCAGCCATGCTCGAGACAAGGAGCGAACTACGAGGAGCCGTGGGGCTGGCAGCCACCCTCGTGCTGTTCTTCACACCTGTGCTAACCCAGGGGGCGTCAGGTAAGAACACCAGGAAATAGATTTGAGTTTATGTGGAAAAAATTTCATCATCGTTTCGTAATTTTGAGTGTTTTTTTAATATAATTGAGCAATTAAATTCATTTATGAATGAATTTCATTTAGATTTATTCTATTTAATTTATACAAAATTTGTATTTAAAAAAAGGTGAATGTATAAAATAATTAAATAAATGGTTCATCGTGTTTTACTTTCGTATTACTCATTGCATAACCCATGTTGCCAACTTATTGAGGTCAACATGTTATAATAAAATTAATATAATTTTGTATTATAAAAATTATAGTAATAAAAATTAAAGCCTACAGAAAATACGAATTTATAAAAAATAAGTACAGTAAAAATTGTTACAATAAACTGCTGTTCTTGATTGTAATACTATAATGTAGTAAGCGGATCTCGTTTCGCTAGACGGGGCAACAATTACTATTGTTCAAGTAATCTGAGATTCTCACGAGATTCGGAATCAGTAGATTTCGTTTTTTTTTTTTATTATAATACTTTTAAAGTTAATCATAAACTAAAATTTTGAAATTTAGCTTACATAATTTAATGTTCACAACATATTTTTATAACATAAAAATTGAAAGTTAATTTCACTAAGCGTAAATTATGATTGAACTTCCGGCACCTTGTGGGGGGAATGTTGTGATTGGTCGACTGTAGCGGACAGGTTTGGCTCTCACGTTTGAGGTAACGGTGCTCTCTCCTCCGCCGCTGCTTTTTATTCCAACCTGTTTCATTATTGTAAATCGCGTTGCAGGAACTTTTGGCTCTTACGTTTTTTGGTAATTTAAAGTTAAAAGTGCCGTTTAAGGAAAAATATCTTTAAATTAATTGCAGTTCTCGGAAAATTTTCATGACGATTCATATAATAATTGTCATTATATTTATATTAAAGATATAATTTCAGTAAATAACTCGATGAAGCTCCCATGATTTTTATGATAAGGATAAAAATTTCGCAGCTTGCAATAATTAAGCTATATAGGCGGAATTTAAAAAAACAAACAATATAAATACATGGCAAAATTAAGTTTAAATTCCGCCTATATTAATATAGCTTATTGCATCAAGCTGCGCCAGTTTTCTTCTTAATTAAAATCAAAAGAGGCCATTTCCAAGATTCCATCTGGAGTTAGTTAAGATTCTTCGAATTATTTTTATAATAATATGAAAATTTTCCACGAAGTACAATTTAATTAATTTAAAGTTTAAAGCCATAATTATATTATATACTATATAAAAATATATTTTTATAATAACATGAAAATTTTCCACGAAGTACAATTTAATTAATTTAAAGTTTAAAGACATAATTATATTATACTTTATAAAAATATATTTAAATATAAAAAAATATTTAATAAATTTATATTATGTGTTGTTTACAAAAAACATAAAATATAAATAATATTGAAGTTCATAAAATATATACATTATCATTCTGAAGAACAGCACCGATGCTTTTGAAGTAACAATTTTTGCATCAACTGCTGCTTCACGGTCGATGAACCTCGCAAACACGGACTGTCACGGATCATCTTTATTTTGAAACCTGGTCAGACCCGACGAATTGTTTGCATTTTTGTACTGCATCGTGCCTAAGATGACAAGTGAGAAGATAAGAAAATATAGCACATCAGTTTTGTGCACCGTTCCTCTGACATGTGCTGGTAGTATAACAAAAATATAGTATGGTGGCCGTTAGTAATATTTTATAATCTTAGGGGAGACAGTTAATAAACGATGATCGATTATTTAATCTCTACTTGGAATTAGAAACCATATTTTTTATTCGTAAAAAAAAAATGAAAATAATTATAATTTACTCACGATCACTAAGACTCATGAGTCTGCTAGTTGCAAAAACAGCTCTTGACCAAATTTTCAAAAATGGGTTTATTATTGATACGTATTATATTATAAACACTTTTAAAAATAGCTTTTTTTGGGTTAAGACTAATCTGGCCAAAAATATGCAATCTTATGTAATATATTTTTTTTTCCAAATTATCATTAATATTCATATAATATATAAAATATAAATCATATATTAAACATATATGAAGGGGTTTGCGAAAATTAACAAATCGCTTCATTAAATTTTATTCCATGTATTCTGATCCTATTTTATGTATATATTTATACTATTATAATAAGTATTATATATATATATAGTATATTATGTATATTAACACTGTGAAAAATGTGCTTGAAGATTTATTTTTTCGCGAGATCTGCCACGTTATAGAAACACATCTCCACGTGTCTGTATCAGTAAATATGACTGCTGCTTGATGTGACTGCAGGTATGCAGGCGACCCCCGGACTGCTGGGGTCCCACAACCGCGTGGTGGTCTGCTACGTGTCCTCGTGGGCCGCCTACCGTCCGGGCCGCGGGGCCTTCACCCTAGATGACCTCGACCCGCGGCTCTGCACGCACCTCGTATACGCCTTCGCCGGACTGAACGTGAACACCGGGGCCCTGCGCTCTCTCGACCCCTACCGGGACCTCAGCGAGGACTACGGACTAGGTGGGTTGTGTTTTATTAAATTAATTAAATTGATATTTTATGTATACGCTGTGAGTTCGATCGTGGTGATTGTCATGTTAATAATTATTATCGTGTTCTATATGCCATGCAAAGTGTTTGGATTAATGTGGTACTGACCGGTATTTGAGTTAGCAATACTAGTAAAAAGTACTGTGAATTCTATGAAGAACGAGCCCTATTAGAGCACTCTACGACAATTTGCTGATTTTATATGAATTTTTGAAACTTTTTTTGATGACGTCATACCATTGAATCTTAAATGGGAAAATTCATCAGTTAACATTGCTAAAATGAAAAGTTATTGAGGTAGGAATTTGAAACCTTCATTATCGTGATTCTAGCACCTAAAAACTTTGCATATGAAGTTTTGGTTACATTTCAATATTAAGTATGGGATTTGGCAATGTTAACTGATCTATTTTCCCATTTAAGATTCAATGGTATGACGTCATTTTTGAGAGGTTTTAAAAATTCATATAAAATCAGGAAATTGTCGTAGAATGCTACAATAGGGCTTGTTCTTCATGAAATTCTCGTGCCTTTTGAAATATTGACAAAAAATTGAAACTTTTTTTTTTGGTCAGTACCCCATTGTACGCATATTTTGCAAGGAGTTTAATTAATACTCAATTTTAAATATACTATTTAATAATTTTATTTGATGGTGATGATATTGTATTTCTTATGTGATTTTTCATGACACACTTTAAAATTGATTAAATATGACGTTTTTATATTTTGTTGTATATAATTGAAAAGCAATAATAAAATGATTATGATAGATCGTGCATTTTGACCGTTTATGGCGTTAGATCACTAAAGTCAAGCGTAGTTTGTACTTGGATGGGTGGTCAATTTAAGTAAACTTCCCCTCAATTAATGTGTACGTTAAATAAGGTAAATTAATCTCGCTCTCATCCCAGTACATATTTTTGGACACATTTTTGGTCCATCCTGACCGATTTACCCCTCAATCACACCTGCTGTTACCGGAAACCTTTCTCACAATCCTCGACTCCGCTCCTTACTGTTTTTCTTGAAAAACAAATTTTATGATCTATAATAGCAGAAGATTTTCGTTCCATGCCATCTTTTTACTTTTGCACTCTAGCTCTCATCGGGGTGATCGTAACACATTATCTAGTATTAATAACGACTATATTATATTATTATATTATTAAGTGCGGCATATCTGTTAACTACCACAAGCCTGCGTGTTACAGTTCGGTTGGTGCAGCGTGAACTCGCTATTCCACGATCATTACAAAACTGTACATTTCTTTATACATATTTTTTATTTATATTTATACTGATTAAAACTCGTACAGTATATATATATATATATATATATAATATATAATTATATACTGTTATATATTATCCTGCAATGTAAGATTTATACTATGCAGTTTTCGTGACTATAATATCCTTTAATTCCTTTTGTAACTATATAATATATACATTGAGCTCAATGAATATATAAAATAGACTTAACATAATATTATATTAATTCGTACGATAGTGCAATTCTTTTATTAACCTAGCTGTAATTATTATTAATTCCTAATTTTTTTTTTTGTCTCGTTGTTCCCACGTATAAAGCATTCTCTTGGGGGGGGCCGGGGGGGGGGGGATTCCTGACTCCACGCAGAGCCGAGCGCTGAGTGGATACGCCCTTGCCTCTTTAAATTTAATTATCATCAAATTAGCAATTAAATTTTTAAATCTCGAAGATTATCATTTAAATTTTGTTCCTTAATATTTTTATTACACAATTATAAAACTAAAGGTGTTATAAATGAATTAACTAATGTATATGCAATAAACTAAAATAAATAAGCGAATCTCATCATATACTATATATATTTTATATTTGATACTCCCTGATTTTTTTTATGAGAGAGAAGAAAGTATCACGTATGATTAAATGCGATGCAAATTTAGGTATTATTTTACATAACGTGTTATTTCTCTTATTTATATAACTCCAGCTGAACGCTTATGTAATTACTATATAATAACATGCTACATAAATATTTACACTGCTCGCCGCTCAATTTTCTGCCTCAATGTTCACCAGGGTGGTACGGCAAGTTGACGGGCCTCAAAAACCGCTACCCCCATCTCAAGGTGACCCTCGCAGTGGGGGGATGGAACGAGGGGTCGGCGAACTACTCCAAAATGGCCGCAGACCCAACTTTAAGAAAAGTGTTTGTCGATAGTGCCGTCAAGGTTCTACAGTAAGTACATTTTAACTATTTTAATAATTTCAATCAATAAGAAAGATATATCCAGGATTTCTCATAACCACCTCTAAATACCCTAAATCAACGACACACCGGGGGACATTCACAAAGCACTTTAACCCCCAATTTAGCCCCGATTTTTAACCCTGGTACTAAACATGGTGCTAAGCTATGAGCTTAACATGGTTAGCCCCTGGTTTAGTACCATGTTTAGCACCAGGGTTAAAAATTGGGGCTAAAGTGGGGGTTAAAGTGCTTTGTGAATGTCCCCCACTATATATATATATATATATATATATATATATATATATCCGTGAGACGCTGTGACCTTGGTTGCAGGAAGCACGGGTTCGACGGCCTCGACCTCGACTGGGAGTTCCCCGCCTCGCGAGGAGGTGTCCCCGAGGACAAGCAAAACTTCGTCACACTCGTCAAGGTATGTGGCTCGAGCGGGAAATTTGAAAAGACCATCAGAGGCGTGACCCGTACTGTCGAAATCTCCAATCGTTATCATGTGAACTTTGAAATTTTCAGTCAAATTTCTTTGAAACACGGAAGTCTCTGGTGATCTCTGTTGGTCATCGCAGCTAAAATTTCTGTCTTATAATTATATGACCAGAAATTTGAATGACTTTAACCCGGGCGCGCGGAATAAGCGCCACTGGACGCATAATTTTATTATATATCGTTTTATGATGTGAATTAAACTCTCAAAATTTGATCAACATTCTGGCTACATAAAATACGGCCAGACGTCTTTAAAAAGGTCGAGCGTGGCGCAGTGCATTGACCGGTTCACGTTAGATCACCGAAGTCAGGCTACGTCGAGCGTGGTTAATAGTACTTGGATGGGTGACCGTTTCAAGTAAAAAATACGCTGCTCCCTCCCTGGGGTAAATTCGTCTCGCTTTCCACCCAGTGCAGTGATGCACTTGTGTGTGGCTCCCCAGGCTTTGGACATTGCTTTGGTCCATTGAGAAAAAGTAGAGGTGTCCGTCCTGACTGAGGTTTTCCACGGTTCCCTCAGTTTCACCTCAGCGAATGCTGCATGGGACGCGTTAAGCCTGCAGGCCGTGGCCACTATCCGTTCCCTACCTTATCCCTACCCAGTACCCCGCCGCGAGCTGTAAGCTCTTAGGGGTGTATCCTTGTGAAAAAAAAAAAAAAAAAAAATGGTTTCTAGTCGTGTGTGACTTAATTATGACAAATATCTAGGCAGACGCGGATTCTTTTTCGATGTGGAAAATGCAGTTTGTCTAGAAAATGATCTTTAAACCAAGGTCGCCAATGAAATTTTTTTTTTTATAACGTGAGACACAATTGTTTCTCGTGAGAAAACTCATTGTAATTTATAAACATCGCATACCCCCTTGATAACATTCATCTTTGTTTCACCATAAAATATAATTATAACTCCCATGAACATATAATGAAAAAGATCTTAACCTAAAAGGGCAGTTTATAATTATGTAAGAGTATATAATTTGTACACGACAGCATTGCAAGCCGGTAGCTAGTTTATATAACATAATTGTTTAATTCATCAGTTTTTGCAATTACAGCATATTAACGACGAGTGTAGCATGAAATGAGAAAATATCATGTGCAGGTCTGAAAATTCTATTATACGTTGTGTTACCATTAAGTTATAATGTTTTTTGGTCATAATCGGAATATTTCGTCGACTCAACATACAAGGTGTCATATAAACCACGAAGTTTTGATGCGATTGTGGACCTTACGCTTCATGTACATAGGGTCTAAAATTGCAATTATGGTTTAGTGTATGATTTTTAAAACTTCTCACTCCTTAAGACGCGGCCATATTCAGAATCACACAATTATTGTGTATAATCGTACTTTCTGATAAAAGTTATATGGTTTTCATTATTTTTAATTGTAATTTCTGTAACTAATTTAAAATTGTCTTTTTTGCAAAGCGTATAATAAAATACAATTATCTAAATTAACGTTTTAGTTAAACATACTGGTGTTCGTTGTTCATATTATTTATATCGTATGATAAATCACGATAATTAACTACATAATCGAAGATAATTAAATTTAGTAAACAAAGATTATCAAGCACGTGGCGACACGCACGCCAGCTGCATCTTATCGCACTGTGACGTCATTTGCTTAGATGAAGTTTTATCTCAGTATAATTGCACTCCGTTTATTATAAAACGTAACATCAAAATGAATAAATTTTACTTAAAAGTTTGAAGATATTCTTTCTTCTTCTTTTTTCACTACATTATATCTGTTATAGAATAAAGGATTATCAATCAAGATTTTTTATTATTATTATTACAGAAATGGATAGAGGATGCGAAGTTATGCTGATTTTTTTTCTTTTTTTTTTTTAGAGCCTGAGAACTATTTTTTTAAATATTGAAAGTATAACAGAGAGAGAGTTGTGACTTTTTTAATAAAAGGATAAGATTCGATCTAAAAAGAGCGTGGGTTCAAACCCGCGCGAATTCGGCAAAACTTTTTAGCAACATTTCCTGGTCCATTTATGTTTTTTGAGATTATCGGGGGGGGGGGGTAATTTATCTCAATAGACGTAACAATTAAGGGCATTGGGTGTAGCACCGGTAGTTGGCAACACTGACGTATCTTCACCATGTTAATTTTTTATCATTGCTCCTCGGAGTAATTTTTATGCTAGAGCTAAGCTGATTGTTGTAGTATCAAGATAATTAGTAGCCCAAGTGCACAATTTGGCTAAATAAAGCCTGATTTAAAGAAAAGTATTTTTTTTATATTTTAGAAAAATGCATGTAAATTTAAAATTTTGCTAAAAAATACTTTTCTTTAAATCAGGCTTTATTTAGTCAAATTGTGCACTTGGGCTACTAATTATCTTGATACTACAGCAATCAGCTTAGCTCTAGCATAAAAACTACTCCGAGGAGCAATGATCAAAAATTAACATGGTGAAGATACGTCAGTGTTGCCAACTACCGGTGCTACACCCAATGCCCTTAAGCTCAGTATATAACGTCATACCCTCCATAATGTTTTCATGCAGATAATGTGTACTTTAAAATGGAATATGAAAATGTTTCTCAATCGTTTATATAAATATAGTATGTTAAGTATATACATATATAATATACTTATATATATATATATATATATATATATATATATATATATATATATATATATATATATATATATATATATATAATATATATATACTTTGCTTATAATGTAACTATTAACTATAATGTATATGCACTCTCGTATAATAATATACCGTTATACCAATAAGGAAAAAATACGATGTTCTATTTCTTGGTAAATACGTCATGAAAGTTTTACGTTACGTACAATTTCATTGCATATTATAATGAGTTCAGCAAAAAAGAAAAATAAAGTTAAATCAGACAAAACATGGTTTACTAAAAATAATGCATAAATGTCTACAATAAGAAACAGCAAATATTAATTAATTCCAGTAAAATTAGTCAACTAACAAAAATAATCTTAACTTATAATTGCATGACAACCCTGTCAATCATATTTAGTTTGTTAATGCTTCTTTATTTTGAAGTTGATAAAAAATGCTTTCTTAATTTCTTATTAACAATTGTATTTTTTTTATTTTTTCGACTTTATGGCGAGGGTAAGGCAATGATGACTTTTCTTAATTACCCCCGACCAATAATTGAAAATATTTTTAAACAACTTCAAAATGTGCTGCACAAAACTACAGGTAGAAAAATATTTGTAAAACTTGTTCTCATAAAAACTGCAATACTTTTATTTTTTTGTGATGTAATGTGTACTTGTAAATGAAAGTGAAAGTGTGAAAAGAAAGTCTCAGTATGAAATATTTACAAACCTTGTGTGGGTCATTTGGCAGAGTTCACAATACATTATAAAATAGTTTATACGTGTAAAACAGTTTAGAGTTTTACTATAGCTTCTTGTCTAATATTCTCTGCATTTAATGTATATTTCAGACAAAATATATTATTATAGTTTTGTCAAAAGGTCACATATACACATTACATGACTTTTATATGATTTCATGTTAATTAAGAAAAAGATGGAAGTTTGACAGAATTAATTGTGTCCCCGACAAGTACATCACGATATCTGATTAAATTGAACCAGGTATGAATGATTCTAAAATCATCATAAATGTGATGCTAATTATCTACTGACGGTGTAGTGAGAGTCAAACGAGGAGGGTTTCAATGTCATCTTGCTGTGAGGTCAACATTGAGGACTCTGTGGCAAGAAATTGTATGTGTTCTATTCAAGGATACGGAAATACCTATATAGCATCGGGAGAATCACAAAAACAACAAAATTTATGTAAAAGAGGCCTAACTGATGATTTTTTTTTATATATATTTGTCTGGAGGCATGTAACAACTATAAATGTCAATTCTGTAAAATTAATCTGTGGCTGCTAGTAGAGAGCATTCACATGATTCTACAATGTTATTCAGAACAATCCTCGTTTGAGAAAGTAAAACCAACTAATAATCATATTTAACTGGGGTTTCGTCACAAATGCTCGGGTGTCTTTCGGCTCAGTTCGGCCAATGAAATTCTTCGTTAAACAACACACCAATGACTGAAGCCGTTACAAACACGATGAAAACCAAATTAAATGTGAACCAGCTAGAGTTATATAATTATACAGCACTGAGCTTTACTCTCTCAATAGCAAGGATGGGGGCTGGGAGGTCCGATCCACATTTGGCCAAACATTCCACCGACTGTTGACCATAACTATCATAACTATCTTCCTCAGGAGCTCCGAGCGGCGCTGTCTCCACGCGGTCTGATCGTGACTGTTGATTGACCATAACCATCTTCCTCAGGAGCTCCGAGCGGCGCTGTCTCCACGCGATCTGATCGTGACTGTTGATTGACCATAACTATCTTCCTCAGGAGCTCCGAGCGGCGCTGTCTCCACGCGGTCTGATCGTGACTGCTGCGCTGGCGGCGGGACGCTCCACCATCGAGGCCGCCTACGACGTGAGGGCGCTCGGCTCGCTGCTCGACCTGATGCACGTCATGTGCTACGATTACCACGGGGCCTGGGACGCGAGCACCGGACCAAACGCCCCCCTCAACACTGATGACAGTCACGACCCTCTGTCAGTGGTATGTTGGTGTCAAGCATAAATATCGTAAGCTTTCGTGGACTTTTATATCGCCGCTGTTCATTCTTCCGTGCTCCACTCAACATTTCAAATAAATAAATTATCTTGAATGAACAAGGTTACTCTCAGACCACCTGAGGAAGAGAACGGCTCGAAACATTATAAAGTGTAGAACTGTATAAGTGACAGTGATGCGCACAAGTGCTTATATATTATAGTGATCATTACATATAATGAAATTGCAGCATACTACAATTAGATTACACCGAACATCGGTCTTATAAAAGTCCGATAGAGCTATAAATAATTTAATATGATTATTTAATATGAATAATTTTTTTTTTCATGAAAAAGTTATTTCCTAATATTTAGATATAAATTTATTATATTTTGTATTATAACATTGTAAATCGGGCGAGAATTGCTAGCCTTTTTTTTATAACTTACACGGTACATGCGTATTTCGCGCAATGAAGTCTCAGTTTATTGCGATATATTATAGGAAAATTAAATTGAAAGGTCTATACAACAGCATGTCTTATTATGGGTTCGTCATATTGAACGATTTTGGCATCAAAACTTTCGTCAAAGATAGAGAGAAATTATCTCTAAAAGTGCCAAAAACTGGCATTCACTCTACAGTAGCAAAAAAAACTTACTTATTTTTATACTTCAGATAAAATAAGTAATTGATAATTTTTTCAACACTACAAGGCTCAGTACATCGCGTGCAAGATATAATACTTTCGACTTTCCCATTGATACGATCGTCGCCTTGGAAAATTTCCCACTTGCAGCCTTTTGTTAACCCTGGCTCGTTCTTACGTTACTGTTGGTTATTCTCTTGCAGCCTTGTTAACCCTGGCTCGTTCTTACGTTACTGTTGGTTATTCTCTTGCAGCCTTGTTAACCCTGGCTCGTTCTTACGTTACTGTTGGTTATTCTCTTGCAGCCTTTTGTTAACCCTGGCTCGTTCTTACGTTACTGTTGGTTATTCTCTTGCAGCCTTGTTAACCCTGGCTCGTTCTTACGTTACTGTTGGTTATTCTCTTGCAGCCTTGTTAACCCTGGCTCGTTCTTCCAGACTGCCACCATCAAGTACCTGCTTCAACTGGGGGCGCCTGCACACAAGCTGGTTCTCGGGGTGCCCATGTACGGACGAACGTTCTTGCTGAGTGGAGAACGCTCCCCGCACCCCTTCGGCTCCAAGGCCCTCAACAAGGGCTTCCAGGGACCGTTCACCCGCGAGGACGGCTTCATGGGCTACAACGAGGTACGCATCTTCATTAACATGATGGGAAGGTAACGCGGAACAGATCAATTCTCTTACATTATTACTAAATTGAGAATTTATTATTATATCGTCCACAATGACGAGCTATCTGCTATCAGGGCTAATCCTCTATTGTAGGGGGTATAGTCACTCCCTTCCGGCTTATGGAGGCCAAATTCTGAATTTTGATTCGCTTAGAAATAACCCGTTTTGCTGAAACGCCTTCCTATTGGTTAAAAAGGGGTTATTTTCTTGTTGCTTACAAATTTCAACAATCCATTTTTTTTTTTTGTATAACGGTCTTGAGTGACTTTACCCGGTTCAATAGAGGATTTTAGCCCTGGATGTATACTGTATGATAATTTAGTTAACAATTGACATCATTTCTAATACAAAATAGACGAAGTAAATATACTTTAACAGAGAATTTCTTTCCTTTTTTTTTCTGTAGCAGCAGAATATATGATTCCCTTCATTGTTTTTGACTGCACCGAACATAAATTAATGAATTTGTAATTGTTCTATATGAGCGTCGGTTATCACCTCTAAATTAACGTTAATTAAGTTACTGATAAGATATCTTTTTGTTTTCAGATATGTCTGGAGCTCAACGCAGCGAACTCCACCTGGAAGAAAGGTTGGGACGAAACCAGCAAGACTCCGTACGCAGAACACGCAGAACGTTGGCTGTCTTATGATGACGAGAAGAGTGTGGCAGAGAAGGTAATTAATTTATCTTGAATACATGAAGTGATCAGACGGGCAATGACCCGAAGTCAAAACAATAAATTCGATGAAATCAGGCACCGTTACTTTATTGATCTAAATTTAAATTTATTGACCATTAAAGTGATGTAATGGAGCGGAATTGACGTAAAAAATAGAAAGACATGGTCGTCATTTTCAATAATTTTTAATAACATAAAAAAATGCATGCTTTGAGAAATATATTACGTGAATTTTTACGCTATTTTTATAAAGTAAAACATTGTACTTCGATACCCTTTATTCATAATTCATAAAACCTGTATCTTTTTTATTAAAACAGATACGCGTTATTTTTTTTCGTTTTGGCGGGTATCCTCATCAATACGCGCTTTGATTTGACAGAAAATTTTGCGTTTTTCGATCAATTTCTTTCAGTGAAGTTTCAAAATTTGTCAAGTAAAATGCACAATGGAAATTTGGCGTGTTTCAGACATTTTGAAAAGAGCTCGAATCAGTTCTTTAATTTTTGTTTGCAGGCTCGTTTTGCCATTCGCGAGGGTCTGGCCGGCGTGATGGTTTGGTCGATCGACACTGACGATTTTCGTGGCGACTGCAGCAAAGGCGAGTCTGCCCGACAACTCTACCCGCTGGTGAACGCCCTCAACACCGCCATGGTGCTTGCCAAGGACGAGGTTCCGGAGGAGCAAGGTCACGAGCACAACCACGTGGGACACGGCAGTGGTGCTCAAGTCCCTCGAGGAATCTCCACCGTCGCCCTTGCCGTCATGTCATCTATTTTCTTCTACCTTTAGTTTATTGAAAATGTTGTGTTGATTCAAGAAGGAAGTTATCCAGGTTTCTCACTATTAACCTTGCATGTCAGCTTAAATCAATGTCGCTAACCGCTGAATAAAGAATTCAACCACGGTTTATCATGAGAAAGCTTGCTAATTTTCTGGATAACACCTTTTTGAATTTCCCCCTCTTGATGTAAGACGTGCATTACGTACGATAATTAGCATATGCCTGTTTGCAATTCCAGAATGATTATTTACAAAAGCGTAAATTATAAAGTTAAATTATGTATCAAATTCGCATAAATATCTTGCAAATTTGTCATCAGAATATAAAGTCCACATACATTCGCAAGTGTGTGATGATGTTTTCTTATAATTTTGAATTATTGCAGTTATTAAAGTACAAAAATCGTCAAAAATATTCAAAATTCAAAAGAGAAGTTTAATTTTTACAATCAATTGCACACACAAACAAAAATAAGAAAATGTATTTTTTTTTTTTTTCACGAGCGATTACTTAAATTGGGTTTGTCAAATTTCGTTTTTATTGAAATATCTTAATTTGCTGTAGTGATGTACAATTTTGCTGGTAAGTTTCATCTTTGGGTTAAATACCTTAAAATATTAATTGAAACTTCAATTGCAAGTTCATTTGTATCAATATATTTAGATTATTTTAGCTCTTTTAATTGCTGCAAAATTGACATTTTACGTAGAGTATGATATTATTGATGATGTATATGTTTTTGTATTATTTAAGAAATAAAATTCAAAGATAAAATTAATTAATTATAGGGATTAGTCAATCGGTTAAATTATAGTGATGAAAAGAGAGCTGGCAGATTGAAGAATTTTTGTCATCGCTCAAAGCGATGTGAATCAATTGAGATTTATGAAATGTATAAACATATTTTTGGAGTTTTAATAACATTTTGATAACTATTTGTAAAAATATTTTAATAATTGATTAAAAAACGAGACTGTTTAGAAACTCTTATATCATTTTTTTTTTTTCGCATCACAATGTATTAGAGTTATATAGAATAAAAAAAAAAAAAAAAACTAAATAAAAAATTATGGGTTCATTTTTATTGTAGTGCGCACTTTCATTTAATTTGTCCTGCAGTTAAAGGCTGCATATATTATATAATTAATTTATTTATTTAATTTTCACCATAGGGCTTTCCCGTAGAGAGACAAACTAAAAACTTAATTAAAAAAAATCGGCTCGTTATATTGTTTGGAACTTCTTCTATGGCTTCTATAGGCACTAATATATCTACCTCTAAAAAAAATTCAGAATTTTTGTGAATTTGCTAAGGTTTACATGTTAATCAAATATAGAGCTAAAAAAGCAGCTGATCGACATTATCCTCCCTCCCGAATTTTAATGTATTTTTTAAGTTTTAATGAAGACCCATATCTAGACTTAAGGTAGAGATAACGCCGGTCAGCTGTTCGACGTAGGTCCCTTTGATTAACATGTATACCTTAGCAAATTCACAAAAATTCTGAATTTTTTTTTTAGAGGCAGAGATATTATAGTGCCTAAAAGTAAAAGCAATAGAAAAATTTCAAAACAATTTAACGAGCCATTTTTTTTTTAATTATAAGCATAGGAATTTCCCATGGAGAGACAAATTAAAAACCTAATTAAAAAAAATCGTCTCGTTAAATTGTATTGAGACTTTTTCTATGGCTTTTAGGAACTATATAAATATCTGCCTTTGAAAAAAATTTCAGATATATTTTTTTTTTGTGAATTTGCAAAGGTTTACATGATAATCAAAGGGACCTACGTGGAACAGCTGACCGGCGTTACCTCTACCTTAATTTTATTTGATATTAGTTTCTGAAGGATGTTTCTGAAGTCTAGCTGACCGCAGACTGCCGGCCCCCATGCAGTAAAACCAGGGAGGACAAAGGAATTTTAAATGTAAAATGCTTGCCGCAAAACTTGTGGGGAAAAAAAAAAGACTGCTGTAATGCGCAAATTTTTGTTGTGATAAATATTTCCGTCCATTCTCATCTTTCATGTGTGTTTTAACATTTAAAATTATAAAATATGGGGTGTGTTTACTTTAAATCAAAAAGAAAAGATAACACTGATGCTAAAGAATTAATTTCCGAGAAAAAAGAGTATTCCTGGTAAGAATTTCGTCGTATAAATTTGGCATAAAACTTTTTTTGTTGATCACAGCTGATTTTGACATTCCAGGGATAAACGTCCAAAATTAAATCCTAAAGATTTTACAATTGAAAATTTAGATGGAACTGAAGCTGTAAAACTACCTGGTACCGTTAACGGGAAGCAATTTATTATACAGAATTGTAGAAATGCCACAATATACGTCCTTGACAACAGCAACACGATCACCATTGACGACTGTGTCGACTGCAAGATTGTTCTCGGACCTGCCATGGGAAGGTATAAATGACATGTGTGTTTAGATTTGAATCTTATACACTCTGTTAGAAATTTTACTATTATTAATAGTCTTTTATTAAACACAAAAAATGTACATACAACATAGTATTATAAATATATATTCATTATAAAATAACACTAATAGAACACATAAAACACACATACAAACTATAATATATATAGAAATTTTACTATAATCTTCAGAACGTCTTGAGGTCTGGGGGTGGTAGAGCCACTGTCACTCATTATAAGATAAGCATACAGTATCATATATTTTATGCACAGATAGATAAAGATTAGTTTATACTGCGGCAGTTGTGGTTACACCACTATGGCTCACAGTTTGTGTCTTGCTTGAGGTCACCAGCTCCCTGAACTTCTCAATCCTCGATGTACAATTCGGGCAGCTTCATCATTAACAAATTCCGACAATTTTTTAATTGAATTTCTCGCCATATAAGATATATAGAGATTTCTGGTGTGATTTGTTTATATGAGGATTTATTTTTGAATATGTGTAACATATATTACTTTTTTTATCTCATCACGACAGTACTGTACAAAATTTTATATTGTATGTATTTATATTGATATATAATTTGATATTTGTGATATACCTCCTGTAGTGGGGATTGATGAGGTCATTTGTTAATAATTAGCAAAGCCCAGATTAAGAGTTAACTGTTAAGGGCTTTGTTTAATTGCTATCAATATGCAAGACGCAGATTAATCAAACTAAATCCTCACATAGAACTTTAAAACTGTTATACGTTAAAGGGGTACCAAAGTGAATACTTTTTTTACATGTTCGGGCAGCTATGAATTATTCTGATATCCCTGTGGCTCAATATTTTCGTACAATGCCTAGTTATTTTACAATTAATTATTTAGTTTGAAAAGTGAGTTTGATAACCGTTGGTTAATTCAAGTTGGTGCGCTCCAGCAGCAGCCGCCGATACGACGAGAATTTTCCGCAAATCGGGGGAACCTCCTCCCGCCCCCTTCTTGTCGTATCACCGACCGCTGCGGCCGCGGGGATGCTTGAATCAACCAACGGTTTTCAAACTCACTTTTCAAACTAAATAATTAATTGTAAAATAACTAGGCGTCGTACGTAAATATTGAGCCACAGGGATATTAGAATAATTCGTAGCTGCCCGAACATGTAAAAAAAGTATTCACTTTGGTACCCCTTTAACATTTCTAGCGTGATGCACTAGCTGCTTCTTGTTTTCACATGAAATTTTAGAGATGTGTCGTCTTATTTTTAAGCTGCATCAATATCAATGTAAAAAATATATTCCAAGTAAATTAAGTTAGTTCTTCATACAATTCTCTTGGTTGTACAATATGTACCGCCATTATTAACGAAACATACAGTTTATTCGGTCAGACGGTCACTCCAAACTTCAATAACATGTCAGACTTTTTGGTACCGAAGAGCTACAAGCCGATGTTTTATTTACAGTGTATTCATAAGGAGCTGTGAGAACTGCGTGCTGGTTGCTCTGTGTGGGCAATTCAGGGCGAGAGATTGTCGTAAGCTGACAGCGTTTTTGTGTTGTCCGTCCCAGCCCGCACTTGAGTCGTGCTGCAAAGTTCGGGTCGGATGTTGCCTTATCCGCTACAACGGACTGCAAGGTATTTGATCATAATTTACAAAGTAACATTCATTGTAGTACAATTATGGAAGAATATACTTGAAAATTGTCTCAGAACCGTTTGTAAAGTATTTTCATTTTCTTACCAATGTGATGTCATTCGTATTCCTAGAATTTTAATTTACATATTCTTACCAGTTCAAGAT
The DNA here is from genome assembly GCA_949825025.1 of Siphlonurus alternatus. Lineage (NCBI taxonomy): Eukaryota > Metazoa > Arthropoda > Insecta > Ephemeroptera > Siphlonuridae > Siphlonurus > Siphlonurus alternatus. The sequence goes on along the minus strand of OX463780.1, from coordinate 49,070,939 downwards.
CTTAATTATAAAATCTAAGTTGAATTTATTGCTTGAAAAAATATAGGGAGTAGAATTGTCTGATTTCAATTTTTAGAACAAAAAACATTCCAAATATTCCATTACTGGGAATAAATACACAGCATACAGATAATATTTTATTACTAATTTAAAGTTGTTCAATTAATAATATAGTGCACTATTTTGTAGATGTGTGACTCGTGACTGTTTATAGATCAAATGAAGAGGGCGGGACTAAGTCCGTTCAACAATCAGTGGAGTCTAGTCTATGACTTCACACCAGTTCCCAGTGAAGGTCTGAATTGGCGTGCTGTGTCAACTGACCACCTGACTGAGTTCTTCTCGCTGGACAGAGCGAGTGACAACGAAGAATTGTTTAAGTAAGACAAGACAGAATTTTCATTGCTTCCGTGTACTAACTGGTGTTTCTTCAGTCTGCAACTCGTGCTGGGGGACACCACAAGGTCGTTGGTGCCTTTGACCTCAGGAGGTCGAGACTCGGGTGGTGAGAGGTGTCTGGTGATCATCTTGCCGGGAGAGCAGCAAGCTCAACGCATCTACAACTTCATTGCCTCCATGACCAACCTGGTACGATCATACTACAACAATATGACGAGTGAGAGTCATTTTTAAGTAGAAGTAAAAATAAAAAATTACTTTTAGCTTCACCACTGTTGTGATAAGACTAGATGTGTAAATAATTGTAGCCTAAAAAAATGTGGCCTTATTTCCAGCCTTAGTGATTTTTTGGCCAAGCATTTTAAAGCCCAATTTTTGGTATGCTTTTTAAAACCAAATTTTCTGGCCTTAAATTTTATTGAGCCCTAAATATGGCCTCAAGGCTTGTGAATGCGCCTTAAAACAATGAAGAGTGAAGGTATTAAGTCCATTTTTTTTTAATTTAATATTTTTATGTTTTTTTTTTTCTCATTACCTGAGTCCTTATTTAATTATCTCTTTGTTTGTTTCTGGTGAATACCATAAATAACCCCCCCCCCCCACTCCCCATCAGTTTACTTTGACACTAAGGTTCATTTTGTGTTGACAGGACGGCAGGTTTGAACTTGTGGAGGCTCGTGAGCGACTGGTCGGAGCGGACCAAGTGTGCACTCTGCTACCGTCTGCCCCCCGCCTGCCACCTGACACGCAGCTGCTACTGGTGGGTCTTCACTTCACGGGGCACGGCAGTGTGGACAAGTGTCAGCAGGTAAGACTTCTAGGGACGCTTGTCTGTGTTTGTAAGATACAAAACAAGATAGAAGAAAGTTAGATCACGAATCATGTTCCAAAATGTGCCGAGTTAGAACTCAAAACCTCAGCTCCGATCATTGCCATCCAGACAAAAGTGAACCTATGTAGGAATTAAACTGACATTTTTGTCAACTGTGCGTTAATTAATTAATATCTAATATAACATAGCTGCAGCAGTGCAGGCTTTATACGTTATAATTTGCTTTGTTAATATAGCTCCTTAATATATGAATTTATTCTCTGTTGGATTTAATCTCTTTTGCTTATTTTCTCTTTCCCACATCAGATGTCACTTTTAACCAAGTATTGAATGTTTTCTTACACAGATTAGGACATGTTATAATATTTGTGTATGACTGATTTAAAAAAAAAAAAAAAAAAAAAACTTTGTGCTGCATTTTTTGTTGTTTTTTTTTTGGCAGGGATGGGTGAATATTACATCTTACGTTCTCGACAGTAACTTATTTTTTCTTGATCTTTTTGTACTGCCAAATTTTTATACTTTAATGAACAAACGTGAGACATAAATTAATTTGGTTGTTCTCAGGTAGCAGCTCACCTGGCTCTTTCTCCGGGCAGCTCAGGGCAAGTCCACGTCAGCCTCAACTCAAGGCAGGCGGGCGCTCAACTCCAGCTGTTCATGTGTCCTCCCAGCCAGACCTAGTTACTCGCAGCACGCTTGTAGTTCCTGCACTAAAGTTGCAAATTATAACATTCAGCGAATGTTGTGATATCTATCAGTACTGATTTCTAGTCATTTAATTTTTTAGTATTTATTTGAATCTTACTTTCAATTTGTTTTCTCTCGTGATGATATTTGATCAAAAATATTGAGCTATCTGCCTGCAATGATCATATGCATTTGTGAGCTGGCTGTTGTATCAAGCGAATTCAATTATGAGCTTTATATTTTACAGCTGAAATTCCCGTAAAAAACTGCTCATGTTGTACTTGATTGTGGCCGGCACATGTTTGTGTTTTATTGTTTTGATTCCTTTAAAAAACAAAATTGATTTTTGCAATTGTTTAAAATTTTAAGAGGAATTTTTTGATGACTTGTCTGAAATGCATTTTATTTTGATAGTCATGACAATTACTTTGACGTGGGATGGAAATATTTTCATTCTTAAAATACAAATATAATGTGCATAATTATAACTGCCGTGTAAGAGCTATACATTCTATACAAAGCAATTTTTAGAAAATAAATAATTTTTTTTAATAGAATATATAAAATGTTCAAATTAAGGATAATAAACCATTTAGGTTGTGATAATCTTATTAAAAGAAAAGGATAGGAATAACCAGCAAGGCCTTACCGATCGAAAGATCAGTCACAGCAGGTGGAAATTCTTGTGGTCACAGAAGTTCACTCGAAAGTTTTTACATTTTTGAAACGTTTCAGTCACAAGAGATGCTTCTTCTTGTGACTGAAGAAGCATCTCCACGATGCGAAACGTTTCAAAAATGTAAAAACTTTCGAGTGAACCTCTGTGACCACAAGAATTTCCACCTGCTGTGACTCTTTCGATCGGTAAGGCCTTGCTGGTTATTCCTATCCTTTTCTTTTAATAAGAATATATAAATTGTTAAGACAAAAGTAAAATTCTTGCTGTGTTTGCGTTAATTATTGTAGTTGTATGTAGTCAAATTGCCATTTATTATTTCATTGCCATTTTTTGTTTGTCAAAATCTTGTAATTGCCTCGTTTACAGTACAGAGAGCATCACATTTATGTTATATATATGATTCTGTAATATTATTGCTACAATAATTTATAGTGTTAAATTTATTGTTCACACCATGCAATTTTCTATAAGGTTTAATAATAACCTTCACCTGTTATTTTTAGGATGAATAAAATACCATAGAATGATTTTATCACTGTTAAACAAAAGTTCTTGTTCTGTATCAAGTTAAAACTGTAGATAAATATATATAATATATATTACACACGTGGCTGATACATGTCTCATAATGTTCTGCATTAAGAGCTTTTGTTGTACTGAATTTGCACAAAAATTATGCTCTTTTCTCATGACCGAATTTAATTTTGTCTCCATTTTAGACCCAAAAATATAACAAATAGTTGTTAAGTTGTTTCAGTAAAAAAAAAAAACACATTTAGAATTGGTTTATAGTTTTTCAGTGAATATTTAGAGTGATAAATATACTGATTTGACTAATGGCTACTGTATGTCACAAACAATGCTATATTCTTCTAGGAGAAATTTTGGGCTAATTTTTGTTTCCATGCAATAAAATTTGTAAGCTTGAGCAATAAGTATGAGACTACAATGTGCATTGTTTCACATTTATCGCACAGCTAGGTAAATAAGAAAATTGACAAGAGCACTAATAATAATAAAATTTTTGATCAAAAGTTAGTTTTACGAGACAACAAAAATCACCTTCATAAATACCTAAACTGTAACAAACACAAAACAACAAGATAAAATCGATTGAATATTTATCATCTTAAGGGTAAGGTAACGCCACCAATGTTAAAAAAAATCCCTCACACAAAAATTATGAAAAAAATTTAAAATGTTCTCCTCTACACCCCCTATCAGTAGCTAAAATATCAGGTATACAAATTCGATCTAGTTTTTGAGTTATAAAGTTGACTAATTTAACATGGGATTTCCATTTCTCCATGTTAAAGTAGTCAACTTTAAAAATTCATAACTCAAAAACTAGATCGAATTTGTATTCCTGATATTTTAGCTACTGATAGGGCGTGTAGAGGGGAACATTTTAAATTTTTTTCAGGATTTTTGTGTGAGGGATTTTTTTTTTAACATTGGTGGCGTTACCTTACCCTTACACATTTTGTTTCATAACATTAATTCATAATATAGGAGACAATTTTCCGTGATTTAATTTTTTTTTTATAAATTTAAGGATAAGAAATGTTTTGAATTTTTCTAACCTTGCATTTACCAAGCCCATATTTTCAAGTACGTCATTTTGTCTTGTCAAGTAAATTTCTGCAAAGATGAATCAATTAAGTTGAGAAAAACAATTTTTGGGGAAGATTGTTTAAGAATTTTTATTTTTATAATGTTTGAATTTATTTTCCTCTGGTTATATTTTGTAATTTCTGTATTGTTTGTATATAGCTGAGAATTAATTGATGTGCATGCAATTAGAAAGATGTCTTTTAAACTTGACTGCAATATCCGTCCTGCAATGTTGCCTCGATTCTTAGCTAAAATTGTTGTGTAGTGTATTTTTGTTGTATTTTAGGAAAAGGTATGGCTCAGATGCAATACTTTATATGAAAAAAAAAAAATGTAGTATATATAATTATTTGTTTGCACATGCAGTTTTCATTAAATTTTATGGAGTAAAAAAAAATGTTTACTTTATATTTTTACATTATTTATCCAATAATTTATTTGGTCTCTTTATATTCCGATGTTCCTCAGAGAACGTCAGACATGTCTTTGGCTAGAAATTTGACTAAAATTTGCACACCCTGCGAAGCTCTGAAACTTTTGGTCAAATAATTTCTTAAGGGTAAGGTAATTAACACATCCAATGTTAAAAAAAAAAAAAAAAAAAATTGAAAATGAAAATTTTGAAAAAATTTTAAAATGTTCTCCTCTACATCCCCTATCAGTAGCTAAAATATCAGCTCTTCAAATTCGAGCTAGTTTTTTAGTTATGAGTTTTTAAATTTGCCTACTTTAACATGGAGAAATGAAACTTCCGTGTTAAATTAGTCCACTTTAAAAAATTCATAACTTACAAACTAGCTCGAATTTGTACACCTGATTTTTAGCTACTGATAGGGGATGTAAAGGAAAACATTTTGAATTTTTTTCATTATATTATTTTTAACGTTAAGCACATTACCTTACCCTTAAGTAAGGATCTAGCTAGGCCCTATCTTTTTTTTATTTTATTAAGAATTCAGGGGAGCCAACATATATATTTACAGAGCTTTCAATAATTAACTAAAAATAGTTCCCGATCTAAAAAAAAAAAAAAAAAAAAAATGTGGAAAAATAAAAAGCACCCTTTATTCATTTCTGCAATAAAAAATTTCTGGCCATTAATTATTACAACCTGAGATCTTTAATAACGTATTAACGTACATTAAACTATTAATGAAAAGTGCAAGCTCAGTTTATTGTAAAATAATATATATATATATATATATTATATATATTTAATCCTGTTTGAGGAACTTTCTCTAAAAAAAAAATCTAAGTTTTGACAGTTGGCATAAACATTTTCTTGCAAATTTAGCAGAAGGTATAATATCATGATGCCTGATATTTTTTTTATCAAAGGTTTAATTATCTTTAAAGAATTATACAAATTTCGGCTTTGCTCTTCTGGATCGAGCATTATCTTTTTGGTACAATAAGCGACACGTACGGGGGGCTATCTTCCATTTTTTAATTTTCTTTGCTCAAAAAGTTTGAAAAAATTGATCGAAGATATATTATAGTACAATTTTATAATTCAGTATATTTTTAAGAAATAAAAATTGAAAAACAACAACAAGAATCAAGCTAATAGTTACAATTATTTGGGTTTTTAATTAAAGTTTTGATGGAATGATCGAGTTTTAGACTGAATTAATTTGTTTTTTTCCTTGGATGTGGAATCATTGCAGTTTATCTCAATAACCATGCATGTATTATCTACAGTTAACTGAATATTACTATGATAACTTTATGGCAAAGAAGCTGAAAAGTATTTGGAAAAAATATATTTAAAATGATTTATGAAGCTACTACTGTGGACGGCAATTAAATTACATAATATTATCATAAAGTCATCGCATTATTTTTACTCATGGTAGAACTTTGAAATATGATGGTGTAGTTTAGATGATAAAATGCATAAATATGGTATTATTAAAATTTTAAGGACCCTAAAAATATATATGACACAATTTAACCATCATAAAATGATGATTAAATTTAGGCGCCTGGACAATTAAATAATATTTTTACAGGGAATTTTGTAGGCAACCCGCCGAGCGCTGCTGCTGGAAAAGTTGCAGAACTTACAGGCGCTAACAAATCATACACTGGTCGTCACCACAGACTTTTGTCTGTGTCGTCACGTATAGATTATGTTCGGGAATATTTGGCTCGTGTTGGGTCAGTTGACTAATTCTTCGTTGCAAACAGTCAACCGATCACCGAGGACGTTACAAATACGAAGAAAACTTAATTATTGAATGTGGCGTAACGTCTTGCATCATATATCCTATCTGCATCTGAGACGCCCGCCCCCTCTTTTAGACTGATAAGATAAGGCAAAAATAAACATTTTGTCATTACATTATAACAGACGATAAGGAAAACACATTGGAGATCACGAATGTTTTCTTGTCAGAGCAATATTTCAAGAGAGCGTTATTTGTATATAATAATTGTAAGTGTATATTTTTTAAGAGATTAGGTATATATATATTAAATACTTTTAATTTGACACAATTCAATGTATATTGTATTATAATAATTATGTGTATAGCAAGTATAACTATAACATATATGGTATAATTATTATGTATATGTATATAGGGTTAATATTTATACTTCAATATGTTATATATATATATATATATATATATATATATATATATATATATATATATATTATAATAAATAATATTAAATTTCATGACTATATATAATAGAGGCGATAAGATTTATTTTTTTAAATTTACAGTAAAAAAAAAAATAAATTACATAATTAATACGTATATACATATGCAGAATAATATATAATGTGTTAATTAATAAATTAATATTATATTTATTTTGTTTGTTTTAGTATATAACTAAAAATTTTGGATTATAATACTTAAAGTTCGATCTATACGTAAATGTAAAAATAAATAAATAAATAAATAAATAAATAAATAAATAAATAAATAAATAAATAAATAAATAAATAAATAAATAAATAAATAAATATATATATATATAAATAAAAAAGTGTTATTTTAATACTTATAATATAATTATATATTATAGCAGTTATAGAGCCAGTAGAGTTCCTATCTCGATCAGCTATATATTATAAAAAAAAATTAATAATTACATTTATTTGCAAATTATACAATTACGCTTGACTTTTAATTAATTAAATAAATAACTCAATTTTTGTGTCATATATAAAAGTGAGTATTATTTCCACACGACTCTATAAATATATCCTTTCATTTTCAAGATGGTTTGTTATTAATTTTATATTTGACATGCTTAATTATTGTCGGAAATGAAACAGTCGATTGGAACGATAACTGCAGTTCAAAAGGTTCAAGTGGATTTGATATTCCGGGCCATTAATAATTGTCATCGTAATCATTTTACGTTTCATTCATTTAACATTTAATAAAATAATACGTATAAACATATATTCAGTATATATATATATATATAATATATATATATTATATTCAGTATTATATATATATATATATATATATATATATATATATATATATATATATATATATATATATATATATATATATATATGCCTCTTTTAAATTAACTGCGTTGATTTTAAATTTCTAAATCAAATTCAAGATCCTTTAATATGGCCACTAAATGCAAGGATCAATAGATTCAGATTTGCAAATTCATATAACAACAAAACTGAAAAATGTTAATCAAAGTGAATGATAATGAATATTTTATTCTAATTATGTCTCTTTTTGTATATGTCTAAATTAAGTTAATTAATACAGTAATTGAATATTGTTATTTTTAATTGTGGCCGCGGCGTACATATATTATTATGTATTTTGTATGTTTGTCTAATATGATTGTATTACTAATCTTTTTTTTTTTTTTTTTATAGCTATTTAAAATTTAATTAATGTTTAGTTTGTAGTCACAATGTATCAACTGATATTTAATGTGAAATAAATAAATAAATAAATAAATAAATAAATAAATAAATAAATAATAATATAAATACTATAAACTTTTAGTTTATAATTTTGCCATTTAAATATTATACACTCTGCTGTAATTTATATAATGTATTTGACAGAATGAAAATTTAAATAAATATTATGTATATTATTTTATCTGAAGTAGATACGTACTTAAATACAAATAATTATATTTATTGAATTATTTTTTATCGATTCGACACCCCCCCTGGTTGGTAACACCGAAGAATTTTACCCTCCCCTGCACCGTCACTGATGGCGGTGTTCAGCTCGATGAGCCAGCACCTTCAACAGACGGCCGGTGGCGGCGCTGCGGGCGCTCTGCTGCAACTGATGGCGGCGCTGCTGGCAGCCCAGCTCGATCTTGGACCCCGCCTGCCGCCGCCCCCCGGTCAGCCCCTCGCAGAATACGACTTTGTGGTGGTGGGCGCGGGGGCAGCGGGGACTGTGCTGGCCGCGCGTCTCTCGGAGCAGGTACCGTTTTAGTCAGGGGCATTGCAGTGTGCGAAATATAATTTTTACTAACAAAATATTTAGAATACATTGCATTATTATTTTTTTATGAAAATGTAGTAAATTTTGATAATTTTATGAATCCTGCATGTGTAATTTGGTTTTTAATTAGCAAAAGAGAAGTTTATTTTTCCTTACAAGGAAAAATTGTATCGCCCCCAAGAATAGTATATATATATTGTTTCGTATATATTACATGATGTACGCGAGATTGTTACAAAACGATAAGAAATAATTTAATAATTAAAATTTTGAAATGATTTTTACAGCAATTAATAAGATCCGACGATCCGTAAATGTAATTATAGTAACGTAATATATACATATAATTATAATGTTGCATGACAATAATGCACGTATAAAATATATACGTTACGCTGCAATGATTATATATAAAATAAAAAAAAAGCATAAATTTCAGATATATATATATATATATTATTTTATATTTAACAAAAACGAAAAATCATTAAATTTTAATTATTATTATAACCTTTTTACAGTTTAATTAATGCAGTAATTGACAAATCTCCGATAAGAAACCCAATTATATTATATAATGTCATTTTCTAAAAATATACTCTGTGAAAAGATACTGAAAAGATACCAGAAAATCCATGTTCTAGTCGGATCGCCGGGTCTTTGAATTGCCACGATGGAATTATAATTAAACCGACGTCTCGCGTCCTCCACAGTCCGGCTGGTCGGTGGCTGTGCTGGAGGCGGGGGAAGACCCACCCCCGGAGGCGGAGGTGCCTGGCTTGATGGACAGACTGCAGCGCGTGGCGAGCACCGACTGGCAGTTTTTCACTGAGCAGGACAACACCACCTGCCGGGGCTTCAAGAGAGGGCGCTCCTTGTGGCCGCGAGGAAAGGTTAGTCAAGGCCATCTGAGGCAGCTTGTTCGCCAACAAACAGAGTTGGTTGTTGACATGGTGCAGCTAGCGTGTATTATATTTGGAAGGACCTACTGTATAGTTATGTGATCAAGACGCTCCGTGCTGAACGCGTGCGAAAGTGGCCTATAAATGGAGAGAAATATTTGTTTGTATTTATATTTTATACACAATATATGTATTTAATTTTTTTATTGAGTCGTAAAAAAATATATAGATGAATATCATTATTTTAAAAATTTTAATATACATTATTATATACACTAAAAAATTATTTTGTATAATAAAATAAAGCCAAAACAAATATATATAGTGATAATTCGCCAAATTACATTTTAATTATAAGTTATAATGTAATAATAATATATATATATATATATATATATATATAATAATTTTAAATTACTATATTGTTAAAAAAAAATATGAAAAATTGGACAATTAATTCATAACTCAAGGTCCTCTGTTACAATATAACCAAATTTCATGCAGATCGCGTCCATTTAATTAAGCGATGGTATTTATAAAAATTAAATGTTATGGTCCTTGTTTACAACAATAAACTGTCACCAGATGGTTGGTGGTTCCGGCTCTATGAACTACATGCTGTACGTGCGAGGCAGTCGACACGACTACGATTCTTGGGCGGCGCTCGGAAACTCTGGCTGGGGGTACAAAGACGTGAGGCCCATGTTCGAGCGAGCTGAAGGAGCCTCGGAGAACGGACTGCAGTACGTCGAGGGCGACGACACCTCGGGCCCGATGACTGTCTCCTCGCCGCCCTCAGCTCCGTTCAGTGACGTCATTTTGTCTGCCGGAGCAGAGCTGGGATACGCTAACGACGAGGCAGTTAGCTCGTCAGAGTACAATGAGGGGTTCGGGAAAAGTCGTACTTTTATCAGAAACGGAAGACGGTGCAGTTCTGCCAAGGCTTATTTGGAGCCCGCTCGTGACCGTCCTAATATTCATTTGTTCCGAAATGCACTCGTACATAGGATAATATTTTCTGGTAATCAAGCAATTGGGGTTGAAGTGAATATTAATGGAAATATTCAAATAATTAAATGTCGCAAGGAAATTATTTTATCAGCAGGATCAATTAACACTCCACAAATCTTAATGCTATCTGGATTAGGATCTAAAAAACATCTTAAAAAATTTGGAATTAAAGTAATTAAAGATATTCCAAGTATAGGACAAAATTTACAAGATCATGTTGCTTTTATTGGCCCAACATTTATAATTAAAAATACTGCAGATATAAAAAATAATATGGGAACATTTGAAGACATGTATTCACAATATTTATTAAAACAAGCTGGACCATTAGCTGGTATGAGTCCTGTTTTAGCATTTTTAAATACTCCTTTTGCTCCAAAATCAAACAATTACCCAGACATTCAAGCTATATTTTGTCCATTTGACGCAGAAAGTCAATTAGGATCTCCAATAAATGCACATAATTTTGGAATGACCAAAGAAACTGAAAAAATCATCTTGCGAACAGACACAAAAGATCTAAAACTGATCCCTGCAACTGTTTTACTGCGCCCAAAGAGCAGAGGAACAATTGAGTTACAAAGCTCTTCAATTTATGATCCTCCAATCATCAAACCAAATTACTTATCACAAGAAGCCGACGTCAAAACTCTGGTGGAAGGAATCAAACTAATGGCTAAACTTAACAACACCCAAGCTTTTCGAGACAGTGGCATTAGTCTCTCCGAGGAAATGTTGCCTGCGTGCAAGAAGTTTGGGTTTGGGACGGACAAGTTCTGGGAGTGCTCTGTGCGCCACGTCACCATGTCGGTATACCACCCTGTGGGAACGTGCCGCATGGGTTCAGACAACAAATCCGTCGTGGACACACGGCTCAGGGTAAGAGGAACCAAGGGTCTAAGAGTCGTGGACGCTTCAATAATGCCTTTACTTGTGTCCGCTAACACATTTGCTTCATCAGTAATGATTGGAGAAATGGGAAGTGATTTTATTAAGAAAGATTGGCAGACTGATGAATTTAAATCAGAGCTATAATAGTTACAATTGTTACTTTTTTCTTCTGTAATTATTAAAAAAAAAAAAATGAAATGACAAAGTAGTTTCAATTACAAACATTATATGTCCTTTTTTTAATTAATAATTCAGTGGATCATCAGGATCTATCATTCAAGACCATGACTTTTAATGGGGACTAAAATTTCTTATAATAATTTTTATGTAAAGTAGCACTTTGTTACAGCTAACAAAAGTTCTTTGAAGTAATATATATATATTTTTTTAGAAGCTAGTACACAACCAGCTCACAAAATAAATTTGACAGAAACTGCACTGATTTAAACATCACCATGGAAAAAATATATTCTTCATCGGACATAACTTTATAAACCACATTACATTACTATGAAGAGCAGCTCTAAAAATTTATATCTTCAAGCTACATGCCAGTGCTATATTTATAATTTCTTGAACGGAATAATGAGGTAGCTGCTTACTAAGATTTAGTTGCAATAATGAACAGAACTGTCTGCTATTTCAGGCGAGGGCAATTATGAGCTATAAATCAGTATAAAATAAAGCTCATTTTGTGCTCACCTGAACCAGCAGATGGTTCATTATTTCGGACGATATTCTTGCCTCAATACACCATTTACAACGGGTAAGGTAAAAGTTAGCAAGAGGTTGAACTGAAAAAAATACCATCTACAAGAACAATTATTATTAAATTTCTTACTGGATTTCTTAAGGTAGAGATAATACGGATCAGCTGGCCCAATGCTAAAAAAATCCTATTCATAAAAATTATGAAAAAAAATTAAAATGTTCTCCTCTACATCCCCTATCAGTAGGTAAAATACCAGGTATACAAAAACGAGCTAGTTTTCGAGTTATTAATTTTTAAAGTTGACTAATTTAACATGGAGAAATGGAACTTCCATGTTAAATTAGTCAACTTTAAAAATTAATAACTAAAAAACTAGCTCGTTTTTGTATACCTAATATTTTACCTACTGATAGGGGATGTAGAGGAGAACATTTTAATTTTTTTTCATAATTTTTATGAATGGGATTTTTTTAGCATTGGGCCAGCTGATCCGTATTATCTCTACCTTAAGGGTAAGGTAACGCCACCAATGTTAAAAAAAATCCCTCACACAAAAATTCTGAAAAAAATTTAAAATGTTCTCCTCTACACCCCTTATCAGTAGGTAAAATATCAGGTATACAAATACGATCTAGTTTTTGAGTTATAAATTTTTAAAGTTGACTAATTTAACATGGAAGTTTCATTTCTCCATGTTAAAGTAGTCAACTTTAAAAATTAATAACTCAAAAACTAGATCGAATTTGTATACCTGATATTTTAGCTACTGATAGGGGGTGTAGAGGAGAACATTTTAAATTTTTTTCAGAATTTTTGTGAGGGATTTTTTTTAACATTGGTGGCGTTACCTTACCCTTAATAAATTTCAAGTTTGTGATGATGTCACAATGTTTTGTTCATGATTATTATTGATACTTTGGACAACCAATAATTGAACATCGGACCTCATGGGGTTGTTATCAAGTTATTTAAAAGTTAACAGTAAGATAACACGCCCAATGTTAAAGAAAATCCCTGACATGAAAATTATGACAAAAATTTAAAATGTTCTCCTCTACATCCCTTATCAGTAGCTAAAATATCAGGTATACAAAATTTGAGCTAGTTTTTGAGTTATGAATTTTTAAACTTGACTACTTTAACATGGAGAAATTGAACTTTCATGTTAGGTTAGCCAAATTTAAAAATTCGTAACTCAAAAACTAGTTCGAATTTGTATACCTGATATTTTAGCTACTGATAGGGGATGTAGAGAAGAACTTTTAAATTTTTGCCATAATTTTCATGTCAGGGATTTTCTTTAACATTGGGCATGTTGCCTTCCCCTTAAATGCCCACAAAGCTGAGAAAAAGTAGAAAAAGCCTTGTACTGCAAGCAAAGAGCTGAATTTTAGAAATGAAGATGCAAAATTTCATTTCATCTTCCCTTGTAAAAACTTAATGAATGAAAAATAACATGTTTCACAGTTAAAAAATCTGTAATTTCATATAATGTTGTTGAATTAAATACATTAATTAATTCAAAATTATTTTTTCCATAAACGCCTTTTTATTACAACTTTAAGAAGATAAAAATGTCATACAAATTTTTGTTAGTAAAGTACATCGAAGCAAATAATATACAGACAGTAATTTAATATAGTACAAAATGAGAAAAAGTGTAATTATTATTAATAACAAATAAGTGTTGTGTATTAAAATACAGTTATAATACATGCACTATACAAAATATAAAAAAGTTAGAAGGTAGAAGTTTGAGCTTTTCAGCCCAGGTAGTGTCACAGTCAGCTGCACGTTGGAGTGCGGGAAAGAGTGTACACCCGCCTCTTGTATTGCACTGCCCGCCCAGGTTGCTTCTGAGAGGTTACGACGAGCACCGCCCTTCACACCTCGTCCAGCTTGGGCATCAGAGCCACCTTGCGGAACACCCTGCAAGCACACCGAGTCAATATCACAGGTGTTGCAGAGTAAAGAGTAAAAATTGGACTAAAAAAGCAGTTTAAACATATCATTTTTAGCTCCTTTTTGCATGTACAGTATATGCTATGATCCCTTTCTAGTAATGTAACACTGAATAATCAATTTGCAATGTTTATTATTTAAAAGAGGCCTCTATATGAAGATTTTAACTAGTTAGAGCACAGACAGCAACATTTCAAATATAACACAAACAGAAAATACTATGTACTGTGGCTACGTTTTTATATTCCGAAGCCGTTTTGCTTCCCCCACCACTCCCTTCACCTCTGAGGTTGCAGGCCAATGTTGGAGCATGGAGACCGGTTTCTTCCGACTTTATTGCGCATGCGCATAGAGGCGCAAAAGGAGGGAGGGCAACCTCAGAGGTGGGGCTTTGGAATAAAAAAAAGTAGCCTGTATTTACTAACGATACTACAGATTGATAAGTTTGAATCTGAAACTAAATGAATCAGAGATAAAAAAGAAACCCTTGTTTGTGGCCAGATAATTGATAAAAAAATTTCAAAGCTTGTAAAGCTCTGAAAATTTCGAAATGTTCTGAAAATGTTGGTCAAATTTTTGAACAAAAAGACAAGAGTGTCAAAATTTGAATTTTCCCGCCAGCAGCTCACCTGTGAGAGTACTTGCTGTACACGGTCTTGAGAAACCTGGTGGGCAGCGTGTGGATCCACTTGTTGAGCCGCTGCGCCAGCTCGTGCAGCTCCTCCACTCTGTAGCCTGCACACAACACTCTCGTTAGCACCATCCTACACCAGCAATATTGAGGCGCACCAACATGGAGGCACTTGTCTCAAACATTCAACTTTAAAAACTGAGGGGAGAAGATGAAATTAAATGATATTGACAGCGGTATGTCATGAGGCTTGGCCCGAAAAGATTTTCAAGCATAAATAATAAAATTAAATTTTATTATACACAACATCATATTGACTGTAATTAGAATGGTGTGTTACCAACGTTCACTTGATAATAAACAGAAAACAATAAATCTACTAGGCTAATCTTACTCATCGAGATGTAATATAAAATTAATTTTGATTTTAAAGCTCAAAACGTTCCGAAGTTCCTCATGGCTCACCGGTGTAGTGCTGCAAGCCTGGTGTCCAGACGGCGAAGCGCTGCTCCAGGGTGGGGGGCCTGGCGTGCATGCACATGGCAAGCCACAGACCGGAGGCTGCCAGCTTCGAGTCAGACTCGCTGGAGAACTGCTCGTCAAGCAGCGCAGACTCGAGGATGTAGCGGGCCAGCGTCAGAAGGTCCATGTCCACGCTGCACGCCTGTGTGGGTCAAAGTTGAACTCAGGTTGAATTGATTACCTAGATTAATCTTACTAAAAAATATTCAACAAAATTAACTTTTTTCATTTTTAATAAAGAGTTTTGTCTCACCCTAGCAAATCTGCGCAGGAAGCGGTAGCTGAGGGGTGCTCCCAGATCAAAGTTGAGGGCACAGAAGAGCTGCTGCTGCATCGTGTTGAGCTCCGCAGTGCTGTAGTCCTGGTCACACATCTGCAGCCAGTCCTCCGTGGGGGGTGGCAGTCTCTCCTGGAACATAACGTTGATGTTTGGGGCACTTCGCAATAACTCAGGCTGCCTTTTGTTGTCCGACAGCCCCAGATGGAGCTAGAGGTCTGTTCACATATGAAAAATTAATTCATTAATCAAAACATTTTAGTACCTAGGTAACACAAGGAAAATAAAACAATCAATTACCATCTGACAGTGAGTGTTGTTTTGTTTCTTGTATTTATTCTCATCTTATTGTTCTATGTTTAAGAGTAGCCGGACTTTTTGTTAGGTATCTCATCATACTAAAAATAATAAATGAAGTGTTATTTAATTCAGTTCAATTTATGTCAGGATTTGCAAGTTAGTTTGCAGCGCAGATAAATGTTACAACTGAAGTACAGTACTGTATCAGACAGCGCCGGTTGCCATCTTACAATATTGGGTACTTTGTGTGGATACCAGAAATAGAAAGGGAACCATATTTTATTAAAACTGTTCCTATAACAGGTTGAATACTTAATATCAGAATCAATATTACTTAACATAATTTAAGACCATTTACAGTATGTACTTCATTTATCAATTAACTTTATAACTAAAAGACACCAGCTCAATATATTTAGCATTTCAATCCAATATTACTTAACATAATTTAAGACCATTTACAGTATGTACTTCACTTATCAATTAACTTTATAACTAAAAGACACCAACTCAATATATTTAGCATTTCAATCCAATATTACTTAACATAATTTAAGACCATTTCGATGGTGTTCCGTCAAATCGGACCAACTCGTTTTATCGCGATTTGCAAAAGCGAACAACTCGTTTTATCGCGCGCGCTCAAAAAGGACTAACTCATTTTATCTCAGCCGCTCAAAAACGATCAACTCGTTTTATCGCACACGCTCAAAAAGGACTAACTCATTTTATCTCGGCCGCGCAAAAATGATTAACTCGTTTTATCGCGGCTGTGCAAAAACGACTAAAATGTTTTCCAAAAAGGACTATCTCGTGCAAGTATGTTACCTTGCGAACATTTATATGTGTCTTTTTTAATAAAATAATGATTTGGATTTCTTAATTTTTTAATTAATAAAACAGGTCAATTTGCGCCATTTATTAGTGTAACCTGGAATTATAATATTAAAAATCAGCTGAAGAAACAGCTGTTTCCCACAATTTATTGTCAACAAAGAAATGTGGATGGATTCGACCTACAGAGGTAAATATCATGCCAAAAATATAATTAATACATATTATAATATGTATAATTGTTATATTGTATGATTATTTAATAAACATATAATATAATGAGTATATATTTTTTATAAAATACATAGAAATATCAAAGTAAAACAATATTTCTGTTCTGCAGATCATGTCGTCACATCTTTCACAAGCGGTTGTTGTCCTGGCTTGTGATTTAAAGGCCTTATGAACCTTTGCACAATAATAAGTACACGGTAAGCTTTGCTTTAGTATGATTTGGCTGCATAAAATTTTTTGTTTCAGTAGCACAAATATCAAAGATAATAGCCGATGAAAAGGAACCTGTGACGTCACTCACGCTCATTCAGTGGCAACAATATAGGGAAATCCCTGCAAAAGATCGGTTGACTCCCGCTTCAACCACGGCCACAATTTGACTTCTGTAATTTTGAAACTTTACCAGGACAGTCTTGATAGTATTTTTCAAATAGCCTGAAAGATTTTTTTTTTATGACATTCATACAAACCGAGTTATTGCGGTAGAAAGAGGAGCAAAAATGTTGTATAGGAAAACAATGTTAAATTTTTCGCTTATCTTGCTACCGCAAAAACTCAGTCTGTACACACTTCACCAAAAAAATTCTTTCCGTCTATTTGACAAATACTATCAAGACTGCCCTGGTTAAGTTTCAAAATTCCAGAAGTAAAATTGTGGCCGTGGTTGCAGCGGGAGTGAACCTATCTTTTGCAGGGATTTCGCTATATTGTCACCGCTGAATGAGCGTGAGTGACGTCACAGGTGCTTCTTCATCGGCTATTATCTCTGATATTTGTGCTACTGAAACAAAAAAAAAATATGCAGCCGAATCACACTGAAGCAAAGATAATCGTGTACTTAATACTGTGAAAAGGTTCTTGAGGCCTTTAAGAATTACTACAATTCAGCACTGATTGCCATTTAAGTAATTATTATTTTCTTAATTAAGTTCTGATAGGGACTATTAGTGTTAAATTTAGGTAAAAAGAGTAATGTCCTTTCTGTGAAGATGATTGGGGAACTGTTATATAATGTGTACAACTGTAATGTTTTGTTTTAAGATTGAAAGTTTCCGATTTTAAATACATTTTTTATTCACAATACATGATTTTCCATGTGGACAATAACTGTGTTACTATAATGGTTGAGATTATTGTTCTTTTTTTTTTTTTTTTTTGCTCAATGTTCTTTTTATGTCCCTTTTTTTAATCATTACATATTTTTAATATAACTGAATTGTAATAAAAATTGCATCTAATTTTTGCTCTGTTATCATCTTTTTTCCTCCTATTTTGCACCATTTTAGAGGAAGAAAGAGATAAAAAGACGAGATTACGTCTTTCTTTCTCTCTTTGAGCACAAAATGTTTGAAATATATTCTTTATTTCTTCCTTTTTTTAAGCTAGGAAAAAGAAGATGTGTTTTAGACGTAAAACGATTAGTTATAGACGTGTAATGGATGAGTTGAAGACGAAGAGTTTAAACTAGGTTAGCAGTCTAATGAATTTCTTGTTTGTTTTAACATCAAAAGATTGTGAATATTTTTACTGAAGGCAAGTAGCCTCATTCGTTAAAGAGTATTGGTTCCAATGATGTACTCTTGTTGGTGCATGTATTATTACATGGTGCTTAAAACTTGTTGTGATCTCCATCAGATGAAGGTGTCTAAATTATATTAATATGATGTATTGATATGCATATTTTTTCTTTGACTGTATTTATTGCTTAAAATAGGTAGAATAAATAATAATATTTGGTGCAACAAATGGGCTTAAGGGGTGTAATTTTTTTACTGGCTCAATCAAAAGAGCATGTCGAAAAATAACCCTTATATTTTTTTGCGATTTTTTTTTAGCACTGCATCATACCTAAAATGGAGATTAAAAATGTATCTTGACCTGGAGGTTCCATCCGCAACGCCTATGACGTCACTACATTCTTTGGTTCAACTATATAACACTTGTAAAAAGTTATTGCGTTGTTGTTTGTTTATAAAAAATATAATTTGTTTCCATAGCAACGTGTTTGTTGAAAAACATTAAATAGTTGACCCAAAGAATGTAATGACGTCATAGGCGTTGCGGATGGAGCCTCCAGGTCAAGAGACATTTTTAATCTCCACTTTGGGTATGATGCAGTGCTTAAAAAAATCGCAAAAAATTCTAAAGGATATTTTTCGACCTCTTTTGATTGAGCCAGTAAAAAAATGGCACCCTGTAAGCCCATTGTTGTTACAATTATTACACCATAATGTGTTATTAATTAATACCAGTGTGAAGGAAAAATACAATGTGTTTTATTTTATTTTAAATTGATTCAATTCAATTTTTATTCAAAGAAATTGTTGTTATGGGCTTATGTGAATATTTTTGTATGAAAAAAAAATTGTTGACGCAATATTAGCATAACTTTAAACAAAATGTAAAGCCGCTGCTTTCGTTATGAATTTTCGGTGGCAATAATAAAATAATAAGTGGAGTCAATGATTTCCTAGAAATGTAAACTGCATTCATTTTGATTTTACTTCTCAATACTACACAGTAAATTTGAAGAATATTGTAAATTGATGCATAAATCAAGTTAAACATTATTATGTTGAAGAAAGAAATGTAGGTAATAATAGTAAGTGCGTGTCAATGAAAAATATATGTGTAAATTGGTAATTTCATACACTGGTAAGATGTAATTATTATACAAAGAATAAAAAAAGGGAAAATTTACAATAAAACTTTATACATTATATTTTCTCACCTCTTTTTTTTTTTTAATTTTTTTTAACATGTTAATACTGTTAATATTATCATGTTATATTCAATTCGAATAATTTTAATTTAATTACAAATGAGTAAATTAAATTAAATAACAAAGTTTTATAATTCATAAAAAAAAAAGAAAATTAAAAAATTTAATATAAAAAATTAATATTGTAAAGTAATTAACTAAATATCTACTAAACATTAGATGAGAAAATATTTAGGCCACCAAAAAAAAATTTCTATTCATTTCCTTCAAGTTTTTAAATCAACATCAGCGATAAAAAAAGATAATCATTTTTGCACAGCCGCGATAAAACGAGTTAATCGTTTTTGCGCAGCCGAGATAAAATGAGTTAGTCCTTTTTGAGCGCGCGCGATAAAACGAGTTGATCGTTTTTGAGCGGCTGAGATAAAATGAGTTAGTCCTTTTTGAGCGCGCGCGATAAAACGAGTTGTTCGCTTTTGCAAATCGCGATAAAACGAGTTAGTCCGATTTGACGGAACACCATCGATTTACAGTATGTACTTCATTTATCAATTAACTTTATAACTAAAAGACACCAGCTCAATATATTTAGCATTTCAATCCAATATTACTTAACATAATTTAAGACCATTTACAGTATGTACTTCACTTATCAATTAACTTTATAACTAAAAGACACCAACTCAATATATTTAGCATTTCAATCCAATATTACTTAACATAATTTAAGACCATTTACAGTATGTACTTCATTTATCAATTAACTTTATAACTAAGAACAAAAAGACACCAGCTCAATATATTTAGCATTTCAATCCAATATTACTTAACATAATTTAAGACCATTTACAGTATGTACTTCATTTATCAATTAACTAAAAACAAAAAGACACCAGCTCAATATATTTAGCATTTCAATCCAATATTACTTAACATAATTTAAGACCATTTACAGTATGTACTTTATTTATCAATTAACTTTATAACTAAAAGACACCAGCTCAATATATTTAGCATTTCAATCCAACTAGTTCATCACTGTCTTCCTTTACTTCCTCCAGTACCTAGGATTAAGCAATGTTAAAATCATGTAATTTAGCTCAATGTACTAGCATTATCTAATATTCTGGTAATTGCTTCAGTTATATATTTGTAATAATTGTAATAATAGAATACAATAAAATAGAATATTAATTCCTTTGAAATTCATACAGTACTGCAATATCTAACAAATCTTTTTGATGCTCATTCATTTTATGATGAAAAAGTAAAACATATGTATGAAACAGCTGATAAAAAGAGAACTAAATGAACTAGAGTCTAAATGACAGTTTCTGGGGCTGTCAAAGAGTACTCACGTCGTACTGTGCAGCGAGCAGCAGGGTTAGAAATGATAGTTTCTGGGGCTATCAAAGAGTACTTACGTCGTACTGTGCAGCGAGCAGCAGAGAAGCACAGGCCAGCAGACGCAGACGGCTGTGGTGGATGGGCAGAGCGGGGGTTGGGTGTTTGGGGGTGGAAGGTCGGGGGTTGGACAAGAAGAGGTCCATGTTCTTCACCCCCAGGTAGAGGGTCTCGTGGTTCAGCTCCAGGGTCTCCTGTACCTCCACCATCCAGTCCACGCAGAGCGCTCGAACGTCCCGGTTCAGCAGCGAGTGCTGGGCCAGGAAGTTGGGGCGCACCTTGTAGTGGACCTGCAGACACACCCTTGTTTCTTAATATTACAGTACATGACGACTTTGTCTGGCGTTGTAACATAGATTGAAAATTGGAGCTATCTTAGGCATTATTAAAACGTGAATCCTCTTTCAAAAAAATATATAACTTTACCCTTTATCCATTTCTGCAATAAAATTTTTGAGGCTGATACTCTATTATAAGGCTGCAGCTATGATACAGGGTGTGTTATTTGACACAAGAATGTGTTTGCTTACACTTTACTGCAATTTGGATACAGTATTACCCATTCCATTCTGCAAATTAGACTAGATAGTCGATTGACAAATGACAAAAGGCACAATGCTCTGCATCCTTTAATTAAATAATGAATAAAAAAAAAAGAAAAATAATAAAAAAAATCCCAAAGCGACATCAACATGCAGCAAGTAGACACCTCACAAGTTTTTAAATTTTCCTTTTGCTGGCTTTAAAAGCTGAAACCACATTTTAAACAATCTCTTTCTGAATTTTCCTTTTGCTTTAAAAGCTGATACCACATTTTAAACAATCTCTTTCTACTTCTTCATTCAAACATTTCAGATATTTTAAAGACTTGATTGATGATTAAAAGCTTATAATATGTAAAACAATGCTATACAGATTACGCATCATAAGAAAACAGCATGTCAAACTATTACAGTTGGCAAGTTCTACTTTGTAATATTGAAACAAATACATTTTAATGCTTGCATTTCAAGTTTAGTAGTTTAATATTTACTGTAATGAAAATAATAAATAGCATCACATTATGAATAAACATTTAAAATATTCTTCACAGTCACTACGTTTACATGACGGTGTTACATGCATATTCGTTGACGCCGCCTCATAAGAATAACATTAGCCGTCGTCAACGAATATGCATTAAACATCATCATGTAAACGTAGTGAGTTTAGATTTGTATTTTACTACTTCACTGAGCATTGTTTACATTTTCAACAATGAAATAACAACAATATGTAATTTAAAATTTCATAACTACCTCTCTTGATCGCAGGTAGCAGAATATAAAAGGTGCATATTCCGGTACTGCGTTTGCATCTGCTGCTGATTCTTTGTCAAAGTTGTTGACTCCTGGAGGGGGAGAGTCTGGGCTGGACAGCCGCCATGCCGGAGTGCTTGCCGTGGTGGAGAAGGAGGAGGGTGGAGTCAGTAGCAGTGAGTCCACGGTGGACAGTTCCACCAAGCTGGGGGCCTCCTCAGAGTCCGAGAGGTACACTTCCTCAGGGCTCAAGGACGCCGGAGGTTCGGAACTGGACCGCGGCACTGTCGGAGCTATGGGCTCGAGCACCTTGGGCTCAGGCTGAGAGTGGGACTGAAGAACTGGGTCTGGGCTGAAGCAACAAGAGTATCAAGTTAAAATAATTGGCTAGACAAAATTATGAAGTAAGTCATGCGCAAACTATTCATGCTTTGAAATTATTTTTTTGCAGGAATGGAAATTATGTTGTGTCATTGAATTTTTTCTTTCTGTGCAAAAAAAGTGTGACATAGAAACAAGTGACAGTTAAGTTAATTTTCTATCAGGCATCTCGTTGGTTGAAATTAAATTCTAAAGTTTACATGCTTCCTAAAGACTTACACATCTTCCAATGCTGACATGTACAGAGTTGCATTTTCATCTTCTACAGTTTCTTCTTGTATGACTGGAGGTACTTTGGTAGAAACTTTACGAGTCATGCGGCCTGACAGCAAACTCTTCCCTTTGTCAGGTTTATTGGTGCTAAGAGGAAGCTGGAGCCGTTGTATAGCCTGAAAATAATGATTTATATTAACTAAAATTTTAAAGTTCCAAGTCCAACTATATACTAAACTGTTCAATGATTTTGAATTTAATTTAGTGTTACATAATTATATTTATAAAAAAAAATTACCTTTTTAAAATTCAATTTCTTTTTATTTCATTGTTGGAAATGAAAAGTAAACAATAAGAGCTAAGGGTAGCTGTAATTAGTTTTTCAAACAATTTATTTTGTAATTTGCACTGTATAAAGGTGCTTTCACATATTCGAAAATTGCTACGGAAACGCTCCGTAGCAAATGTGTTGATTTTGCTGCGGCGCTCCGTAGCACCTCGCGATCTTCTGCGGAACGTTCTACGGAACTCCGTAGCAAAATCAAGATGAGTTTGATTTTGCTGCGGCATTCACATGATTTTCCGCCGCAGCTGCCGCAGACGAACAAGAATATGTGAAAGGCTTACGGCATTGCTACGGAACTCCGTAGCGATTTTCGAAAATGTGAAAGCACCTTAATAGTTCATTTTTCTGAAAACTCTACACAACTTTTTATTGCTCTCACAGCCCTCTAATTTTGTCAAATATCTGCATGACCCAAGAAAGGAAATCAACCAAAACGCTGCCAAAAGTTTAGCACTTCTCCAGAGTTCTTTGTCAATCAAGGTTAACATTGCAGGTTGACTACTTCAAAAGATCCATAACGGAGTATGTATGCAAACTATTATTCCATACAAAATGTATGATATGTGTCCTAATTTAAATACATTATTTACATACCACAAAAATATAGTATTTTTAAACAAGCTTAGATAAGCCACAGACAATAAATTATTGTAAGCCGTGCTTACATCTAGATAGACTGCCGTGAAAGGAATGTCAGTGGAGGAGCAATGTTAATTAAGAGATAGGGAAAAACAGTATCCATACAGTATATATGTATGCATACTGAACACTAATTAATAATATGCATACAAAGGAGTATGCATACTGTGAGGGGAAGAGATGGTCACAAAAATCCTACTGTATGCATTACATGATGGTTAGGCATCTGTACATATGTGTATATATATATTATACAATGCATACTGTCCTGTATGATATGCATACTGCAGTACAACATACAGTATATATGCACACTGCTGTATCAACTGCAGCGTGCGTGCTTTCATGCTTTTTTCATATAATGTGAATATTACGATTTGCAACAAAGCCTGAAAAACTGGAAAAACAAATAAGCAACAGGACGCACAAAAGGCCGGAGAGAATAATATACACAGCATAAAAGATGTATGCATACAGTATGTTTTGCGCCAAAAACTGCACCAAGCTTATACGGGGGGCATGAGAGTAACTTATTTTCACCATCCTTTGTAGATTCATCTAGTTTTGTGTTTGGACTATCTGGAGTCCCATTAACCAGAGGTATCAAATAAATACCGGTATGCATAATAATAAAATCATACTTACATTTGTTACGTCCGAAAAAGCGGTTCGCTTTACTGCAGGTCCTTGTGGCGATCTCTGAGTCTTTCTCTTAGCCTGAAGAAGTCGAGACGATTCTTCATGAGAGGTTACTTCAAGAAGACGTAAATGTGGCTTATGTTCAAGACCTGGAAGGCCGTTTTCGGAATTTTTTCCCATGAACGGAGCTGTTAAGCGACGAAGCCCAAGATGGTGTGGCAGGTAAGCCTTCAAGTCCGTTTTCTTTGCTTTCGTCGGCAACATTTTCACTTTTTGAAGAACTAACCAATATTCAGAGGCCAAGTTTTATACACTCACCAATTAATTATTATATATACCACAAATTAAAAGGCTCTCAACTTCTTAAAGCTTCCCACACTCTCCTTTTTGTTACAACATAAGCGGCCCTTTAAATTTCATGCGTATTCTTGCAACCCGTTTGCAACTTGCAACTGCTAAAAACGACCGTTGGCTGCAGGAAATACAACAAAGCAGGTGATTCGGTTTCCGTAGATTTGAATCCACCAATCACAACGTCGCTATTAAAAAACCGTTGATATTTTTGAACGTATTGGAAATAGCAGGTCCGATCATCTTCTGTATGTAGCGAAATACTTGTAACTCATCTGAATTCATCCGCGTTATCATGAAAAGCTTTCAGCAGCCTCCATCAGATGGCGCGTCGATCAAGTTTGGTCGATTTGCGCTTTTCGTTTCTCAATTGCTTCACTAGAATAAAATGGCTACCGCTTCCGGTTTTATTATTTTTTTATTTTGCTTACTAATTTATGATTATTTATGAAAGAACACAGAGAAAATGGGTTTATAAATTGTATTTAAGAAATTTTACATTAAAATAAAATATACAGTTGTCACAAAAAGGTCCCGAGATCGTCTCCTTGGCACGCCAATCCAATGGGTGGGGTGGGTACAGCGTCCAGCTTTGCCAGCTGCAGCTTGGGCTTGTTTTCTGCTGTAACACGAAAATAATAGCTATAAACATGCATATATAGGAAATTATAATATCATTAGGATACACAGAATGAACGTATAGTATAACAAAAAATTGTATCTTGAACAAAAGCGATGAAAACGGGGTAAAAACAATGCCTAATGTTCCCGATCTTTTGGTCACGTACTAACCTTCAGTTCAGTCGTTCATATCAGGATGGCTGCATCTCTTTTCTCAGTTATATTGTGGTGATACAGTTCTTGTATTCACAATAGAGGCTTGTAGATATTACACACACATTTATAACTCTTCAAATCATGAAATATAAGACATAATCGAGCCGATGGTGAACGCCGAGCCGCCGCTGCCGCCATGTTGTCATACTCGCAAATGGCGAGAGATTGAGAGATTCTTTGAAAAATAAGTTAATTGAGTTTATTAATTAAAACACATTTTTATGATTGATTATACTAAATTAAAATATTTAAAACATTAAGAAACAAAGATAATTATTATATAATAAAAAAAGTGGGAGATCTAATTTCTGAAGCGCAGGGATAGGGTCCGAAGCGTCCGCTAGAGGGCCAAAATACAAAACTTTAAGCCGCTCGGAAAGATGCATCGACCTGGAAATAGTTATTTATTTTTTGCATAGATGGCACTGCTATGCACAAAAATCTGAAAATTTCTCCAATTTCCGCAATTTCTCAAAAAAATCAGATTTCAGCGCATAATTTCAAAAAAGGATTTTGTGAGTGAACAGCGTGAACAGAGACCCTATATATAAATATATAATATATATACTGCATGTGTAGCTATATAGGGTGAAGGGTCTCTGCTGGTGAGTGAAAAATATTATTATACACTATATATAATCATCTATAGAGGACATAAAGGACCAAGAGACGGCGCTGACGTGTATGAAAAATTTTAATTGCATTTTTTTGCATCGAGGATAATTATAAATATATATATTAATATATATACATGTGTATATATATATAATATATATATACGCGGCAATTATAACCTAAAAATTAAGCATGCAATGCTTATATATATATATATATGTATATATTATATATCATGTGCCCATGAAAGAGATGATAAAATAAAAATAAATTAGATTTGGCAAATTAATTGGCATATATATTTTATTCTTTTTTTTAATTTTATAATGAAGTATATTTATTATTTGTTTATTAACATATTGCAATGTGGATAAAAAAGTAAAACTTCATAATTATATAATATTAAAATATTTAACACATGCAAAGTAAAGAAATTAAGGTAAACAGCTAGGTATATACCAGGCCTTGAACGTGAGGTCTGCATGGACTGGTACGTAATAATAATAATAATAATAAAATTAACGCGGCAAATAATGTGGCTACGCCACGGTGGCTCGCGAAGGGTTTGCTTGTCTCAAAACCCTCTTAAACAACTCATAACTCTCCGCTTCAACAACTTCTGCCTTCAGCAAATATTCCACTCTCTTACAGTCCTGTTAATGAAGGAATATTTTCCCACATCACTTCTACTGCCGACAAAATCCAACTTCCAACTGTGATCACTCATCACATATATATATATAATTAAGGTACTATTCTAAATAAGATTACTGATACTCAACAAATAGCAAATAGACTTAATAATTATTATATTCAATCTGTTAAAGACTTGTTAAATTATAATGCTCCTTTTTTTAAAATTTTCGGTAATAAAATAATAAATTTCTATTG
Organism: Siphlonurus alternatus; assembly: GCA_949825025.1. Classification (NCBI taxonomy): domain Eukaryota; kingdom Metazoa; phylum Arthropoda; class Insecta; order Ephemeroptera; family Siphlonuridae; genus Siphlonurus; species Siphlonurus alternatus. Next base: position 49,043,647 of record OX463780.1, on the reverse strand, counting down.
GTATTTTTTTTCACTCAGTATATATATACAAAAGATATGATGAAATATTTAACAAAATTAAAGAATAAATTTTCATGTGGATTTGATGAGATCCCTGATGCTGTTGTAAAATTTGTAGCAGAGGAAGTTTGTGAACCTCGATCTGCGTATTATAATTTCATGTCTTATTTTAATTTTCTGAGGGTATTAAATTTTTCCTAGTGTGTTGAAAACATGGCAGCTAAGATTACACACGACACTATATTATATATATATCCGAAGTTGACGATATCTTTTCTGGAATCATATTATATAGACCACTAGCACAACTTTCTGTATTTTCTAAACTTATTGAGTTTGCTGTTAAAGATATGGTACAAAACTATTGTTCTGTAAAAAATATTTTTTCCTCCTGCAATGTCAACATATGGATTTACAAAATTCCGTTCTACGACTACACAGCAGTATATATTATATAACAGAACTATATATATAGTCAATGAAGTAAATAAACAGCATGAACTTAAAATTATTTACTTGCTGTATTTGTGGATTTAAAAAAAACATTTGATGTTGTTGATCATAAATTGTTACTTGAAAAACTTGAATTTTATGGCATAAAAGGGGGAACTGTCTAACTTATTTTGAGTCATATTTGAAGAATAGAACACAAAATATGTAAGTGATATAAATGATAAAGGGGAACAAAAATCATTTAAATCAGAAAAATTGAACTGTATAAATTATGGAGTTCCTCAAGGTTCTGTACTTGGGCCCCTACTTTTTGTTCTATTTATTAATGATTTGGAACATGCACTCAAACATGTTTGCAAAATAATTTTGTACGCTGATGATATTGTTTTACTGATTATTTTGGTAAAACTCTTGATGAGCTTAAGAATCAATTAAGCTATTGCTATGAAAATGAAATGAATGAATGAATGAAATAATCTTTATTTAGCTTTTTCGCTATTTAAATAATAGTTGTATAGTTACATATTAATTAATTGATTTTACAACAACATTATAACAATTTGGTTCATAATTTTTTATGCCTATAACAGAATTAACGAACCAATATATATTAAAACAGAAATAGCAAAATACCAATTAACATAAATATATAAGCAATTACTTACCAATTACTTACACAATGAATATCTAATTAACTGATGATATAGAGAAATCTTTCCTTCACATATATAATACATAGCCTTTTAAACATTTTTATATTGTGACATATTTTTATATTATCTGGTAGTTCATTGAACAATTTTTTTCCACAGTTATAAATTGATCCATCTGATCCTTGTTTATTGACACATTTTCTGAAAAAATTGTTACATCCTCTTGTATTATAAGTATATATGCATTTCACTTTTAAAATGCTTAGGAAATTTATCATGCATGAATAATATCATAAAAAAATAACAGTACTTTTAATGCATATCTTTGTTTTACACTCAACCATTGCAGAGTTTCCAACAACAATTTAGTATGAGTTCTTTTATTACAACCCAATATAATTTTCATCGCTCTGTTTTGAAGTCTTTGTAATAATTTGATATTTCTTTTGCTCGTATTAAAAATACTTCAAGAATATCTCAATACTAATCATCTGGTAATGAATAATTTGAAAACAAGTTATACAGTATGCTTTTTAACAGATCTTCTCAAACAAAAAAACATTTTGAGTCATTAATTAATATTAAACTAGTATCAAGTTGTAAATATTTAGGCATTTATATTGATGATAAATTGTCTTGGCAAGTGCATATAATTGAACTAAATAAGAAATTGTCAAAAATTAATTTTGCCATGATGCAGCTTAGTAAAATTTGTAATTTAGAATCTTTAAAATTAGTGTATTATGGTTATGCATATTCTTTAATAACTTATGGCATACTTTTGTGGGGTTCTTCTACCCACGCTGACAGTGTATTTGTATTAAGCCAAAAGAAAATAATTAGAAGCATGATTCAAGCCAAGTCAGGTCAAAGTTGTAAAAAAATATGGGAGAAACTTAATATATTGAATTTCCCATGTATTTCTATTTTTTTTATGATCATGTGTTATGTTAAAAGAAATTATTATTTATTTCTAAGTAACAAAGAGGTGACTGGACGTAATACTAGACAGTCTAATCTATTGCATAAAAAGTTTGGAGGATATGAGCAAACTAAAAGAGACTATTGCTATCTTAGCTCAGTGTTGTACAATAAACTACCAGACTGTCTAAAGAAAGTATACCTGTTTTTAAGAAAAAAGTGTTTGCCTATCTTATTAAAAAAAATTATTATTCTATTAAGCAAAATGCAAAATGAAAATTGTCTATAGTTATGTTGTTTGTATATATACCGTTCTGTAATTATTACTAATTATTGAATATTGTTATTTTAATTATTTTAATTGTGGTATTTTGATGTTTGTCTATGATTGTATTACTAATTTTTTGTTTTTTGTTTTTACAGCTTTTTCAATTTTGTTTAGTATGTATAGTCACAATGTATCAACTGATATTTAATGTGAAAATAAAAATAAAATAAATACTGGGCGTGATTCAAGAAAGGAGTTAATATCCATATTTCTCACTGACCATGGTTTAGTGTCATTGAATTTGGCTGGTGCTAACCACGGTTATAGTAGATAACTTTCTGCTGGATTATAACTATTTTCTTTTATGAGTACCCTCCACCCCCACCACTTTTTTTTAACATTATTCAGAGCATAACGAATGTCATGAAAACTCTCACCAAAGTTATTGTTGTGTAGAATAGAATAGAAAATATCTTTCTTGCGGCGAGGTTTAGGCAAGCCCATTCTTGCACCTAACTGCCAAAAATTACAGTTTGGGATTTGCTGAAAGAGATAATTAGACATGCATTGCATTAAATTTAATATTTAAAAACACAAATTTTTTAATAAAGTTCATAAATTCTTCATCCCATAACTAAGATTAGCACTGAATTCACTCAAAAACACCAATAAAATATTCACTTTTATTCCAAAATCACTGTTAAACTGATAGACAAATTAAACAATAATAATAAAATAAACACTTATATGCAACTTCAAGATAAAGTACATATACATACTAAATACTTAATTAATATAATAAATATGTAAACATTAATACAGCACTTAGATATGTATATATAAATATTATAAAAAAAATAGATATATAAAATAAAAATTAATTAAAAACTTAATTAGTGAATAGTAGTGAACGAGATTTAACAAATTTAAAGAGGAGTCAGCGAGTTGAGTGCGCAGTGCATGACGGGAATGACGTCACGCACTATATATGTGCATATGAAAAAGTTACGTCGGCTCCTCAAAAGCTGCGCAGTAGAAATTTATGCAAGTTGCGCAATACGAGCATCTGCTGAAGTTATATAGTGTTGTTGATCCCGTTGATCCAGTCAGCTGTTAACCCGTAGACCGCAACATTTGAAATGGAAATTTGCCTCGGATTTTGGTATTGTATCAGAATTTTCTCAAATTTTTTATGAAGGGCTAATAAAGGTTATGACACTTTCTGATTCACCATAATATGTTCTATCTTAGAATATTTTTTAAACACATTTTACGGGAGATTGCGAAAGAAATTAAAGTTCGAATAAAAAAGAAGCCACGTTTTTCGAGCGTTAGCATGGAGTAGATGGACGAAGTCATCGACTTTTAGACCCAAATGCTCAGAATTTTTACGAAGGACGGTCTCAACTGATTTCAGATGCTTATTTATGGTGCTCCAAAGTAACTTTTTACATGCAAGAGAAGGAGCTTTACCATCGGTCAATTTTTCGCTCACTCTACTTTAAAAACATGGAGGTCACATATACTATATAGTTTGTGTGCTTCAAATTCAAGACTGTATGAGGAACTTCATTGACAAAAAATAATTATGATGACTTTGGGGAACTACCTCGGCTACTGTTTGTGGATGCAAACCTCACTTCTCAATGCTTTTTTTAACGTCAACTATTGGGAGTGTATTATAAAAATTATAATGTAAGGAAAACAAAATATTCATCATGCAACTACTAAGCTCATTTTTTTAACATTGCCACGAATCCTTAAGGTATAACCTGAGAATTTGTCTGTCAAGGTCAAGAGGCGTGGCTATAGTGGCAACACTGTTTGCATTGGAATGAGCTTAAATTTTTAGGAGGGGGTGGTGACAACAGTCCTTGAGAACGTTGCCACATTTCTCATCACATATAGGAAACGATCATCGCCACGGTTCAAAATATATGAAAACAATTCAGAAAAATAGTCTAAAAAATTAGGCTTTAGTAAAAAAAAAAAAGTAAAAGAATCTGTTGTATAGTTTTTTTGCAATACTAATTAACAAATTTAACATTGGAAGGATACAAAATTCTCATTTAAATAAATTAATTATAATTAAACCAACGGTTAAAAAATTCTGAAAAAATTCAGAGCTAATTTGAAGATTGTTGTGAGTCCACCAAATTAATTTGAAGAAAATCTGTTGTAGCGAATTTTTCGTCAAAATTTCTCAGGTTAAGCCTTAAAAACACACACAAGAATACACAACTCCACAGCACAGTAATGCATGGAACCACATCACACGCTGTGGGGAACAAAAGTTTTTGAGCAACACTTCAGCTTCTTATAAATTTGAAAAGTATATAATTATGCATCTTATTTACATTTCAAATTGCAAATAATTATAAGTGCATTTTGACTTTTTTTTTTTTTTTCTTTATATTATAAAAGTTATTTACTACGTACCTCTCTATGCAAATTTAACCTGGAATGAAAAGTCCTTAGAGTTGCATCTTTCTCCAATAAATGTTGTGATTTTCATTGCATGACAGTAACTTATTTGTGGACCCTTGAAGGTCACAGGCCGCTTCCCTCGATCATGATGGAGAGGTGCCTCAGGGTCTTCTCTGCAGTCTTCTTCTCCGCCTCCAGCTGATTTAGACCCTGGCCCATCACTACCACCGGAGAAATTGTGTCCAACGTTGCCAAAGCGAACCAAACTGCAACAAACAAATCAAGTATGTTTGATAAACAAAAATATGATGAACAATGCATGAAATTTTTTATTGTAGAAATAGAGCTCTGATTTTTTTCCAGATTTTTTAGAGCCCGGGAATCATTTTTTAAGAAATTATTGAATACATAAAGAGGGAGGTATCACTATAGGCATAACTTCTTAAGGTATAACCTGAGAATTTGTCTGTCAAGGTCAAGAGGCGTGGCTATAGTGGCAACACTGTTTGCATTGGAATGCGCATAAATTTTTAGGAGGGGGTGGTGACAACAGTCCTTGAGAACGTTGCCACATTTCTCATCACATATAGGAAACGATCATCGCCACGGTTCAAAATATATGAAAACAATTCAGAAAAATAGTCTAAAAAATTAGGTTTTAGTAAAAAAAAAAGTAAAAGAATCTGTTGTATAGTTTTTTTGCAATGCTAATTAACAAATTTAACATTGGAAGGATACAAAATTCTCATTTAAATAAAATAATTATAATTAAACCAACGGTTAAAAAATTCCGAATAAATTCATAGCTAATTTGACGATTGTTGTGAGTCCACCAAATTAATTTGAAGAAAATCTGTTGTGGCGAATTTTTCGTCCAAATTTCTCAGGTTAAGCCTTAATAATCTAAAAGAACATCAGGGTTCAAACACAACCTCGGGAAAAAAATTTTGGCAATACTTCTTCTGTCCTATAATAAATCTGAAAAAAATTAAGGGAAGTATAATTTGATGCTCTTTGTTCATTTCTGCAATAAAAATTTTAATGCAAGTTATCCATTGCAACTATTAACAATACTGCATGGTAAAATGTGCAACAGTAACAAGTACATTAATACATTATAAAGCCCAAGGGACACAATAATCTTCTAAACTCACATATCTTTGTAAGCAACTGCCAAGTAAATAATACGTCGCCTCAGAATGCAAGTCGCGTAAGTACAAAAAAATTTGATGGGACTTTGAGCTTTAAGTTAAATGGAGATAAGGTTCAAAATTGCATCAAATTTTTTTGTACTTACGCGACTTGCATTCTGAGGCGACGAATAATTATGAAAACTAGCAGGGCTAAAATAAACACGAGACCAAAAAGACAAACTAATATTTGGTCTTTCTTTTGGAATAAGAGCTTGGGAGAAAACTCAACGACACTAAACTACAACGACATGCAGCTGCTCACCGGTCGAGGTTCCTGGGGTCCTCGTCAGCTTCTCAGGGGTGTAGTCCTTGTCATAGTCCTTGTTGTACACCGTAGTGTCCGACTTGTACACGTTGAGCTTGAACAGCACCTGCATCTCTGTGGCCACCTCCTTCAAGCGAAGAACAGGGTTCCAGGTACTCCGGTCTCGGTCAACCTGAAAATTGAAAATTTTGAAGACGTGTTGGAACTTGTTACATTATGTAACTTTCTGAAATATTTTAGGAAAGGATAGACTGTAGTAGAGTGATAAATGCTTTTAAAGTTGAATTCATCAACAATGGACAACATACATATTATGAATAAATTTATTGCAGAAATGAATAGAGCGTACCAAATTATGCTACTCTGAATTTTTTCAGATTTTTTTGAGACCCAGAACTATTTTTAAATCATTATTGAAAGTGCGGCCACGCCCCCTGGAGGCGTCAATAGGCGTCCAGTCTTTATCCTTCTTATTAAGGATTCAGGGGTGCCAACTGAAATCACAGGACTTTCAATAATTATTTAAAAATAGTTCCGGGTATCAAAAAAATCTGAAAAAATTCAGAGTAGCATAATTTGATACCCTCTATTCATTTCTGCAATAAAAATTTTTCATGTATGTTGTCCATACTAGATGTGTTCTTTTATCCCCTCTCATAAAAACTAAAAAAAAATCTATTTTTAAAAGTTCCTTCAGGAAAAAATCCCAAAGTGCTTAAGAAAACAATACCCCCGATTTACTCAAAAGTTATACTGATGAGGAACTAAGAAAAAATGTTTTTGAGTTCCTTTAACTGCTTTGAGTTTTTGGTAATTTTTATTATCTCAGTTTCTTCAAAAAAAGTAGCATGATTTCTTTACCTAAAATAGCATGAGATTTTATCTGAAGCTATTTTGCTAAAAAATAATAAAAGGTGATAAGAGTTAACATCTAGTATATTTGGTTAATACTAACACAACATAAAAACTTTGATCCCTCTACTTATATTTTATTGTTCAAATTAAAATTTAAAAACAATCTATCCAGACAGTGGTACAATCCTCCTATTTTCACTCATCCTCTGAGACTGAAAAGTGTAACATTGGCATTATGGTAATAGTTTTTAGTGGCTTTTAGAATCACCATTCACTTATATACCAAGATGGTGTCTCAAACATTGAAAACAAAAGTGTCAGAGACAACAACTACATTAACCTGTAACCAATTTTCATCCCCAACATCCTATCTAAACCTTTATAGAACAAAGAACCTGAAGGACTCACCTCAACTTGTATCAGGGAGGATGGCTCCTCAGGGTAGCTCCTCTCCAGGGCAAGGTGTAGCTCGTTGATGCTGTTGTGGATCATGGTGGCGGGGATGCGAGGCACGTTGTGCAGTCTCTCAAACATTATCTCCTCCTCTTCACCATCCCTCTGAGGACGTGGAGGGTTCCGAGGGACAGTCTGAAACGTGCAACATAAATCTAGTTGATTACGTGTTAAAAATTCAATTTAAACTAGAGTGAGCAATTTCATTTTCTGGAATATTTTATTTTTAAAAATAGTTTAACCTGCCTCCTATTGAGAAATGAAAACCAAAAAATTCCATCTCAAAATGCTTCACCACAAAAAAATTCCCAAAGTTGGGGTTTCGGAGGACTTTAACATGCATCCTTATATGGAACAGAAAACAGCTTTTTAATCCAACTTCATCTGAACTATGGTACCAATTAAAAAATATGTACGTAATCTATGATGAATTCTTTAATGGATTTTCAAATAGAAAATTTTAATACGGAGCCGTTTCTCCGAAAAAAAAAAAAAAAAAAAAACATTGAAATTTTTGCGGGTTAATTCTCACAAAGATTTTCAAGATTTTTTTCCGGAGAAACAACTCCGTAATTTTTTTTTTTTTTTTTTATTTGAAAATCTATTAAAGAATTCATCATAGATTACGTACATATTTTTTAATTGGTACCATAGTTCAGACGAAGTTGGAGTAAAAAGCTGTTTTCTGTTCCATAAGGATGTATGTTAAAGGCCTCCGAAACACCAACTTCGGGAATTTTTTTGTGGTGAAACTATATTTGAGATGGAATTTTTTGGTTTTTATTTCTCAATAGGAGGCAGGTTAAACTATTTTTAAAAAATAAAATATTCAAAAAGATGAAATCGCTCACTCTACTTTAAAGGAAATAAACCACTTAGATTGTGATGATCATATTTAAAAGAAAAGGATAGGAATTATAACCAGCAAAGGCTTTACTGATCGAAAAAGTCACAGCAGGTGAAAATCTTGCGGTAACAGGTTGATTATCAACTTCTACTTGCAATTGATGAAGCATCTAAATGACGCAAAATGTCTTAAATTGGAAACTAATTTCAAGTGAACTTGTGACCTTAAGATTTTCACCTGGTGCGATTTTTTGCATAAGTAAGGCCTTGCTAGTTATTCCTATCCTTTTTTTAAAAAACATTATTAACACACTAAAAACAATAGAACAAAATTATGGTGTCTGCAGGGTGCAAGAAAAATTCTACATTATTAAGTTTTTTGTGGGAGTTATATAGTTTTCTTTTGTACTAACAGCAAGGAATGAAATATTTAACATGATGCTCTGGAATTTTGTTGCTGAGAGTTTTCCCTTGAGTAATGTGAACCCTAAGGTAGGTGTGTGATTACCTTTAAGATATCCTTAAGGCACTCCACTCTGTCGAATAGCTTTTTGGCCACTAATTGTTTTGCTTGCTTCTTTGTAGAGGCTTGGGCTGCTCATGGAACACAAAATGGGGTCTTAATTAGAACAAGTTTGTTAGTTATGTAATAGAGAGTGCAGAAGGCAAAAGAGTGTTGTGAGTATTTCTGAAGCAAGTGGAGTATGCAAGAATCGAGTGCTTTGGAGGGCAATTTGTAGACGGCCGAGGTAATAATGCTGCTGGCTTATCCCGTAAAGGGATATGGCGTCATGTTATGTATGTAATATAATAACAATGGATTTTGTTGTTGCTATGTACCCAGATATCGATAATTTCAAATTAAAGGAGACAATTTCAATAGCTTTCTAACCTATTCCTGTATTTATTAATCTTAATAGTCTAATCTAGAACATTTGAACTACTGTATTCTTTGCAATGGACAACATACATGAAAAAAAATTATTGCAGAAATGAATAGAGGAGATCAAATTATGCTACTCTGAATTTTTTCAGATTTTGTTGAGACCCGGAACTATTTTTAAATAATGGAGTATTGACCTCAATTTTTTTTATTGCAGAAATGGATAGAGGATGCAAAATTATGCTACCCTGATTTTTTTCAGATTTCTTAGAGCCCGGGAATTATTTTTAAAAAATTATTGAAAGTTCTTTTTGTGACGTCACAAGACGCCGCTCTTTAAGAAAAAGATAGGACTTGACGCCGCGTGACGTCACAAATAGGACTTTCAATAATTTTTTAAAAATACTTCCCGGTCTCTAAAAAATCTGAAAAAAATCAGGGGAGCATAACTTTTCACCCTCTATCCATTTCTGCAATAAAAAAAATTGAGGACAATACTCCATTATTGAAAGTCCTGTGATTTCAGTTGGCACCCCTGGCTTCTTAATAAAAAGGATAGAGACTGGACGCCTATTGACGCCTCCAGGGGGCGTGGCCGCAGTTTCAATAATTATTTAAAAATAGTTCTGGGTTTCAAAAAAATCTGAAAAAATTCAGAGTAGCATAATTTAGTGCCCTCTATTTATTTCTGCAATAAAAAAATTTCATGTATGTTGTCCATTGAGCTATCTAACCAGTAATACGTCTTGAATAAATATAATAATTTGAATGGTCTCTGAAAAAGTTGTTTATTAATCTCAACTCACCATGAAGTTGAATACTCTGAAGAATAAAAATAAAGATCATTTTCCTTCAGCAATATATTTTCAATCTGAATTTTGAGGAAACAGCAGTGACGATTCAAGAATTATAATAAAATAATATAATAAAATAAATAAAAATATAATGGAGAAGTGCACCAGGACTCTATGATCATAAATATCCTGTGTTAGTAATATCAGAAAATGTGAGCAGAAAAAAAAAAACTATACTTAAGTTTACAGGCATGACAACACTTGAGATTTCTTTTCCTAGACACTTAAATTCCTTTCACAGCCACAGCCGCGACTTATGAGTCCATCCTGGCATTTCCCTTTGTGACCAGAGGGAACTGTGGAAACCACTTCCAGAACTATTGGGCCTCGCAAATGTTAGTGTAGTTAGTTACTCTACTTATGTTATTTTAATGCTTTTAAAATTGTTCTTCTTCGAAATGATTTACATCCTCTACGTCAGAACGGTCACCAATAATGGTTGTGACGCATGAACACCAAGTTTCTCACTAACCTCGTTTAGTGTCATTGATTTAGGCTGGTCATAAAAGTGGTTAGAGAGACCCCTGGATATGATACATCACAATCATGAATCGAGGCCACTCACCGGTCTCCGTGAAATTTGAGAGGGTGCAGCTCATGGTGAAACACGGAGCATGGGAAGGTCCCTCCGCCCCCACCTCTTCAAACTTCGGGTCCTGCAGGTTGCGCTCGGCGCACATGGTCATCAGCTCACCGACGTAGTTCCGCTGCACCAGGTTGCTGTACGGTGACGCCACGGGCTCTTCCAGGGGTCTGAATCATACGACAACTTGAAGAGATGACAAGTGTAGTCAGTGAAGAGAGGAGGTAAAATTGCTCAAAGGAACTTGAACTTATCTATTTAACGTTTTACTCCCCTGTATTATTTTTTCTGAGGGAACAACTGAAAAGAATCTGATTATTATTATATTGATATTTTCATGCACTAAATAGAATTTTGTTTATAAATATTGTAATTTTTTTACTAATTGCAGGGGCAACATTGTAAACTTTCTTACAGAAGAGAGACACAGTAACCGATTTATGTATTTATTGTCATGATCAATATGCACTGCATATCAAGTCATTTTAATATGTACAATCATTTGACTGATGATGGTGAACCATATAAATATATGAAATTCCCTTGGGGAAAAAAAAATAAAAAAGGAATCACTTTAGTCAGTTTACAGAAGCAGTAGAAGGACAATATGAACGTAAACGTAAAAATAAACAGTTTTTGTAATAAACATTTAGAGATAATTTGTCCCTCATTCACAATAATGAGCTATCTGCTACAATGATGAGCTGTCTGCTATTTCAGGTGAGCGCAACAATGAGTTTTACTGATTTACAGCTCATAATTATTGTGCTATAACCTGATATAGCAGACAGCTCATTATTGCAATGAAATCGTGGAAAGCAGATAACTCATTACTCCGAACAAGGGTCAAATTGTTGTTTGTTTTTGTGTCTAATTTATTCTACTTCATAAAAGGGGTAAGTTACGGTGAATTTGTGAAGCATCACAAAAGGTGACTATACTTACGTCGGCTCTATGAGGTCAATGTTGCTCTTCTGGCTCTGCAGCTTAATGATGGCTGTCTCGGCAGCATTGTGCTTCGCCTCCTTCTTGGAACGACCGCTACCGATGGCTGAAAATTTCAATGTCATGCGAGGGTCAGAGGTCCTACTATCTTGTTGCACCCGTCAATCGAAATAGTAAAGTCAACAGCTCCATCAGACCACCAATCTTACATAAACAGCGCACTGAGACAATTTAAGCTGGCCTGAATTGGGTTGAGATTTAAAGATTTTAAAGGCACGCAAGTAATTGACATAAAAGACAATGTTTTTTATCATTTAATTCTTATGAAAAATAAAAACTGTTTAGATTAGATTGAATGACCTTTGTATTATAACCACAAATGAAATGAAAAAAATAATTGATACCCTCTATAGAAAGGAGTTGCTGGAAAGGAGCACGTATAGAGTTAATTTTGAATGTAAGTTAACTCAGGCCCGGACCCAAAACCAACTTTCGGAAGGGGGCTGTCTCCATAAGGTCATGCACATGGCACATATGCAGTAAAAAAAAAAAAAAATGAAGTGGGGGAAATTCCTTCATTGCCCAAGAAATCCAAAATTTCGGGAGCCCCCCAACCCCCTGTTAGACCTCTAGTATGCACACGTCCATCACAGGCTATCGCAGCTGGAAAAGACATGAAGAAAACCTGGTGTTAAAACTTACCAATGATGTCTTTAAAAGTCACCTGGTATTTAAACTCAGGATTCACCCCATCAGAACGGCTGTGGATTAAATCGTACTGTGGAGGAGCTATTCTGCTTTTAGCAGAGAGTTCCTGCAGAATAGAAACTGGTGTCTTTGCCATTGCAGAGCTTGTTGCAGTTGATGATAGTGAGTGGTTTTTCCCGGCCTGACGTCACTTTCACAATGTTTTTATTGTTTTTATCACTTTTTCTACCAGTTCTACTTCTATTATAGTTGTATCATGCAGTTCTACCAACTTCTATTACTATCTCTTTTTAATTTATATAAATGTAATAAATTCACATGTATAACAAAATCAAAATTATGGATAGATAAGGTTTAATCAGTTAAATAAAGCCATTCTCCGGTATCTAAGGAGAAGTGTCGTGCGCTTATTTCCATGTCAACAAAAATCAGCTGATGAGGGGGCGTGCCGACGACGATTGCGATTTTCGTTTGCCGACCGCCGGTGCCAAGTTCTTTCACAGAAAAAATTCCGAAGGTCATATTGCTTCTATTTTCACAGTTTTATATTTCTTAAATTACTAATAAAAATGACCCTCTTAACTGCATTTAGTAGGATTATCGCTTCAAGCAATGTTAAAGTTATAACAAATTGTAATGGTATTCTGTCAAAACGTAAGTTAATACCTCGTATTTTAGGCCCAAATATTTTGGTGGGGCTACCTCGGCTCGGGTCACGTAGTCGCCATTTAGGACAGTTGAACTAATTATAGGACCAACAGCATAAACGTGTGTAACATTAATTTGCTTCGGTAATGTTACGGCTGTACAATCATGAATCATACTGTAAATGCAGATTAAAGATTAAGTGCTGTAACTGCAATTAATTACAGTACAGTTTGCATACAGTTATATGTATGTATAGTTACAGTATGTATGCATATGCATACAGTTATATGCAGTTACAGTATGTATGCATACTATAATCAAAGATCAATGATTATATTTTTTTATATGCACAGCACTCCTGTGTATCATTCAGTATGCATGCCATGATGGTCATGGGAATCCTTCAGTTTCAGAACTTCCCCTCTATTCATTGCATAGCAAAATTATCTTTAACTTACTCTCACGGACCCTAGCTATCATGTACAGTATATAAAGAACATTAAAAATGGTGCCTTAATTTGCTGTCCTGCATATTAATTACGATGTGCTAGGGTGTGAGATGAATTAGGGATGGTGACAGGTGACAGGTACCTTCAAGATGGGGGGAAAATCTTACTTATTTCATTCTTGTGAGTTTGCCGTTATTATAGATGTATATATTTATTTATTTATTTATTAAATCTTTCATAGGCTGAAAATACAATAAAAGATAGAAACATGTGAGCCAAAAAGAAAACAAATTTAAGCAAGAAATTACAGTAATGTCAAAAAGATTGGGACACTTCTTAAGTATTATAGTATGCACCAAACATTCCTAAGCTTTTAAATTGATCCACAGTATAACAGTTTGCACATAGACTCAACGGTTGACCGACTCAACAGTACCCAAAGAAATATCTTCTTCTTTTCTTATGCTCACGTGTTGGCGTTTAAGCCATTTTATTTCTAGCAAGCCAATAGAGAAATGATTCTTTCTCTTCTCTCTTCATGTTACCAGGTAATGAGTCAAGTTCTTACAGTTAAACGCAGAGCATCTAAATAAATGCCCTCTGTCTTAAGGTTCATTTTTACATAATTTACAAATATCACTATCTTGGATATTAAACCGCTTCTGACAGAAATGTGGCACCAATCCAGTAAATAAATAATCCCACTAACAACAGGGGGGGGGGGGCACAGTTGAGTCTACAAGTAAACTATAAGATATCTGTTATAATGTTATGAGTAGCAACAAAATCTGCATTGGCAGCAACTTGGCACAAAAAGTAAGGCAGGGGGAATACCTTCATGTTAATCACTTCAACTGCGCATACTCATTTCATTTGACATTTGTGAGAGATTGAGCTCGATGAACGAACACAACCACATGTAGTGTCCTAGTCTTTTTGACCATAACTCTAAAAAGATGAATGCCTCGATCTGGATGTACAACAATACTCTGGCAAAAAGTCATCTTGTTGTTTATTGCTTGTTGGGAGAGAGTAAAGGTGCTTTCACATATTCGAAAATCGCTACAGAGTTCCGTAGCAATGCCGTAAGCCTTTCACATATTCTTGTTCGTCTGCGGCAGCTGCGGCGGAAAATCATGTGAATGCCGTAGCAAAATCAAACTCATCTTGATTTTGCTACGGAGTTCCGTAGAACGTTCCGCAGAAGATCGCGAGGTGCTACGGAGCGCCGCAGCAAAATCAACACATTTGCTACGGAGTAGCTACGGAGCGTTTCCGTAGCGATTTTCGAATATGTGAAAGCACCTTTATTCTTACTCAAAATTCTTCCTTTATCATATAATTAGTTCACTGGAATTAACTAATTAATGTGCTGCCGCAATGACTCTGTTCCACTTTTAATGACTAACTCTGTGTAGCCACAGTCCATATTTATGAATGTGGAGGAGATGAAAAACAACAAATAAATATCATTCATCATTAATGTAGATAATTCATTGTTATTTTTCCCACAGGCTCGGTAGCTGCGACACATGGCAGCCGATCTGCGTCCTCATTGGTTGGATTTATTGGCCTTGGCAACATGGGAGGACCAATGGCCAAAAATCTTATCAAGAAGGTACGCTCATAGTGTTTGATTAATAATAGAGAGGATCGTAGCCCTTTTTTTACATTCTCTTAGTAAATTGTTGAATACCATAACCTCAATGTATTAGTTTAATTATTCATTTACCAGGAATAATTTTCAACAATGAGTTTATGCTAACATACTGTATTAGTACTTTATTTTTAAAACATTATAAGATTAGCTTTTATTTTTAAAAACTAATGTTGTGTTATAATAAAATATATTTAAAAATATAGATAGCATGTTTACTTATTTAGCTGAAATTAACAAAGAAATGGCTCAGATTCTTATTTTTTTTCTCCTTTTTTTTTTCTCTCCTTTTTTTTTTTTTTTTTTTTTTTTAGTAATTACTGCAATTAACACTTTAACATTTAACTGAATTAATTTCAAATTTGAAAGTTTCTTGCTTCTCTTGTGCTATCATAAAAAAAATAATAATAATAAATAAATAAATAATATATTATGTTATCAGAGCCAGAAAATTCAATTCCAAGTTAGCAGATTTTACCGTAAGGCATTTAGTGTTAGGTACCATACCCATTCATTCTCATTATCTATTTTATTTATTTTATTTGTTCACATTAAATATCAGTTGATATCAATATAGTTTGCTTTATATCTTGAGTAAGGGTAACCCTAAAAACTTGCTCTCGTGATGCTTCTTTCCCTGCTTAAAAAAAGCTGTAACATGATATTTAAGCAGGATCACTGTAGAGGCTGCACACTGAATGTGAAATCTCATAATGTATTTTCTTGCAGGGCCACAGTCTGGTGGTGTACGACGCCCTTCCCCAAGCGGTGGAGTCTCTAGTCCAGAGCGGAGCCGCGGTGGGCAAGAGTCCAGCTGACGTTGCGTCGCGAGCCAGCTGCGTCATCACGATGCTGCCCAACAACCAGATCGTCACTGACGTCTACACCGGAGATGACGGCGTCTTTCAGTGAGTTTGATCTCATTCTTCACTTTGTGATTACTGCAATCCATTCAGGATACGGATACTGGTCTCCCATAAGAATTGTATTGGAGGACAACTTGGAGAAAGTCAAAATTTCAGAAAAAAACTCAGCATGCAGCAAAAAAAAAATAAATAAATAAATAAATAAATAAATAAATAAATAAATAAATAAATAAATAAATAAATAAATAAATAAATATATAAAAAAAAATGAGATGATGGCACTCTAAACCTTATCTCAGTAGATCCATAAATTTTTTTTGTAGTTATGTGATTTGCATTCTGAGGTGACAATGTCCTGACTAGGTTATTGTACTGTTGACCTTGTAAAACACCAACAGCTAACACCAACAAACACCAAAAGCTGGCATCAAAAACTACCTCTTTAAAGCTCATTAATTTAGTCAGTAGCCAAGCTCAAATAAGTCACAAATATCTATCAGATATAAACCTGTCTTTATGGTTAGTCTAAGAGAGTGAAATAGCGAGGATTCCACAAATAAAAATAAAGATGTTGGTACTTGTGTGATCACCCCCATATTGATGAAGACGTGAAATAGCGAGGATTCCACAAATAAAAATAAAGAAGTTGATACTTGTGTGATCACCCCCATATTGATGAAGACGGTGTTCATATTTTCAGAGGAATAAAGGAAGGATCTCTGCTGCTGGACTGCAGCACCGTGGACCCATCTGTTCCCATCAACCTTTCCAAGAAGGCGGGCAAGAAGGGTCTCTTGTTCCTCGATGCCCCTGTATCTGGAGGTACGTAATTGTCACGTTCTATCAATTTAGTTCATAAATATAATATTAAATATTGCATTCTCGAATAACTACATTTCATTGTTTGTCTGAAATGATGGACTATATGCCTAATATGATCTATGGAAAAATGAGCACCACAATTTACAGTAAATAGCTTATCATTGCAATCATCATGGTAAGCAGACAGTATTCCACATCAGGAACTATAATTTACAACTTGAATAAGAAAGCTCGTGACTCGCCCCAAATACCTCCCCTCAGGTGTCCCGGCAGCCGTGTCCGGAGAGCTGACCTTCATGGTTGGAGGTGATGCCGCGGTCTTCGAGAAGGCCAAGGAGTACTTGTCCGGCATGGGGCGCCGCCTGGTGCACTGTGGGGGTCCCGGCATGGGCCAGGCCGCCAAGATTTGCAACAACATGCTGCTCGGCATCAGCATGGCGGGCGTCTCTGAGGCCATGAACCTTGGAATCAGGTCAGTTTTTGACCTTGGTGTGCACTCAAGGTCGTTACCATCTGTTTGAAGATGGTGTCATGCAGTCTGTAATTTCCTGCAATTTTTGAACAGCATTTTTCTTATATCTCCCAAAATGATAAGTTTGTTTACTGTATTTTTGTCTCTTGCCTAAAATAAGATTAATGTTCAAGCTGTCCTGATTTTTATGTATTATCTTGTAGCAATTGTAAAAAGAAGTTTAGAATTCTGATCTTGTTTTTACTTGTAAGTGCTTTGGTCAAACTGTAAAAAAAAAATTGTTGGTTGTTAGCAGATAAAAAATGTAGTTTTACGCTGTGTATTTTTTCTATATATAGATATATTTTTTTTTACTTCTACTACTCTGGTGCAACATTTAATTTTATTTTTTTTATTGAATAACTTAAGAACTTAAAATTCATTTAAAATAATTTTTTATTCTGAAAAATTTCACACAATTAAATTGTTTTGATGCTGTTCTCATATTAATGACACTGCTAGCTGCTAAAGATAAAATTCGTGAGTTGAATCAAATATGTGAAACTTGAACCAAGAATACAAATATTTTAGTACCAAAAAATTCCCCGGACGAAATATGACGCAGCCGTGTTGTTGCAGGCTTGGTCTGGACGGCAAGGTGTTGATGGACATCGTCAACGTAAGCA
This sequence comes from Siphlonurus alternatus, assembly GCA_949825025.1. Taxonomy (NCBI): domain Eukaryota; kingdom Metazoa; phylum Arthropoda; class Insecta; order Ephemeroptera; family Siphlonuridae; genus Siphlonurus; species Siphlonurus alternatus. Next base: position 49,025,761 of record OX463780.1, on the reverse strand, counting down.
CCGGACGCTGCTGGTCTTCCGAGATGTACAACCCTGTCCCCGGCCTGCTCCCCAACGTGCCCTCTTCCAAGAACTACGAGGTGATTACTGTCAGTTTGGCACTGCTGAATTATCTAGGGCTAGTTTTTTGTTTCTATTTCAAAAGGTCAGATCCAATGAATATAGGATGCATATAAATATATTTACAAAAGTAGAGAGATTGGAAATTTGAACTCTACTGGTATCTACAAAATGTTAATATTTTTCATTATATTTGCAATTATACTACATTCCAATTTTTAACTCTTTTTCATAAATAATATGCTTTCAAAGTATTAATAAGAAAACACATTTTCATTACTAATTAAAAATATATATATATTTTTCGCCAACAATAATTTTACCAAGTTCTTAGACTTCCAGTTCTGTGTTCCTTACGCATTGTTTTTACCACAGGTGTGATGTGTTTCAGGGTGGTTTTGCGACTGGCCTGATGACCAAGGACTTGGGACTTGCCCAGGAGGCTGCCATTCGCTCGGTGACGCCCATCCCTCTCGGAGCAGCCGTCCACCAGATTTATCGCATCATGTGCAGCAGCGGCTACGCTGGCAAGGACTTCTCCAGCGTCTTCCAGTTTCTGCAAGAGAAGACCCCCAAGGCTTAAATCCTTCCCAACATTCTGCTCAACTTCTCAGCGACATAGCTTCAATTTTTTTGATTGCAGAAATGGAGGATGTAAAGTTATGCTACTCTTTTGTTTTTCCAGATTTTTTAGAGCTCGACAACTATTTTTAATAAATTGAAATTACAAAGAGAGACGTAAATTCTTTAATAAAAGCTCCTCCTAAAAGAGGTGTGGGTTCAAAACCGACCTTGGCAAAACTTTTTAACCTCTACAAAAGCTGTAAAAAATCAGAATAATTTAACTTTGCATCTTACATCCATTTGTGCCATAAAAATTGTTAATGTCTATGCTCTACATGCTGATTGCACCACACATTCTGTTGAATGTTTGCTGCTGGGGTGCTCAGCTGAAGATTCAACATCTTCAGTATATTTGCTATGTCTCCGTAAAAAAATATCTTGCCTTGATAATATTCAAAATGGAACGATGATTTAATTTTAGGACTTTTTTTTTTGTTGGTAATGGAGCAATAGGACATAAATTTAAATGCAGAAAAGCATATAGCTTTAATTTAGTGTGCTTATCAGTAATGACCTTAAAAATGTCATAATGATTGATATATTGCATGACGGTAAACATTATATCTGCTTGAAGCAGAATTTGTTAGCAGCTAAATGATATTGCTCTAGTTATTTGGCTCAAATATATATATTTTTTCCAAATGTGTTTGTTATAAAGTATTTTTTGTTTGGGAGAGACAAGTTTGTTTTTTAGTCCTTTTTTTAATGCCGTTATATGTGCCTTTTCTAGCCAATTTCCAAAAGCTTTATTACTCAGATCTGTTAAAAATACATTTACAGACAATTTTAATAGCCAAAAACAACAACAATGATGCTCACTTTTTTACCTATCATATTTTATAAAAGTGATGCACTCATGTTATCCATGTGTGCCATTTTATTGCCATATTTTGCTATTGTCTACTAATGAACTCATGCACAGTAATTAAATTTATGGTAGCTAAAATCAAAATAAAGTGATCGCCTTGTAATTCTTCCATTGGTTGATAAAAGTAACAATGTTTAAATAAAGTCAGTGCTGCAAGTATCAACTCATTGAATAATTCCAGGTCTCTCATACAAAATTATTGAAGATATCAAAATATTGTGGCTGGGTATATATACAGTAATTAAAATATATTCTTCAATAATTTAAATAAATGTAATATTAATTTCCTATTATGATCTTGCCAAAATAACTTATAAATGTGGTCGTTGAAGAAAAAAAATTGCCACAAATTAAAATTAATTGTTTAAAAGTGCATGAGATAATATATCCACAGATTTTTAATAATGTATTTTCCTAAAATTATATTTTTTGATGTTAAAAAAAAAAGAGTTAATATGTCACCAGTGTAAAGAGAATTTATTTTTTATGCCAATTTACGTAAATACCACAATAAATTTTAAAGTACTGTCTCAGGTTAATCAACGTGTATTTTTATTTATAAATTATCAGACTCTCGAGAACTCAACATTTAGATAGATTGTATTAAATTATTTGAAATTAGTGTACCCCAATGTCCGAACTTGATTATAGGGAGAAACCTAGATATTTTCCTTTACAAATCATTCCCACTAAGTCTAGTGCACACAAATTAAAACAAACTTACTTCTTTTTATTGTTTTTTAATCAGTTGTAACATTATAATTATTACATAAAGAGTACATGAGACAAAAAAATTCTTAATAAATATAACTAGAAATGTTAATTCTAACATTAGATCTTCTTACTATATGACTAAGGGAAGTTATATAATAATTATATTAATTTGGCCGAGCTTTGTTTGACAAAAACTCAACATATAATAAGGCACAAAAGCACTACTTTTTTTTTAGTAGTGGATACTGAACCAACCTACGTATTATATTACAGCCCCACTTTGAGCACATTACTAAAAATCAGTGCATGGTAATTTGAAAAATAAAGACAAAAAGAAGTAGATGATAAATTGGGGACAAGATCTCCGTGAAATGTACATCTTAATTATGATCGCAAGAACATATTATATACAGTTTAAAGGAGGCGTGATCTATAAGTGAACTTTTTGGGAATGTTCTTAATTACCGACCTAAATTGCAAAGTTGCACTCTATTATTTTTTGGAGCTGCAGTCCTAACAAATCAGGCATTTATGCTGTCCTGAGTTCACATCTTTTCGTTTATATTTTAGTAATTTGGTGGAGGTGATAAATGTTTAAAACAGCAATAAAAGCTCACCACCTTCAAATACTAGAAAGTAGGTAACCTTCAAAATTTACCTTCACTATTTCAGATAAATCACGAACTCAGCTAGGAGGACTCTGACAAAGCCAAATTTCAGGTTGTCTACTGCACTCACTGTTATACTAAAAAAAAGCCAATTCCCCAAAATATTAAAACTTGTTTCTTATACATGTCCTCTACAAATCATATCTCATCTTAAATTTGACATCTTTCAGATTGAGAGAGGGTAAATAGCAAGATTGACTCTCGCTGAAATTTATCAAACAATTCGTAAAAAGATGATGTTACAAAATAACATTGTAAATGAAAGATATGAGAGAAGTTGTGAACATAATTGCGTCAAATTTAATTAACATTACAAATATAAATTAATGACACGGTTTTCCTCTAAATTATTCAATTATTTTATAAACAAAATATCTACTTAATTAAAATGTATTTTAGGAAGCAGTCTGGGTACAAATTTCTATTGTGGGAATTAAGCTAATATATAATTTAAAAACCACACATGAAACAAAATTACAATGCCTCTTATATTTACTACTTCTTCTTAATCTAAAGTTACATTAATCTGCTATACAAAAATATGTTCTAATGAAAATTCAATTTCACCTAATTTTTTAATTACATAATATAATAAATATTTATATATTAGTGAAAAAAAAAATCTCTTTTAAATTTTGTGATGCAGACACCAACAGCAGCAGAGTTTGCAGTAAAATAAAAAGCACACTAATTAGATTCTGAGAGTTCCTAACCATCACAAAACAATAAAAGATTACATCTAAATTAGTTTCTCTTTTTTTTTTCCACGTAAAGAAATCCCGGCTGCAACTCTTTTGGGAGCTTTAAAGAAAAAGGAGAAATTTCATCACTTTTTACAAATATAATTATAAATATTTTCAAACAGAACACCCCAAGTGAGAAATATTTTGATCAAGTGCTATCCATTATTATAATAAAGGAACACATGTGGACTGTAAGTTTAGTAATTAATACAATAGTCTAATTACATTTAATTAAGTTGCAAAAACATACAAATAAATAAAAGCATAATATAGACATTTAAGACCAAATAAGAACTATAAGAAAAAATTAAAGTCTTTGGGACATTTACAATTTTAGGGTGTTATTTTTCTACAAATATATTGACTATATGTAGTTAAACAAATGTTTATCAATGTCTTTAAATATATCCACTAATTTCAAAAGCCATGTCAATAAGGGTATAATTTCTATCCATAAATTTATTTGAAAACAAATTGAAATAATATTATACTTTTGAAATTAGTTGATACATAATAATATTATACTTTTGAAATTAGTTGATACATAATATATTGCCTCTCATTTGCAATAATGAGCTATCTACTGTACCTGAATCATGTGCAATAATGAACTTTATTGATTGCTTACAATTGCACTCAGCAAATTATTGCAAATGAGGCATTTAAATTATAGAGACAAAAATTAACATGAATAATTTTACATAGGCGAAAAATAACTAAAATAGAAATTAATAAGTTTTATTGATTTAAATTATGCCAAAAGTTCAAACCTGTATGTGTTTGTTGGTACAAAAATTGGCAACTATAGTATTTTTTTTATTATATATATATATAAGCATTATGTACCAAATTCACCTAAAATCAAAAGCCACAAACAAAGATAAAAAAATATAAAATAAAAATTGAAAACCCCACCTGTTTAAAAATTAACTCTCCATTTGCGACAGTGCTGATTTGGTGCTGGGGGTGCAAGCAAGCTTTTTCAAATGGAGCTATGAGATTATTATACCATTATTTTGATACCCCCACCAATTTGGAAATATCAATACATGAGTGAAAGAGTATTTAGTTTCTTATGATTAAATTTAGTGTCAAAAATTTAGGTTTAACTGTTTTAGGTTCTATACTAGCTGTTACCTTTAATTTTAATTACTGTATTTAAAAAGGTAAGACCTGCAAGTGCCTTATTTATGAAATAATGAAATAAATCTAGTTTCACCATATCTCTGTACATTTATGCTATAGAGGTTTCAAGTATTTTTCAAGGTGAAAATTTTCTCCATAAGCCACCATGTTCAAGTAAATTTGCATTTTTTTTTTTTCAGCATAATTTATATACATGTATTATATTAAAGCAATTAATTTGAAAACATTTCCTACCTCATTATTTATTTAAATTCAAGAAATTATTTTTCTTAAAAACATGCTGTACTGATAAAACAGAGATATGTTTCATGATATTTTTACATAGATTCAGATGGATAGATACGATGGGAACACCATAAAATCAGCTGACTTGAAGCCTCTATCAGCACTCAATGGACTGTACTTTTCCAAGAGACATGTGACATTTGTAAGCTTATTGCAGATACTGATTAAAATTATGGTTGTGTATTTCTATTCCTATGCTAGATATCAGGATATTTGCTCTCCCCACCACTCCAGATTTCTGACAATGTTAGAGGATAGAGACGTAGAAGATTTGCATAGATAGAAGCACACGTGTGGAGGGGAGGGAATATTCTGATATCTGGTCAAGAAAAACGCAGCCTATATAATTTATTCATTACTTAACAGTAACTGTTTATCAATATCTTATAAATTTAAAAGTCAAATAAATATTAATCAATTGTAACACTTGTAGGATCCCGATTTTAAAATTTGTTATTATAGAAAACAGGGCAAGAAGTTTTTCAATAAATAAAATGATAATAATTAAGTTTTAATCAATTAGAATGAAAATTAATTATCAGGAACAGTTCGTATGGTCTGACCTTTAAAAATTTTGCTGGTATTTCCAGCAGTACACTCCAAGGTACAATATAAAAAGAAGTGGAACCTGTCTTATTTTGAACGAAAGTTCTGAAACAAGTTTTAACACGTTCTATATCGACAGACTCCTTTTATTGACTTTTTCTGTACTTTTAATTAACACTCAAAGATTAGGCAAGAAAAGAGAGAGAGAGAGGAAAACAAAAAACACATTTACAAATTTTCAATTCTGTGTCACTAACAAACTGTGATGAACTTGCATACATTTTTTCCCTATTTCTCTTTTGTATAACATGTTTTTTTTTTTTTCTATTAATCAAATACCACATATTTTTTATGAACTAGATGTAAAAATTAATCATAAAATAGACCCCAGTTACTGACTGATGTATAAATATTTAATTTTAGAACAAATTTAGCTAAACTACGTTAGAATTTTGTTATTTAAATATTTATTGCTATGAATGAACACTCATCCGTTAAAGTGCGACATCTAGAACAGTGTGGGTCAGTGACACAGAACTAGGAGGGACAGAGGTCTTCAGCTTGCAGGTGCCTCCTCTTTGCCCCCCTCCTCCTCCTTGTCGGTCGTCGAGGGTTCTGCTGCGCTCTCCTCAGTCGACTGCGTCGGCTCTTCAACCTTCGTGTCTGCAGCGGGCTCGTCGGCTTCGTCAGCTGTAAAAAATACAAAATATTTATTGTTAAGTACGGAACCAGAGATCATCATAGACGTCACTGTCTTATGTTGACTGAAATTTCACAGGTTTCCAGGATGGTAGCAGAACTCTCTCTCATCAGAGACAAATATGGAAAAGCGGCACAACCATCTCTAGAAACAAGGGATTTTTGAATTTTCAAACTTATTAAACTTTCAATACAGACATCCTGGTATACAAGAGGCTAAAACCATGTTTGTCTTTGACAACTCAATTCGTAAATTCTGTCAATATTGTATTACTATCAAAAGAAATTTTTATATTTGCAGTCAGAATTTACAAAATTTTACAGGAAAACCAGCCAGAGCCAGATTTCATGAAAGCATTGCACAGACTTCCTTTTCCTTCCAAAAAACACTAAGATGTTGTAGCAATGCATAGAAACAAGCTGAAGTGATGCTGAATTGAGATATTCTTATTCCATTTTTCATTCAAATCCCCTGCAACTCATAAAAAGTTTGTCTTAAGTGAAGGTATGTTTCTCAAAAAGTTCAGATAAAATATCAATGCAAGTGACCATCTTTACACATAAACAAAGTTTCAGCTCACCCGCGGCTGCTGGCTGCTCCTCAGTCTGTGCCTCCCCCTGCTCTTCTCCCTCCCCCTCTCCGTCGCTGGACGCCGTGGAAGGACTCGACTCCCCGTCCTCCTCGTCCTGAGAACTAGCTGGTCCGGGGAGCCTTGGTGCCTGCGGCCGCTGCTTGCGAGCAGGGTTCCACGTGAAGCAGTAGCAGCAGCGGAACGCTACAACAGTGAAAACAAATAAGTATCTATTTATAAAACACAAGAAACGTATCTATAATTAAAGCTTATAAGTGGATAATCTCTTTCTGCACAACTAGAAGTCTGTTAATACACTATCAAATGAGAATAAAAAAATCATATTTTCTTTTTGTTGCCAGTGTAGAAAGTTCATCTGGAGTCACGAATCAATTTATGAACAGATGTCAAATACTCCATACATCTGTTTATAAATTTGAAATGTGCATATATGTACAGTATTTACTTGCAAATTATAAAGTCTTGAAAGAAAATTAATAAATAGTACAATTTTATATATTTTTTTGCTCTCGTTTTTTTCCTTCCTATTTTATTTTTAAAAAGCAGTTGATATTATTTAATTACAGAACTAAAAACTCCTCGTGAGTGATAAAATAAAATTGTATGCGGACTAGCTATACAATACTAGAAATTTAATGGAAAATTCCCTTTTTTGAGTTTTCAAAATTTACGAGTCAGTCAACTTTGAAAACTAATCACAGTTTTCAAATTGCTCTTGAAAGGGAAATTTTAAAGCTGATGTGTGATTGGTGCTTCAAAGTAACCTCTGTTGACTTCATGTTTTCATTTAAATTGTACGACATTCACCCAGGTACTCGAACTCCTCCTGCAGGGCCATTCCGTTGTGCGAGGCACACTGACGGCACACGAGGGCGTAGCGGTTGCTCGGACCATCCCCCACTACGAAGTCCACCAGACGGTCGAACACTCCGCGCTCCTGCGGCAGAACTGGACGTGGCATGGGCGGACCGGGAGGCAACGCAGGTCCTGTGGAGAGATGATCGATTCACTTAAAATCAACAAATTTAGACCTGGCTTAAAAAAACAAACACCATCTATGCAAATATTTATTTTTTACATGAATGTGATTCAGTCATATGAATAAGTAAATAATACTAAATATGTAACCATTTTTTAATGGTTTTTGTAATATGTTTATTTGTACTTTGTGTTTTATTGTACAGTAATAGACAATAATGGTTGCTTTTTTTTATTTCATAATTAGAAAATATACATAAACAGTGGCGTGCGGTGGGTTTAGCAGGCAGTAATGCGGCGGCAAAATTATGGGACTGGACACAGCAGAAGGGGGGTCCGGGGGGCGGAGCCCCCCGGATAGCCCGCCGCAGGTGAAAAATTTTTTAAAAAGGGGGCGTGGCAGGCGACTTTTTAAGCATATAAATAACACAAAAATATATTATATTTCGACGTTTTATACAATTCTAAAATCAATCACAAATAATTTTTTAAATCAATTTGTAAGACGAGTTAAATTTTTGTCGGTAATGTCTTTTTTTATATCGATCGTATGACAGTTATACAGTATTCATAATCGAGCACATAATATATATATATAATATAAATATTTTCACTAAAAACAATTCGTATAATTTTTGTATTGTGATTCCGACTATGTACAGCTGCAATATACGTGAAAAAAAAAAAAACATTTTATTCTCTGCAGTCAATACATATTTATGCTAAACTGAAAACTTGTTTTAAATTCTAATTGTGATCCGCGACGCGGATTGATCAGGATAGCAGTCGATAAATCAATATTTTATTTTCTAAGAATTCTAAGATACGTAATTTCTTTCAAATAATTTGTTGTTTTGAAAGGTAAAGTCAATTTAAGACCATGAATTTAATCGTTTAAAATAATTATAGTGTGGATTTCATAATTGTGAAACTATATGTTTGTTTTGCTTTAAAAATAAGAGATAAAGTTTTCAAATCTTATATTTTTTTTCACGGCAGCATATAAGTTACGATAATCCACGAGGCAAAAACATCGGCTCCTCGATCGTCGTCGCTCCCCTCCCTCAACTCCCTCCCAGGACTGAAGCTCGCCCCCACCTCCTAAATCGGTAGAAAGCTCAGCTTTTTCTTTGATGATAAAACTATACGAAAAAACGGGCGCGGGAGGGGAAATGTAGATTCATGCATGGGGAAAACAAAGCTGAGGGAGTCTACCGCTTTCATGCAAGAGGGCGTCTTTGCATTGCACCGCGAATTCATTTACGTTTTTGCGGTAAACGCTTCATTAAATTCAAACGAAGATTTTCACATAGACAAAGATAAATTATTTTTTTTTATTGAAATTTGACGTGATGAAATTGAAAAAAAAAAATATTTATATTCTTTAAAGAAAGCTCAAATTTTCCCTAGATGCGCCGCATCCAACGCATTAATGGACCGCACGCCACTGTACATAAAATTATGCTTTTCTGAATTTTTTTCAGATTTTTTGGAGTGCGGGAACTAATTTTTAAAAAACGTTTAAAATATCTGAATTAGGGTGGTACATCTGATGGGACAACCGTGACGTCATCAATAGTCAATCACAGCAACCGTGATGTCATCAATAGCCAATCACAGCACGACAAATGACGTCACGGTTGTCCCATCAGATGTACCACCCTAATTCAGAGATTTTACATATTTTTTTAAAATTAGTTCCCGCACTCCAAAAAATCTGAAAAAATTCAGAAAAGCATAATTTTAGGTATATTTTCTAATTATGAAATAAAAAAATGCAACCATTATTGTCTATTGTGTATTTTGAGATACTTGACCTTTCTAATTACACTGTAACATAATTATGTTTCTAAACCCTAAAAAGTTTCTGGTAACCTTTTGTAAATATTGGTTTGTCTCAATTTCATTTGAAATTAATAAAAACATTTTGTTATGAAGCATTTCAGTAATGTAGAGTTCAAATGCCTCACTGTTTGCTGGATCTGTACAGCAGCTTGAAGAGGCAAAGATATGCAAAAAAAAAATTTGGTGATACATATTATGCCAAAGTCAAATTCGTAAAAAGCTGACTTTGGCAAAATAGATTATATGGATTACTGTATCTAGCAAAAGTTAAATCATTCAAGTTCACAATTTTCCCAGAATTTGCAGTGAAGGTAAAAAATGGATCTTAAGACAAAACATAAAAAAAATATAAAAAAAAAACAATGTTATGAAAAATATTAAACCATTGCGTAGAAAAATCATTTAATTGTTGAAATGCTTACTATTGTAGCCAGTGGCTTAACTAACAACTATTTATGTACAAAGGGGATTAAACGAACAAAGTGGGACCCAAGACCTGGTTGATCTCCACCCCCTTTAAACTCCAATTTGTGTACGGAGGGTCAAGCAGCCCTACAATCTGAGGCTACATCTGAACTACTAGTGCCACCACACTCACTCTGCTGCTGCTGGTACGGAGTCATGGGTGTCCCTGGGGGGGGCCTCCAGCCTCCCGGCGTAGGAACCGCCTGCTGCTGTGGAGGGGCCATGAGTCTGCGCCGCACGTCCTGAGGCCCTCCTGGCACCACGGGACCTCCTGTCGGGCCCACTGTGGGACTGGGACGCATCACAATCCCTCCCGGCGGCTTCACGGCACTAGCCTGCACACCAAGATTGAACAATGCAAATTGTATTGGTAGCGTCTGATTTAGCTCAGAGGTAGCTTGTTAAAAAGTTTTTAATATACCATGTCAATAGGAAACTTGACTGAGATTCAGCTAGACATCAGCAATTTAGAAACTTTTTATCAAGTTAATAAAAAAATAATAAATTTTTATCAAGTTGACATCGGTAAATTAAACAAAATATTAAAAGCACTAAATTGTCAAGCTTAGTGCTGGGAATTTATAAACTATACAAAAAAAAGTTCATTATTTGCATCTGTTACATTAGACTGACATATTTGTGGTAAAAAAAAAAATACTTTCATATTGGGTTAGTGAGTTTGTAATTAAAATAGTCATCTCTCCATAAAATGTACTCCATCAAGAGATGGCAATTTTGCAAGGCAAGATGTGTACATATAAAAACTGTAGCAAAATTATTTGTAAATTAACTAGGTATGTCGTCAAACTGACCTCCTTGCGCAGCTGCTCGGGAGCGAACTGCTCCAAGATCTCCTTGGCATTCTTGTACGTCTCCTTGTCCATGACGTCGTCCAGCAACTTCTTCTTCTCCTCCTGCAGCTCGGCCAGCCGTTCCTCATTGCGGCTAAGTTTCCTCGAGTAATACCACGTGATGATTCGTTTCAGGAAAATTATGCTGCAATAATTTAATCTGCTTGATTAAAAAAAAAATTCATCAATTCTATACCTCTACACTCCATGCATAAATTGAATGTACTGTAATTCAGATTTATAATTGTTGCAAAAAATTATTCTGGTTTACATAAAGTAATAAACATTGTAATTAACACATGATATGAAAATATTTCAAATTTAATTTACTACTTAGCTCATAGTGTATTGAATGCAGTGGGAAAAGCGATCATGTTAGTAAAATAATATCCTGACAACACTTGTATAACAGTTACACTGTGAGTTTTTAAACTATTTGGCACAGCTACATCATTCCAAATTGGTTGAATTTACAGCACCATCAATGTATTCACTAATAAAGCCGTGTTCATAAACTAAAAAATGACCATGCATACGGCATTCATGCCACAACACAAGTAGCTCCGTAAGAAAACCAAGGTGAGTTTGGGCGAGTATCATTTTGTGTACACATGTCTTAAAAAATATTAATTGTTACAGTATACTTACATAAATGGAAAGAGAAACAGTGGTATTAAGTAGAGTATTCGATCTACTATTCTTTCAGGAAAGGCATAAAAGTAAAAGCAAACTGCTGCGGTGATAAATAGGAGAACAGAGATCAGAATAAAACGCCCGACAATGTCCCGTTGACGCTTTTGAGTGTGTTGTCTAAACTCTTCAATGCCTTTGATGTCCTGCAAAACAATATGAGTAAATAACAGAGAATATTAAATCAAATATAGCTAATCATTACCTTGACCAAAGCTTGTAGCTTCTCCTTGGTAGTTTTGGTTTTCTGAAAAAAATATAAAAACACTTCAATGCAACAGATCTGTAGAATGGCATAGGTTTGTTGAATTTAAATTTGAAACTCCCGGCAGTTTCGTAAGGTATGAAATATAATTACCCTGAATCTAGAGATGATAATACCCATGTTGAATATTAATAGGTTTAATAAAAGTTGTCCTCTTCCGCTTATGGAACTTGAATAATTCAAAATCCTAGTCGAGTCACAGCAGCTGTGAGCGGCTGAGCTCGCGACCACAGTTTACAAGCTTTGTGGTGCCTTACATTAGAATATTACTACACATTACACTTATTGATACATAGTTGAAATATTAATTTTGTAATTCAAAGTAATTATTATCCTTTAAATTTCTTAAATTACAAAAAAATACCGGCGTAAACGTTGTAAAAAACACTTTTGCCTTTTCCAAGTTCAGCTGCGTACAGTAGGTTCGGATTTCACATCTCAAATGTCATAGTTCTTGCAATCTGATTGGTTCTTGCATGGCTACGTCATAATTAAGCGGGAAGTATTTCAAGGTTACTTTAGGCGTGCGAATTTTCCCCTGTAATTTGATCAACATTACGTGTTATATCACGGTACGATCGATATAAGCAGTAAGATTTAATATATTGGATAATTTACCTACATTTAATTTTATTATGCATCAAATTTTACAACCTAAAATGGGTGATATCTAATTTTTGCATCGATTTGATCCGGCGAAAGCTTGATCCCATATATATGAGCCAGATATATTTTATCGTCTCAGAAATTATTTATTCTGTTCCTTTTTTATTATTGTAGTTTCTTTTATTGAACACTCTCTTACAGTGTACATATATTACATATACATATAATTATATTATACAGCACAAAACCTTTTTTGATAGTGCAAAATATATTCGAATTTGTATAGCGATGTGTTTTCTCAATTAAAACATATATGGTACTTATAACTTGCATAAGTTATAAGTAGAAAATCAGTACATTATTTTAAAAATTTCATAATTTTACTATACCTTTTCCCTATTAACCACACGTAATACGTATAACGGTAATACGTGACGCATGCACTCTATTCTAAGTTATTTTATATATAAATTATATAGCATTCACTGCATAAATACAAGACTATATACATAAAAAACTTGATTTTTCAGTATTTTGGTTCGAATAAACAAATCAAAACAATAAGTTTTTAATCATATTGTCTTCACTAATAATAATATATAATAATTTGAGTCTGTTATTTACAGTTGTAAAAAATAATTCAATTTTCAAGAAAGTTTATTCTGGACTTGTTTATCAGTAGAATATTATCATAAATGGAAGAAGAGTTTTGCAACTATTTAGCAGACTCACATATATAATATTAATAACATTAATAAACAGGATGGGTAACTAAATAATAATAATTATGTACTATAATGTAGTATAAGGTATTTATAGTGCCTTTACAATTAATCCTTACTGCATATATCAGCAAAAAAATAAAAAAATTATAATAATAAATTTATAAAATTGATTGAATTTCACAAAAAGTATAAATTTGTACGACGGTAATTTTGTTACATATTGATTATAGTCTGCGATCAAGTTAAAGTGATCGCCTGCACCGTTCATACGTCATGCTCTAGTAAGTGCATGTACTCAATTGAACTTGTCTGGAAATCTATAGCTTCGAATTATCCACGCTCCAAATTTGTGGTCTATAGCTGCTGTTTATGGTAACGAACATGTGGTTAACAACAATTTAATGAACCTGTTTAATTAGCTTCATTTAAACTCGATAAAATTAATTATGATCTTTAATTAATTGCACAGTACATTGTTCTGATGCTACAATGTAGCAAGATTTTTAAATACCCCTCATATACGTACGTTAAAACTTGTGAATGTCGTGTAATATGTGACACTGCAATCACGACTGTATATATATATATATATAATTATATATATATATATATATATATATATATATATATATATATATATATATATATATATATATATATATATACATATACATATATATATATATATATATATATATATATATATATATATATATATATATATATATATATATATATATATATATATATATATATATATATATATATATATATATATATATATATATATATATATATATATATATATATATATATATATATATATATATGTATATATATATGCACGGGTACATAATATAATATATACTGTTGTGTATATTTAATATATTATATAGTGTAAAATAAAGCAGAAAATTTCAGCATGGAAATTGTGCTTCTAAGACAATGGACAACATACATGAAAATTTTTTATTGCAGAAATGAATAGAGGGTACCAAATTATGCTACTCTGAATTCTTTCAGATTTTTTTGAGACCCAGAATTATTTTTAAATAATTATTGAAAGTGCGGCCACGCCCCCTGGAGGCGTCAATAGGCGTCCAGTCTCTATCCTTTTTATTAAGGCTGCAGGGGTGCCAACTGAAATCACAGGACTTTCAATAATTATTTAAAAATAGTTCCGGGTCTCAAAAAAATCTGAAAAAATTCAGAGTAGCATAATTTGGTACCCTCTATTCATTTCTTCAATAAAATTTGTTCATGTATGTTGTCCATTGACAATGATGATATATATGCAATATAATGCATACATGCACTATAAAATTTCTGTTATATACGCTATAACTATAATATAGGGGCATGATGACCATGCAGTTTTATTAGACTAGGCGTTGTTACACCCCCCCCCCCCCTCTCCCCGAAATTGATTAGAGGAAATATAAATGAACTGCGTGTACACTCCTCGCCTCTGAAAAGTTCCCATCTGCAGAATTTGTTGATCTGCACCGTGCCCTGGTGTCCTTACGGGACATAGTGATTAACAAGGCTGCAGAAAGGAAATTTTCAGAGACAAGGAGTGTACATCATATGGGTCTGCATTTTCTAACCTAATATTTCTTGTTACCATTCTCTGACCACCCTCTCCGATTTGTTTTTATTATTTTATACGCGTTCATTTTTATCAACACTGCATAGGCGCGATTCACCCCCAGTATATTCAAACAAGTATCATCCAGAAAGAAGAAATAATAGAATCCATGCAAATTTATCAGCGCGCATCATAGGTCTGACACTAAAACGTGCAGGTTAAAAGTGAGAAACCTGCATGGATATATTTCTCCGTGAATCGCGTTCTTTAAGGTAGAGATAACACGGATCAGCTGGCCCAATGCTAAAAAAAATCCCATTCATAAAAATTATGAAAAAATTTAAAGTGTTCTCCTCTACATCCCCTATCCATGCAGTAGGTAAAATATCAGGTATACAAAAACGAGCTAGTTTTCGAGTTATAAATTTTTAAATTTGACTAATTTAACATGGAAGTTCCATTTCTCCATGTTTATTAAGTCGACTTCAAAAATTAATAACTCGAAAACTAGCTCGTTTTTGTATACCTGATATTTTACCTACTGATAGGGGATGTAGAGGAGAACATTTTAAAAATTTTTCATAATTTTTGTGAATGGGATTTTTTTAGCATTGGGCCAGCTGATCCGTGTTATCTCTACCTCAAAGTGTTATCGAGGTATATATATAATGCAAGCATATGATCAATTTTAGAATGATTTTTGTATATAGATTTGTAACTTATTAAATTTTAAAAATTTAATATATTAATAATTTACAATCCATATAATATAATATATAATAATAATATATACTCAAACAATGCAATCTTATGTAATTATACCGTTTGCCGTTTGTCACTCTGCAGGTTAGGCAACTTCTTGCTCAGCATCAAAAATGCAATCTGCTATTATGTATGAGCTAGCCTGATGTGTGTACTATATTTATGTAATTAAAGTATACTATATATATATTATACGGGTCTTTCACCATACGTCATAATACATGCAATATGACGTCACGATTTTGTAGGCAAAACATTGTCAGCGGACGTGTTAAAGTTGGTCTCGAAATTAATTTCTCCTGGCTATTCGCCTATAATTTTTTAAAAATTTTCTTTCATAAATGCTGAAAAAAAGAACCAATGCTATTGAAGACCATCTTCGGACGGCTTCGGGCATCTCCGTGCTACCCAAAACGTAAACATGAAACTCCCGTATACTGTATTTTTTATGTTACATTTATTTTGAACAATTTGTATAATATAAAGACTACAAAAATAATATATAGCTAGCTGGAATTTTTACGCACTATATATATAATATTTATTGCAATTTTCGTCGGAATATAGCACGTTGGCAATAATTAATAACTTGCATGATTGTATATGTATGAACATTTTGTCATTTTTCATGCATGATGGGAAACAAAATATAATTTTATGATAAAAATTTTTAATTGAAACTCTATTTTTTATATGCAAAATAAACATTACATAATCATATATTATATATATATATATATGCATAACTATAAAACAGTAGGTTGGTGTAATAAAATGTTTTGATTTCCAACACTAAAAACAACAGAGAGTATATATGAATAATGAGTTATATTTTCTAATTAAAAATCAGGCAATGATAAAATAATTATGAACAATTCTCTACTGAATTGTGTATATAGCTGTTTAGGCTATTATAACAAGATTACAGCAAGGATTTATGTGAAGACTAAATTAAAATGCATAAGCTGAGAATGTGAGAAGAGAAACCTTTCTACCGAGTAGGTCGATTTAAACGAGAGAGACTCGCGCAGAAGCAATCTGCAGCCAACGAGCTGGGGGAGGAGCAGGCGGTTAATAATTTCGCGCACGTCCTCGGGTTGGCTCCCTTGAGAAAGCCCCAGCGCCAGATTATTGTTTAATAATTGAATGTTATTAGTGTGCCTGATTCGGTTTATAGCTGGGATCATGACTCGCAGAGGTGGCTGAAAACTCGCTTTAGTACCGAATTACATGGAGTTTCACTTTAAAATATTCTACTACACAGAAAATTTAATCTTCACCAACTGTGCTATATATAAAATGTTCGTTTTATACACTAAAAGAAGGTGGTGGAAAAATACAGCTAGTCCTAAATTTATCTTTAGGGAATATTCAAATCGAGAGAGCTTGAGCCATTACTCGTTGTTAGCCGAGGTTTATGACTTTTTGTGCCGCGGCAACTCTGCAACTGTTTCTGCTGTAGAAGTCAGTACATCCTCTCTTTTTCTCTAACTATTAATATTTAATTCAACAAAGTTAATTTGAAAAAAAAAAGTTAATTTATTAATATATTCCATCACTCAACTATATAAATCCTGTTATGATGTAAAAGAAAGTTAATTTTTTTATGTGTTGACTTGATAGTATGTAAAATATTACTGTATATAACAACTTTATATAACCGAGTCATAGAACACATATAAAATACATAATTATATGATTTTAATATTTATATATTGAAAATTTAAAAAAAATGTTTTTTTCAGATGGAGAAAAAGAAATATTTTATGCATAGAAATAAAATTCCTTATGATCATAAATTATTTTATGGATTATTTTTTAAATTGATATAATATGCAAGCAGTATATTATATAACCCTAACTTTATTTTTACCGCCGTTTTTGTATTATCTTTTTACCAAGATCAAGTTAGCCCTTCACAAAGGAAGAATACATTCAAATTAACACATTTTTTTATTACATGAATGCAGTATATAGATGGTGCTGGAGTCATGCCGAGTGGTGCTGGAGTGCAGCCCGTTAATGCGACTTAATGTTTTGTGCCTGCATGGCTGAACCCAAGAATTATATATTTATATTATATTGGTATTTATTTTACAGTTTGTATATAACCATTGCAGTGGAGGCTATATAAATCAATAATCACCCAGGCAGATATGAGGATCTCATAGCTACCTCGCCCCCCTAATTTAGGAAAACAACACATTTTCAAAATTAACTTTTTTCTTAAAAATAATATAACATATATCAATAATGTGTAGAATCATATCTTCAGTTTTATTCAATTTTAAATTCCGTATACAGTATATATAATTCTCAAATGATAATAGTTAAGAAGATGCCAAATTTTATTTTTTAATAACAAATTTAATTTATGCATAAATATAACTCAAATTTATACACTATAGCACAATCTGCATGATTACATCATCAGTTTAGAACAATTATGAAAATATCAATAAATTAACGCGTCAAACAAATAAATCAATTAATAATTAACTTAATACTTGTTCTAACTTGTAAGATAAACAAAAAAATAAATATTATAATTAACTTTTTATCATAAAAAAAAATGATTATTAAATAAAAACATTATTATATAATACTGCATGTATATAAACATTATATAATTTAATTGTTTAAAACCAACACTCCCTCTCATATTAACTTAGTAGCAGCTTATTACATTCTCCTTGGCTTATAATAACCAATTAAGTTTTGAGCAAGCACAAAAAGGGTCTGCTATTATTTTCACACACACACATAGGGTGGCAACTACGTCATTAGCGCCTGGATAAGAGCGTGAAGATTCGATTATGTTTCTCGGGCTCCAGTGATGAGTGGCCAGGTCTGTAGGGAGCGCTGCAGGAGAAATGATGGATGATGCAGAGGTCGTTCATAGGGCGGTAATGAACTTGTAGCATCGTGTCATGATTTACTTTTTTATTTAATTAACAATTCAATTTATATACAAAACTAATATTTTTTGTTACATGGAAATTGTTGTCTTTTTTTAGATTTAATTTATTGTTTTTCATGCATGATTTTTCAATATTATAGTTTTTTTTTGTATACCGTACATAAAAAAAAATAATTAATATTTTTTACCTCATTATTTTTTGTTATATATACGTAAATTTGAATGATTTCTCAATATTTGGTGATCATAAATAGTAAATATATTATTATATATACTTCTTTTTCAAATAGTTCAATTTATATTAAAATAAGTTTTACAAAGAAGCAATAAACTCGTTATTTGCCTTTCTTATTAATTCACGTGTGAGTTCGATTCAAACATGCAGTAGCTGTTATTCTTTCATGAATTAATTTCTTAACTTTCTATACAGCTAGTATAAATTTATGGGGCGCAATCGGTATCTCATTTTCTATCATGGCTTTGGCATTGAAGGGTTAATTGCTTTTGGTCCCTTTTGTTAAAAATTTGTACCCTGATAGCCGAGATACCTTTGTTTATGACCCTTCTGAGTGTATTCGCTACAGTGACAAATTTTATTCTATACCATGCAGTCTAGGGGCCTAAAAAAAAAATCACATTTTCATTTTGAAATTTCAATGTTAAATCAAAGTGATATACGAAAAGATTATTCGATGTGCATTAAATTTTTATTAATCAATTAGTAGAATACTAATTTTAAATT
Organism: Siphlonurus alternatus; assembly: GCA_949825025.1. Classification (NCBI taxonomy): domain Eukaryota; kingdom Metazoa; phylum Arthropoda; class Insecta; order Ephemeroptera; family Siphlonuridae; genus Siphlonurus; species Siphlonurus alternatus. The sequence goes on along the minus strand of OX463780.1, from coordinate 49,006,378 downwards.
TACCAAAACAACCCTTAAAGAAAATTTCAGCTACAGCCACATCAAATAATTTATTTTCTTTCTGACATTACCATTCAATCAGCCTTATATTTATCTCAGAAACAGCTTTTGAAGATTTTAAAGTCAATTCACAAAAACGGATTTTTCACCCCTTTAGTTTGTTAAAACAAACAAAGACTTTTTTATATCACACATTTTTAAACCCGCCATCAATTTAACACATGCATGTGGTCGGAGAGTATGAAGGAGGTAATAATTCGAGTATCTTGCCGGAAGAGTGGCGCCCCCAGCCTGGCGCCAGCGGCAGGAAGCTCGGGGTAAGTGGATGATGGCGGGAGAACACTCGGGGAGACGGCAACCTTTGAAAACCAGGACATACAAGGGTGGATAATCTTTATAATTTCAAGTGCCAAATGGAAGTGCAGATGATGAACCTGTGCATGATATCGAGGGAGGGGGGGGATGGAAGGTCTGGAGACCCCCCCTAATTTGGATTTAGCGTTGGAGAAGAAGAGCCTCGATAATTATACAGTCTAATTATTTTATATGACCCTCCTGATTTTTTTTATTTTTTTATTTTTTTTTATTTTTTTTTATTTTTTTTTTATGCCTGCTTGCATGCATATTATAAATATTTTAATCCACGTATACAGTATATACCAACAATTTTCGGAATACATGCATCAGATAACCTGCATTATATGTTTTATTGCATTTTTGGATAAATAAACTCTAATTAAAAACCTCAAAATCGAGGAGAAAGACGCTGTGACGTCATGGTCATACAAAACATCTATAATATGCTTGCTTGCATGTTAAAATTTGTATGACTATGACGTCACAGCGTTTTGCAGCAGTGTAATACTTCAGATAGAGAGAGTTTTAAAAAAATATGAACAAAATTGACAACACGTATCATGTATAACTCATGTCTTCCTATATACATATAATATATTTGTAATAACAAAATGTCCTATATACGGTATAATATATCCATTCTGTCATGATTGTGTATATTATAATTTGTTTCGATAGTTTTTTTTTTCTGAGGAAGAAAAAAGAGAGAAAAAGTTAGAATTCAAGTATAATATAATCCAAAATGTATATAAGTCCAATAAGAGAGCTAGTATTAAATACAAGCTCTTTGCAGGTATTACGTTTTAAATAATATATAATGTACACGGATAAAAATTTTTAATAGGAAAGGTCGGTAAAAGCGCCATTTACCAGCACGTTTGTAATATTTTACCGACATTGTTACAATGTATTCTGTAAAAACTGAAGACAAAGGTTTGTAAAATAGTTTTTAAAGAGTGCTGCTAAAAGTTTAACATTTTTGCTTTGCAATGCCATTTTTACCAACCTAAATCTGCGATTTTAGCACGCTTCCTTTTTGCAACTTCAAACGTTGCAAATATAGCCCATTACGTTATTAAAATTTACCAACTTGTTTAAAGAGTGTTGGTAAAAGTTTAACATTTTTGCATTGCAAATGCCATTTTTACCAACCTAAATCTGCGATTTTAGCACGCTTCCTTTTTGCAACTTCAAACTTTGCAAATATAGCCCATTACGTTCTTAAAATTTACCAACTTGGTTGTTTTATTCAAAAACGTCCGTTACATTTGAGCAAACTTCCTCACATTTTTGACGCGTCCTTTGTGAGTGAGGTTGTGCTGAAAGTTGGGCTACCGTGTTTAATACGTTTAATTTAAATAGTTCTTCAATACAATTAAGTAACGTCAAGATTTTTCGTCATTACTTCATCACCGTGAATATCATATTAAGGTAAGCATAAAATCATTGTGTCAGTAACTCATATGATTATTTGATTATATTTATCTCCTCGATTTCTCTTTCTGTGTCTCTCTGTCAGTATTTATTTTCTTAAATACATGTATCCTCTAGTGACTAGAGGATAATATTATGCATTTAAGAAAATAAATCCTAGTGCGAAGTGTTTTCGATTACTGTAAATATGGCACTATGCAAATCATTAATATATTTTCTAAAAAATCATTCATGAATACCCTGCAACATTTAACATATATAAATTTACCGAATCAATTCATACTAATTTGCCGTATATTAATTATAATTATAAATAAATACATGGTATACGTGTTAAAAGAGGTTTAAACATTGGTTTATTAATTTTTCGCTTCAGTTGCTTTTAAATTAAGTAACATATTATATATTGTATTTCGAGTATTTTCTCATGAATATTGCTTGTACCTTGTTAGCTCTAATAACGAATATTTACAGCAATGACGCGCCTACCGAAGGTGTCTAGGTGCTGCAGTGGACGATCGACTCATCATCGTGAGGCATCCGCGATTCATCTCTGCGTAATCACACCACGATTGGAAAAGTTATTCCTCAAACCTCTACTTCAACGAAAGGCAAGCCTCTTCACTCCAAAGGATTGGACTATCAACGGTCTGTGTACTGTAGCAATTTGACATTATTCATTCTCGGTGTTCGACTTAAAAGTTGAAAGTGATTCATAAAACTGAAGTGACTTTTATACAACTATTAACTGCTATTTTTAATTTTCATTCAAATCTCTTTATACTTGCTTTTTTCTCTCTTGAAAAAAATATATATATATATATATACTGTATATATATATATATATATATTATTACCTAATTTGTATGCTGTCGTAAATAAATAAAATGTGTTACATAATGTGAAACAAATTTGATGATACTTTTTTATTTATCAACAATCTTATATTCCATGATGACGAACTTAAGTTTATTTGAGTTAAATAGTGTAATAAAATATAATTAATTCTGGTATAGATCGAGAGTGATGTGTGAAATAATTTCACAAAGTAATTTTTATATATTAATTTATAATTTTATATGCATTGTAATTTTTTTGTAATAATACTAATATTTTCTATCAATGTTACAGTGTATAATGTCATTTCATATTCATTATATTTCAATGTAAGCAAATTATTAAACGTAAAATTTACAAGTATGAAAATAGTAATAGCTACAAATAAGGGAGGCAAAATTTCACCCAATTAAAGAGTTAACTTTAGAGGATACAAGACAGTAAAACTTGGGAAATTAGGTCGGTAAAAAATACAAATAGCAAAATCAAGTCGGTAAAATTTTACACGTCTGAGTGGAATAGTTTTACTATTCGAAATCTTTAATATTTTACCGACTTAATGTGTAGTTTCGTGTTAACTCATTAAGATTGTAGTTTTTACCGACCTGTTAGTATGATTTGAATTACAATGTTGGATCAGGTGTTTTTACCGACTTACTTGGTTCATGGGTTTTAGCTCGAGCTAAGTCGGTAAAATTCTACCACCTCTTTGTGAGAATTTATTTCCGTGTAATATATATAGAGATTAAACATGCATCTCATTTTATTTTGTACATAGTACATAGGAAAAAAAAATTATAATACATAAATATATATCATATGTTTGAAAATATCATCTGTGCATAGATTGATATATGTTATGTTATTATTGTATATACTGCTGTATAGAAATAATAAATAATTTATTTTTAATTTCTCACTCTCAATACAATTTCCCATCAATGTTTTTCGTTTCTTTTCAGCCGCACGTTTTTCTGATTGACAACATAAGTCATACGAGTGCGATATTACACGTCCGCAGGTAACGAATGGAGAATTAAAAAAGGTGCTGCCATGCATCACGATGAAGGCTTGATTGGAGCAATCACTCGCCAGGTGTCGTAATTTAGAGCCGCGCCTTATTGGCTTGTGTGTTGCTGCAATTTTTCACTATAACGGAAACCAATATATGGATCTCCCACTCGATATAAGTGAAATTTAACACATTAAATCACTAAGCAAGACAGTTACTTGTAATTTAATGCTCCATGGTAACAATTTTGTTTTTGTTTTTTTTTTCGACAATATTTTATATATAAGCTTTATCCATGAAAAAAAAACTCTCTATATTATGTTATGTTTATGCGTTTAACATTACTTATTATTTTTTTATATTATCACTACAATATTTATTACAGAAAAGTGACAATTTTTTCATTTTTATATTCTCTAATGGGATTATAGTAATAAATATATAGCATTAAAGTTTAAATATTGATTCAATAATTTTAATTTTTATTTCAAACTTGTAAATTAATTGAAAAATATTAATAAGTAAAAGTCAAATTCAATAAAACTAAAATAAAAAATTATAAAATTACAACATTTGACAATAACCCAAAATATATTTTTTTTTATTCAAAATATTGTGACGTCATAGTCTTACAACACGTTGTATCATTTTTCAACTTGATTTTGATGGTGTTAAAAGATTTAAAAAATTACATACAAATATGTTATGTATTATAATATTTACCATCGTATTAAAAATTGAATTCATTTTTTTTTTAGCAATTTCATGCATGTGCCATCATATTATTTACAGATCAAGATTTGAATATTTTCCTTGTTAATAACCATTTAAAAAGTACATTATAATGACAATGAATAATATATAACTAAAAAAATTAACATAATTTTTATAACAACATTATACGATGATTATCTTCCCATATAATATTATTTTGATATGCTTGTCAAATTATTGTACGTTGATATCAATGTGATAGAGCGAATGGTCAAATTAGCTTTCTCTCTACCATGATATAAGAAGACAACATACCACGTTATATATAGACAGGGGTAATAACAATAAACATGTAATAGAGGCTTGCTATCTATCTAGAAAAGAGGGTGCAATAAAAATAGGGTATATTGCATGGACAAAATAATGTGATGCTACTATGGTTGTGAAAATGCTGGGCCATATAATAAAGGGAGGGATTGTTATCTATCCCCTAACAATAACTTTTACAATCGTAGATTCATTGTCACTTTAAAACCGGTCACATTTTAGGTACCTGCTGCTTTCATATAATATGATGCTCATGGAATTATCTTGCATGATGCTTTTGACTTACTGTTCATACAAATGATAAGTCGCATGGATAATATATCAAATGTTCGTATATTACATTGCAGGTATATTTATTTTAGTTGTAAGATGCATTATTATAATATCTATAATGTGATATTTATTTATTGCATTAATAATAATCATTATGGTATAATGAAATTTATTATTTGTTATAATTATTTATATATAAAATGAGAAATGTAATATGAATTATTTTAAATTACTTAAAAATGAGATCATGATTCATTTAAACTTTTCAGTAGGCATAATAAAATAATTATAATAATGTATTGTTTAATTACTTTCATGAATACAATTTTATTCCTTGGAAAATCTTATCATTTGGATGTGTTTTTTTTTTTAAATACACTGCAATAAAGTTTTGAGTAAATATATTTTTTTAACAAAACAAAATATTATAATTTTAATAGTAAATTTGAATATTAAATTTAATTTAATAAAGTAGCAAATGAAAAAGCTATAAAAAATAGACGCATACAAAATTTTAAGTTATATACAAATATTATTCACGCTAAATTTATTTTTGTCATACAGTTCAATATTTTCAACAATTATTCTTGCTTGAGAATTTTTTTTGTGACATAAATAAAGTCAAAACACAAAAAAACAAACATTTTGTGCTACTTTGTCGCGGCCCTTCTCAAACTGTGAGAAACAAAAATGTCTCAGCGTCGTGTGGTTGTCTTTATTTTGGCTACAAAACGTTCATGGTCTGAGCCACCCCCGGAACTGATGGCCTCAACATATAAGATTCGTCATGAGACTCGCCAGTCTTGTTATTTATGGCCCCAATTGTTGATACTCAAAGCCTACAGGCACATCAAACCTACCGGTATGCAAACAATTGATTTTCTTCACTGACCTTTTTTTTCATAATAAGAAGTTTAAAAGTTAAAAATGTCTCAAGGTATAAATTTTATTATTTGTTATAATAACAGATTTATAACTTATATTTTAAAATTAATGATGTATATTTTAATACCTGAAAAACAAGTTTAAATTATGGTTCTGAAAATTCTTGAATAGTAGTTTAGAATTTATCTGCTGTTTGTTTTGTAGATGCATTGAATTTTAAAGCTGATTATGACATTAGTGATACAATTTAGATTTACGATTATTTAATTGACTTCTAAATAAATAAGAAAGAAAAATATTCCTGTAAATGGTTATAATTTTAAAACTACATGAATACTTGAATTCACATTAACTTCCGTCACACATTGTACAAATTCAGCTATATATTGGTTTATATATATAAGTCTTTTATTAAAATAGAAAATAAGTAGAATGAAAAGCTTATTGCTTAATTGCTATTCAAAGTATATAGACTATATGAAGTCTCCCTTTTGGCATAATCGCTGATAGGTTTAATTCTAGATTTACAGGTATTTAAATGATTTTAGCTACAATGTTCATTACATAATTTACATACAGCCTATATTTACATATAGGTTTTATAATATTATACTTTATATTCTTATTTATAACATCAATTTTAAATTTATTCCCACTTTTTCATCTCGAAACATTAAATAAATTTTGGAATTTATGCAATGATATTAAAAATGTACCACCACGGACATTGAATTATACAATTTTCTGTTCAAAGCAAATTCTTCTATACTTGCAATGGTTAAATTAATGTTTTGTTACTGTTGCGAGTAGAAGATTTTGGAGTCAATAATGCTACTGCGATACATGACACGTGATACATTATTTTCTTCGTGTGTACTCGGGTGTAGTTCGTCTCGTTTCGGCCAATAAGCATATTCGTTACAAACTGTCCACCAATGAATGAGGACGATGCGGTGAAACTGTGACGGCAAATCCCTAGCTGCAGCAACTTGTTCAGCTGCGGTGCGTGGAAGGTTGCCTACATGTCCTAAACTGAAGAGTTCAGTTTTCATTAACATTATGTATCATGTAATGAGATGAAATAAAACCTATCTAAATCTATATAATTTTTCAATTTAAAATAACAAAGTAGAGACTTTATGATAAATATGAACTCTGCAGTAAAAAATTATAATATGCAACACATTTATATATAGAGTTTAAAATTATATGTTTTTTCACTTCCTTCCAGCATCATGCAATATTTTTTGATAATATAATAATGATGCAGGATTGATGCTTTCAATTCAAATGCAGTATAATTTACAGTATATAATTATATAACAAGTTTTATTATAATACATAAATGAAGCATCATTGATGTTTGTGTTGAATTGTTATAAATGCATTCATATATTTTCTATCACTCAAGGTTGATTTGAGTGTATAGATATTTTTATCTGACTCGACTATGTGTATCTATAATTGTACTGATGTGATTTTTAATATAATAAAACTTTTTAAACTGAATATTTTCTATCATATGAAATAAAAAATGATAACGTATATAATATGCAGTATGTGAATAAAAATGCAAGTCAGGCGTGGATTCAGGGGGGGGGGCTGCAGCCCCCCCTAAATTTTGGATTTAACATGGGCAATATAGGCATTTCCCCCCCTCTAATTTTTTTTAACATTGACCTTATGGAGGCAGCCCCCCCCCCCCCCGATTTTTTTTTCTGGATCCGCGCCTGTGATGTAAATAACTAAGAATATATAATAATATCTAATATGTATTATTAATTATTATTTATAATAATATATAGGACTGCATGCAGCAATGCGTTTTACCGTGATGCATCCTAGCTTTGATTCCACTTCACCAGCATAACTATGTATATATAATATAATTAAATAATAATCAATATAATAATTAAAATAACGTAAAAATAATTCTCAGATTGTATTTATATTATTATAATTATTGATACAAATAAAAATAAATTGATATGAAGGAGTAAGCGAAAATATTACATTTTCACTTTTTCACTTTAACAGAACATTATATCCTCGAGAACGGCTAGTAAGGAAATCATCTTAATATTCATTTACATTACATTGATATTATTATAAGAAGCAAGTGACAACATTTTAAATACTTTCTATACCATTTCAAAGAAACGTCCAGATTCAGATTCAAAAAGCTTTTATTCAGAAAACACATATTACAATACAAGTTTGGGTTCCATCTTTGTGCTCCTGCAGCAAAAGTATCTATGCAATTGTTTCAGCACGGCAGTGAAGCGGTTGCAGCGCGTGGACGAATAGGCGCAAAAATATTGAGGAAATGTTGTTTTCATAATCTGTGATTTCTGGCAACAAACACACTTATAATTATACTCTTTTCTCACTATAATATATCATATAATAAATTAGAAATGTGTTAATATACACCCGCGTTGTTATTATAAGTTAATATGAGCTCAATTGTTATTTAGATAAAGAACAAAGATAAATTGCAGCCTAAATTCCATAATTCATTATTACACACTAAAAATTAGCAGCTCAATTCGATATATTATAACATACAACAAATAAGCATGTATATAAGCTTAATATATTTAAAATAAGTCTAGATTCTTTTATTATTGTTGTTATAATATATACAGTATAGCTTTACATTAATTTTGAACTCGCATAAAATTGTTTGAAGAATGTTCTTTTAAAGCATATGTATAATAAATAAATTAATTTAATGTTAATAAATGTAACTAATTTTCGTTTTAATTTATATTATAGGAATATAAATTAACAATAATATTAGAAAATAATTTATTAATTATTGTAAGCTAATAATTAAATTTTAACATTAAACCATAAATTTTCAAATTTTTAGGTGCATTTAATTAAAATTTACTGTAACTATTATGATATAATCATGAAGGAAATATGATGAAGGTCTATTACATAAATTGAAGTTAAATTAAGTTATTATTATAGAATTGATTTTTCAATACAGCAACAATTGATATATCTAATAACAATGGGATAAACACAAGTAGCTCCATCACCAAAATGTTTCTCCTTTTTGTATCCCTTGGGAACCAATCATATGCTGGGCGGAGCAAGTAAATGCCTCTGGACATCCAATGGGTAACTCGTATTTAGTGTCGGTGGTGGGGGGATACATTGCGGTCGCTATGGCAACCTCTCTCTCTCTCTCTCAGTCAGTTCGGTATCATCTGTTCTAGTGAGTGTGCGGTGCCATGCAGTCGTTCCGTTTGACGCCCGGTGACAACAACAATATTACAGACTCCAAGATGGCGGCCGCAGCAGCAGAAATGGTCCTCAGACACCACCAGCAACAGCAACATAATATGCACGCGCGCATGCACCAACATCAACTTGATGGAAGCAGTCAGTCACCTCCTTTGCATCATTATCAACATCATCAGCAGGTACGTGGGGTTAAAATTAGAAAGGTCGCACACACCATCGTATTGTATGTGATCGTATGCGTTTCTCATTTAGAATCGGTTCAAATTTCTGATCATGGTATACGAAATTGTGTGTGCGGCTACACCTGATAGCATTGTTTCTTAATTTTTTATAAATGATACGCTGTGAAAATCATGCGATTAAAGTGTGAGATATAGCCTCTATATTTTATCAAGTGGTAAAATGTAATAGTGTAAGGGGATAATTTCTAGGCGTTTCAACAGCATAAGGCAAAATACTGCATGGGCAGTGGATGCAGGTATATCTTTATCTATATCCCTGACGCATTTCATAAAAAAGTCCCTGAATGATTAGAATATTTTTACACTCTACGCCTTAATTATTCATGTATAAATTTATAAGTGTATAAAGTGTAGAATTTCACCACTTATTTGGTGTTTTGTAGTTCAAGATACAAGTGTGTAATAATTATATATGTTATGTACCGATGTACTTATAGGAAAATATATATTTTTCTATGTAAGAGTTTTGCAATGTTTTATCTGACATATAAAATGAAACAAATTTATCTTATAGTCGAGAATGATGACTGCTGCTCAAGAGAAATTTAGTTAGTGTGAAATTATATGAATGAACACTTTTTTATTATTTCACGTCGTTAAAATATTCGTATTTTTATAATAGATATTTTACAGGAAAAAAAATCTATAGAATTTACAAAAAGTTTATTAAATTGTATCATTTTTTAAAGCATGCGGTGAGTAAAAATTAAACGACAATATTTATTTTATTATTTATAAAATTTTTGTTTACTTTTTTAAAATCTCTGGTGTTGCATGGGTTACATGATTTTTTTTTATGTAAATTTGTGAAGGGATTTGCGTATCATATTATATTAATGTACAAGACGTTTAATGACAGAAGTGTGTTGTTCTTTTGTATAATGATTTAATTTTCTAAATGTATTACTTCTCATTTTTCATAAAACGCAATAAATATTCTCACAGTGAACTTTTAAACCAAAAAATCCTTTATTTATAATTAAGTCTTTTTGTGCTATAGTTAAATATACATACTCCATTTAAATTTAATTAACATGTAGTAATAAATGTCAATAATTGAATAATAAAGTAATAAATGTCAATAATTGAATAATAAAAAAGATGTACGTGTAACAAATGTATATTTTTGGATTAACTATATGAATTGAGAAAATGCAAAAAAGATTACAGCTTATTTAAAAACAGGGTCCGCGCGCATTTAATTTTTTTTAACACTCCATTTTCAAGTTTCGCAATTTCTTCAGTGCATTTCAGGTATGTTTTTATTACAATATTTAACAATTATGCAGTCCAATCGAATTTGACGTGCGAGAAACCTCCCGGTTTTGTATATATATACATATAACTCACAATCAGTATAATATACAAATTTCAATATATAAATTAAATGAAGAAGTGCATGATTTTAAAAAAAGTAAACAAGGCGCTTTTGTTTTAATAAAACAAAACAAAAGCTTTTGTTTTAATATTTATTCAATGAACTTATATATTTCAGGACAAAATTTATGAATTTATGCTCAATAATCTATGACTTGTGCTTTTTTATCCTAATTTTTAATTCCTCACTTCTCTCACGTGATCAGGGCATTGTTGCAGGTGTTAATTAAAATATTAGCCCCACAACATCTTTTAGCTTGTCATGCAGGACTTCCTTCTCGTCACGGGACCACGTCACCCCTCACACGTGCATGGTAATTGAGTCTTTATGCCCCTCAGTCACGTGACCACGGTGTTTCAGGTGGCGTCCATGTTCTCGCCGGGGTCGCACACTCCCCCCGGCACGCCGCCCCTCGCCCCCCAACAGGAAATGAAGACACACACCCTGATGGCAGCCAAGGGTGAGTTTACCCTGACATTTTTTATAGCAACCCTGATGCATGATGATGATGATGTACCTCGCAATCCTGATTCTCTGGTGTGCATGGCGGTGTTGAAATTATTTCTGTGATACAGAATTCATAATTATTATCAAATTTATTAAAAATTCTACGTTTTGTTAGTCTCCTGACCATTTGAAAATATTTTATAATAAACGTGACTTGCGCGCATTGTTGACACATAATAATAATATTAAAATTATAAATTTATTTATTAAATTAATACAAATACAATGTATAGGTACATACAACGCATTGCATCATTCTATAAATAAGGAAAAAAATAGTATATATCGCAACATTATTATACATTACATTGAATACGTATAAAAATTTATTTACAAGTTCTATTTTGATTTTCATAGAAAATTCAGAATTATAATTGTTAATTCATTTAATGTCGCATTATCAATAATAACTTCTGTCTTAGAAAATATCACAAATCTGTTAATGGTATATGTTATTAATGTTAATATTATTATTATTGTACATAATCGATGCATTAGCTTCAAAGTTGAAAACTATATAATTATTAATTAATTATAATTTATATATAAGTATATAATTTTATCCACGTGAATTATTTTTGTAAATTAAGTCATAAAACCATAATGATATTTACAAACTTGCATTATTATACAAATAGACCTCATGGTTATCCATCACGAAATAGCATGCTCGTCAGAGTCCTGTGTGGTCCATTAAGGCGGGCCTCCAGCCTCCTTCCAGTTCCACGCAATAAATCCGCGGCGGTCCGAGCAAAAAGTTGTTATACCCCTCTGACCGGGAGAGAAATCAAATAATTATCCACCAATTACATGTTTGGAAATTTTTATTGGCTATTTGTATATTCATATTTAATTAAGAACACGGATTTAACTATTTCCTGACTATTATTATTATAGAACTTTTTATCTATCCGTTTATATAATTCAATATTTTTATAAAATGCAAATTTTTATATTAATAAACTAATTTAAATATTTATTTAATAATAATTTTATAAAAATATAACTGTAAAACAGAATACTTATACCACCCAAGTTTACGGAAAAAAAAAATCCGTTTTTTTTAAAAAATATAACAAATTATAATAACCGTTTAACTTTTGTCAAAAAATTGGATGATATACAAACGAGGATGGAATTCTGACTTTGTGACTAAAGCGACGACGTACCTGCAGCAACCCTCTTAGCGACCCTTCAGATAAAAATCCAGACGGCGCCTCACCACTTGGTCGGCTCGGCGCCAGAGGAGCAACCCGTTACCTTCATTCATGATTTTGTCATACTTGGATTAACACATATATTTGTATTGTAAATACGGTAAAAACGATTATCACAATAGTTTGTCAATAACAATATAACTGCATGACCCTGTTTTACTAATGTTTTGAAAATTTGTTCACTTTTTATCCTAGATTTCGTCGTTTTTTTTTTAGGCGTATAATAAAAATTATTTAAATCTCACACTGATAAAACTGTAATCCAGTTTAATAAAATAATTTGATTGCCACGATTTGATGTCGTGATGAGGATTTTGAATTATAAAAATATCATGAGTTTTGATCGAATGCTTTTAAAATAATTATATCACGCAAAATAACTATATATATATTTTCTTATTTCATCAAGTATCAAGCTGATGTATTTGAATTTATTAGCTGAATCTATTTCATCATATTGAAATCAGTGACTTTATGGAGTCCCACGCATTTAACAATATTATTTATTATAATGTTATTATAGGAAACACAAAAAGTTTGGAATTTAAATAAAACATAATCTGCAACTTTCGAGAAAATATTTTTATATACAATATAATAGTTGTAATTATTTTCTAATATTTATTATCTCTTTCATGTGCACAAATATACATAATATATATTTAATATAATATATTTTAATAAGATTATTATACACTACGCTTACATGACGGTGTTTAATACGGATTAATTGACGACGGATAATATTCTTCTGAAACGTCGTCAATGGATCTGCATAAAATACCGTTATGTGAACGAATTGATTGATGTTTGAAAATACAAAGTTTTGAGTTAATTTATATTTTCTTTGAAAGATTCTCCAAAAGTCCGTTTATGTGGATACAACAAATCTCCTAAACAAAAAGCTGCAATCTGTTCACGCGTGTGATGTCCCAACATTGAGTTAATGGACGAGGTGGGTGGCGGCGTGTTTGTGCGGTTGACCCCCACTGAGTGGCAGCTGCCACCCCGGCAATTACCTTCCACCCTCCTCTCTGAATTTAGACACTTCCGCGTCTCCTGCAGCGAGATTTTGTCAACTGTCAAAGTTGAGTTCTTTTTCAGATAGAAACCGAAGAATGTATAATGAGATGATTTTTTAGTAGTAAAATTAACATAGCAGAAATTTTGTACGTGAATTTTATTCCAGCAGTATAATATTATAAATACTTTGGTCAAAAGTTGAAACACCATTGCACCACCGAAGTTAAATTAATTAATTCTCTTCCACATAATTACATTTTTTGACCAACAAACAAATGAAATCAGCCCTTTCTATATATAAGTATTTAACTTTAACATTCTTGCTATCATTTTAATCATAGTGGGGGACATTCACAAAGCACTTTAACCCCCACTTTATCCCCGATTTTTAACCCTGGTGCTAAACATGGTACTAAACCAGGGGCTAACCATGTTAAGCTCATAGTAGCACCATATGTTTAGCACCAGGGTTAAAAATCGGGGCTAAATTGGGGGTTAAAGTGCTTTGTGAATGTCCCCCTTTATATTTAACAAATGCAAATTACATTATACAAAGTAAAAACTGCACTTGGGATGATTCGATGATTGCATCAAAGTATCATCGTTTTAGTTTTGATATATATTTTACCAATATAATTCTCTCCTTAATCGTATGTAAACACTTATAACCTATGAAATATTTTTCTAGTTTGCAGTCCTGATTTAAGTTTCATTATCTATTTAATATTTTTGATTCCCTTTTATATGACGAACTGTTTTTCCGATAAAACAGTTTTTTCCGATTCCATTTGTTTATATCAAGAAAATTTGATGGGACTTTGAGCTTTAAGTTATATTGAGTATTGAGATAAGGTTCAAAGTTGCATCAAATTTTTTTGTACTTACGTGACTTGCATTCTGAGGCGACGAATTGACAATAGAATGTCAAATTTTCAATTTTCAAAAATTTCAGTTTGCAAACCATAGTACCCTAGCATTATTGCACTAAAACTAAATAGATTCCTCATGCACTAGAACACGTGTTTATGAATGACGGGCGGCGAGGCGTGACATTGGTACAGGTCACGCGTGACCTCTGCCGGTCGGAGCGTGCCCCCCCACTAATTGCCATCATCACGGCGGCTTCCGTCCGACAAACAAATTATACATCCTCAAGAACAACAGCAGGAACATTTAATATTTGCATCAAATAGATTTTAATTAATATAATCAGTGTTTTGTTTAAATTAAAATTATTATCTTATTACATACAATCAGGTTCTTCATACTTGACAATAATTTACATCTTGATAACATAAAACATTTCATAATTTTTACTAACTGAAATATGCTGAAAGCTATAACATAAATAAGGCAGAACTTAATTTTAACAAAAATCCATATGCATCATGCATGGATTTGTTAAAATTCTTGTCTCATATGTAATGGATTGTTCCAATATTAATTTTTCTGCAGTAACTGCAGTTTAATGCATAATAGAATATCGACCTCAATTTTTTTTTATTGCAGAAATGGATAGAGGGTGCATATAGTTATATATGCTATACCCTGATTTTTTTCAGATTTTTTAGAGCCCAGGAACTATTTTTAAAATATTATTGAAAGTTCTTTTTGTGACGTCACGAGGCGCCGCTCCTTACGAGAAAGATAGAACTTGCCGCCGCGTGACGTCATAAAAAAGACTCAATAATTTTTTAAAAATAGTTCCCGGGCCTTAAAAAATCTGAAAAAAATCAGGGTAGCATATAACTATGCACCCTCTATCCATTTCTGCAATAAAAAATTTTGAGGTCGATACTCCATTGCTTGATATATTATTTTTTTAATATACACCATGGCCACACTGTTTTTTTATATATAATATGAAACTTCTTCTAAAAGAAAATTGCTTATTTATAAGTACTCTAAACATTTCTCTGATAAAATTTGGTCATGGAACACTTGGCATTTTAACAATAAATTTTTACACCAACAACTCACTATAATTATTAAACAATTTAAATAAATTAAATTTTAAATAATATCATATAACAATTTTATATTTTTGCTAACACATTAAAAAAATTTAGTATAATAAACAATACAATTATTATTTTAGCATATAAAGAAACATTATAATAATATGGTTTATTATTTTTTTTACAACAAATCTGTTATTAATAGTAATTAAATGTTATTAATTGCGTGAATAATAATTTCTTTCGATATATTGTTGACCTCGTTCGCTGCAACAATGCATGTGTTATGTATGCAGTGTCATTGTTGAACACCAGAAGGAGGCGTGGTTGCAGGATATGAAGATGCTATCACATGTAATGAATAGCATCAGTAATGTATTCACACTCGTATGCATGTGTTATTAGTGCGTTCACAGAAGCCTGGGAAATTTAAAAACAGTTACTGATAATAAAATATTGTTTGAACGTAATTTATTAAAAATCTCACAATAAATATTTATTATTATTTTATTTGTTACTTTTATAAAACACCTTCAATTTGATTAATTATTAAAAAAATATACACACCATGTAATTATTGCACAGAAAATAGAACTCTTGTAGTAATTTATTACATGTAATTCTTTCATATTAATATCAATTATCTTTTTAATTGTATATACTGTTGTTCTTATTTTAGTGGTCTCATTTTTATATGCATATTTATATTAACTCCGTTTATATACCGTTTATTATTTATTATAATATTTGCGTTTTTAAATAATGTATATACCAATAACTGAATATATTTTTATTAAAAATAATGTAAATAAAAGAAGTAAAAACAATAACATATAAATCGATAGAGAGCGAATATTATATAACATTAAAAATAAAAATTCAAATTCATCATGGCATTATTCGTCTATATAATTCCACAAATAAAATTTATGCACATCATATTTAATAACAGGTACAAAATCGTACAAATAAAGCATTATGCATGGGTCTTAAGACACGTTCAAAAAACAAATCAGAATTAAATATTATATTTTTATTATTTTTACAAAAAGCATATTATTATTACCGATATTAATAAAATAACTATTACGAGAGACCATGCGTGGTGACCAAAACAAATTATTATCTTCCTTTAATTAAAGTTTTATGCAATATATAGAAATCATTCCATTTTTTAATTACGAATTTTAATATAAAATATTAAAAACAAACTGAAAAACTAAAACAGTTTTACTGAAAATAAATTTTGAAAGGGTGCGCTTGAATGGAAATATAAATATAACGACGATCTTATCCAAGTAAGTTCTACATCGATTCGTATATTCCATCTAAAAAATATAAAATTAATAAATAATATTTCTGTTGTATTCCTCACTGCTTATAAGTTTAACTGACAAAACATCCACTTTCTTCTTTTTTTTGATTTTATCATTTTAAAACGCTCTAGCCTACAGCCACATTTTTACACTGCACATTTTGCGGTGACACAGTCGGCCAGTGAAGACATAACAGTCCGCCCCCGCGATCATCCTCAAGAGGCCTCTGAGGACCATCATATGTCTGGTGTCTCTGATAAGCATGCAGCACTTACCGTCTGGCGCGTTCCCACGACCCCAGCCTCACTCAAAATATTTATACTGATAAGCAAATTTACTACGAAACAAAAAACTATGTAATAGTAGATTATACTAATGAATGAAACAGAGACATGTTTATTTTTATTATCACTTCCGTTTTATATAATTTTCCTATCATATGATATTAAAATTAAACAAGTCATAATTTTGTCAACATACTCATATAGAAAATTATCTTTATTATTTTTTTGCATAATGTTAAGTCAGCACTTGCAATAATGTGTTAAGTGTAGGCAGGGGGCGCCAGGCAGGCACTTGACTAGAGGCGCCGTTCATTCAGTCTCGCCGACATCGGTGGTAAAAAAAACTTGGTGCTAACTTGTCGGCAGCTGTTATATGCACTTTTAAGATTCGTTTTCCTGTCCTGACAAGTAATATGTCAAGTCCGAATTATCTCTTTTCTGGTGCCACACCGCAAAAACTGGCGCGCCATTCATAATAAATACAAAAAAAAACAAAAACATTTTTTTTTTTATTTTCGGTGCGTGAAAAATTGAGAATAGAAAGTTTTTTTCTTTACATGTTTTTTTTTTCTTTCTTCATATAGTTTATGTATGTAAGTATTTAGACAGTGTGGTGGTGTCCACAGGCTCGTTATGTACAATACTTTGACTTTTTGGTTCACATAAACAAGCATTTTAAGTGAATGACAAGCTCGGGTCGTGGGAAATATATTAAAGGGACTCAATCTAACACGGGTCATAAACCAAAGTATTGGTCAACGTTTTTTTTTGTGTGTCTTCAAATTGGTCACACAACAATAAGTAAAGTACTCAAAACCGATTTTACCTTCTGAAATTATTCCAAGCCACATTTTAGCCGCAAACCTTTTCTCTGATTGAATCGTCCACACAAATTCTTGTGGGGTATAAAAAAAATTAAAACAGGTTGCATTATTTCTAACTATCTTTACCCTTGGCGAATAACACTGCTTCAATAAAAAAAATTCTTTGCTCAAATTTATACCTTTTTATATTAGAAATTTAAATTATAAAAAGTTTAAATCAGTAAAATCAGTTGGCGAAATGTAACAGAAGATATATTATTTACTAAATTAAGAATGATACGTTATTCCGAATTTCTAATATAAATTTAATTATGTTGCAATATTTTTATTAATGAAAATAATTTTAGGAGAGTTTTAATTTTGTTCTATAAATACACTGGAAATTAGCGAACGATTTCAAAAAACTTTTGTTATCCATGCGGCACGGAGAAATTTCAAATTAATTTCATTATCTTTATAAATAAAAATTCGCAGCAATATTTATCGATATAGCCATTTGTATTATAGATACTATATCAATTTTTAGTACAGAAATAAAAAATTTGGTATCAATTCCAGTTTAGTACATAATCTGGTGCTAAAAATTGTAATTAAATATTGTATAATATGGTGTCTTTAGTAAATATCCGCTCTGATATAAAATTGTATATACCATCCATGTGCACCATATATAGCGTCAAAGTATAATATGTAGTATAATATTATTTAATATAATATTTTTCAAATTTATACGGTCATCTAGGAGAATGTTCCGGGGTGATAAATAGTTGTGAAATTTGCGACATATGTCCAGTGCCGTGACCCGTGGTGTCCTCATATGTTACAGATGTCCGAGGCCGCTCGCTAAGCCCCCCCAGCGGTCCTCCCCCGAGCAATTCTCCCGGACAAAACGCGGCCGCCGCAGCAGCAGCCGCCGCCGCCGCCTCGGCTGCAGAACAGAACATTCGTAGGTACCGGACCGCGTTCACCCGGGAACAGCTTGGCCGGCTAGAGAAAGAGTTTTTCAAGGAGAACTACGTGTCGCGGCCGCGCCGGTGTGAGCTGGCCGCACAGCTGGGGCTGCCGGAGTCCACCATCAAGGTAAGCACCAGCAGTTAGAGTCCATGTGAGTGGCTAGAACAGAAATCTCAACCAATCAGAAAATTCGTATCATTTTTTCGTTTTCAGTAAAAAAAAAATCTTAGGCGGAGCTATTCAGAAATTTTGAAATTTACTTTATGAAATATTCCGATAATCGTGTGTTAGCTTTATGGCCAACTTTATGGTGAGGTGCATATAGACAAGAAAATGTATAATATATAAGTATACGTTTTATGCAATGTATGAATGTTCAGCTGATTTAATATGGGTTATCGTCGGGACAATGTTGATTTTATGTAATTTTCTATGTATTTAATCTTCCCAAATTATAATAATATTATAATATATTAATTATAGTATTCTCAAATATTTAACCGTCATTATATGTTCAGTATACATGCACGAGAGAGTGCAAAATGTGTGATATTATTGAAGAAAAAGTAAACATTATAATATAATATTGGCAAACACAAATTTACATATACATGCAGTATATTATAAGGCGAAGAACACTTAGTCTTCTTAATTGCATGAATTCGATAATATTACAATGTCATACAAAATTACTGAAAAATAAAATCAATAATTATATTGATTTAAATGATTATTCTGTTAAAAAGTGCCGAAACAGATCGATCATTATAATACTATATATAATTAATATTATAATTTGATTATATTTACTTACATATAATCTTGATCCCCCTCTTATTATAATTATTTTGTAATTAACATGGTTGCATTAATAGAACGATTGATGGATTGCTGCGAAAATCCTTACCATCTGACGCATGCTGAAAATCTTGAAATCTGGAATTATATGTTCTAGACGTAATATTAATAACATATTGTGACGAAATATTCCCCTAGCAATTATCATATTTTTAACCCAATGTTCATAAATTTAGAGTTAATTTAAACAAGGCAATGAAAACGATAATATATTAATAACTTGCAAGAGCATGCAATTTTTCTTGTGCACAATATATACGAAAGGCTTTACAATTTTTTTTCCATCCAAATTTTAAACAATATAATTTAATATTTCGTGCAGATTAGCCCTTCAAAAAAATAAAATAATATCAATGTCGACAATCAACCGAAAATTTTATTACATAAAAAGAAAACAAAACCCTTTTTATTACATCATGGTACTTGATAAATTGATTGCAGCATGCAAACATCATATAAAAATATATTACAATTGAATTACCAATTCACAATTTAATAACATAAAAAATTTAATAACAATTCATGATTGTATTAACTAAACGTATTCAATTATTTATTAATAATGAATGTTATATATATATTTCAAAACATATATAAACAATATGCCAATAAAATAGAATAATAAAATAATAAATGATACATTTTACACCCTAGAGATATAAATATCATATAGCAATCTGAATACAAGTGCATGGGAGTTTAATTTAATCTATATATTTTTTATTGTCATTTATATAAAAATAATCATTTATCAACAGTGATTGATTGAAAACGATCACAGTACTTTTTTTTATTATAAAGCAATTGTATTTTAGTAATGGTTAAATGACGCAGGTGTTTAAAAGGCTCAGAGAGGGGGGGGGGTAATAAAGATGTAGGGAGATCTCCTTAGGCAGTAGAAATTTTCATAGACATGGTGAGGAGAGATGGATTACATCACAGACGCGCTAAGTGGATGCTGTGTGGTCCACAGGGACTGTTAAATGAAAATCCTGATGAATGTGCTCGCAAGCTAAATTATAATACTTGAATATAACATGCAGGACCCTCAGTGCACTGTATATTTTGGAATAAATTTGTTAGTTTTCAAGTTTTTAAAAACTATAATATTAATTTGAATAATTTGTTAGTCCGTAAGAAAATATGTAATACTCCATGGAATGACGTCTTAAATAATGGAATTAAATAATAATGCGAGATATTTTTAGGTATCAAAATCAGTATATTATATTTAGTATACCTAAATTTGCCACCTGGATTTTAATAAGAATAACTGTCATTTATAATTTATAGTGCCGTGCAGATTTTTAAATATTTTACATCGGTCTGACAAAAATAAGGTATATAGATATATAGATATTGCACAATCACAATATGCAGAATATTATAGTATTTTATTATGCATGGACAAACCCGGAAATGCACATCAGAATGCAATTATCATTTTAAATGGCCACGTGACAAAAACTGCACTCGATTTTTTCCATATATCGTCTTTTTAGAAATTGAAGATTTAAAATTTAATAAAATTGTGAATGCACCTGCCCAAGATAATTTTAACTCATGACAATTTTTTACATCTGCATATCGTGAAATTATTTTTCACTCTAACGTTTTCATTAATAATAAATATGATAATATAGAAATTACATTTACAAAGGTTATCTCACCTTTTTTTTTTCTTTTATAATAATAACATTTAATATTTTAATAATAACATTAAACTATTTTACGACATCGTTATAAACTTAATAATGAATCAAAAGAAAAGTTATATGAAAACAATAAAAGATTGCTATGCGTTCTTTGTCTATGACAACATCATATGAGAAATCGTTTTATATCTGCAAGCCCACGCACGGTCACGAGGCAATGCAGGCGGCATTTCACATAGCGAGTTAGCGCCTCCAAGTGTATATACACATAAGTCTTTTTTTTATCAAAGTCGGCTCCGAGTGTCTATTAGCTAAGCCATAATCGCCGATAACTCTTTGGCCCCCGCGACTTAGCACGAACGTACGAACGACCATACAAGATAATACGTGTGAAGAGGATGGTTCACTTTTCAAATAAGATGTTGTATTTCAGTGACGTCAGTACGCTGTCTTTTAGAAGCTTGATATGACATGCATTACTGGGATATATTGCTGCAGGCTTAATTAATGGACAACCTAAATTTTTGGTTGCATATTTAGGCATCTCGTGTTATGTTATTGTCAATTTTTATTTCAGTTTTTTAACACTCACAAAAATCGAGAGGGGAAGACGCTGTGACGCCATAGTCATGCACCGTCTTTTTCTATGCATGCGTGTTAAATATTTGCATGACTATGACGTCACAGTATAATTTTTCCTCAATTTTGAAAGAGTAGAGGATTAAAAAAAAAAAAAAAATGAAATAAATTGAAAATACATAATTCGAAGTGCTGTATCGCAATACGTATAATAAAATTTCATTCAGTTTGCGGATCTGTTCCGAAGTTTTATCTTCAATTTCCGTTGTAATCCATCCTCCCAGTCTATCATCTTTGAGCGGTCCTAATGTTTCTTTACGAAGGCGTGTTCACACGTTAGTTAGAGCCTTCCTGTGTTCTCTCACCTGGCCGCTACATTATAGTCAAATGAATCAACGATAAGGCCTTTGTTTTGTTGTGTCAAGTTTTGGCATTATCAAATTTATTTTATGTACGGGCCAGGTGTTAGGATTGCTTGGTTGATATCCTTATAACTTTGTCTTTGGTTTAATTTATATTTTAAACATTTTGATCATTTAGGAGCTTATATGATGCAGACTGCAGAATTTAAAGTTACTGCAAAATTTTACAGTATTTTTCAATCATTTGAGTATAAAACTCTCTTAATGAGATTTTAAACTTTTCTCATCAAATCCATTTATATAAGAAATGACTAAAGTAGGTGCTCATGCAAGGAATCATGTTCAATAAATTAAGTTAATTAAAAAAATTAAGTATAAAGACGGGAGAATTTATATTATTTTACCACGTACCGATATATAATATATAGTAAAATTTTTGCTCTCGATCATAGAATATAATATATTATATTTACTATAATTATATGTTATGATAGAATTATTTTCACATTTTTCTAACGTTGTTCCTGCTCATGTTGCAGGTTTGGTTCCAAAACCGACGTATGAAGGACAAACGCCAGCGGATGGCGCTTGCCTGGCCCTACGCCGTGTACACCGACCCTGCGTTTGCCGCCAGTCTTCTCCAGGCCGCTGCAGCCTCCACGGGTTACGCCCCTTATTCTTACTACCACGCCTTGAGGTACGCTCCGTACCCTCTTCGTCCTCAGCCAAGCGCCCCTAGCAGCGGAGGTGGCAGTCCTGGAAACAGCCCCTTCCTGTCACCCCCCGTGACGTCATCAGGATTTCTACGTCCCGCTTCGCTCACCCCCCCTAACGAGCCCTCCGCTAACAACAACAACAACCCTGCGAACCTCGCGGCTGCCCTTGGAGGACACTTCTCGGCTTGTCTTGCACACCACGGGGACCCTGCTGGCTGTCGGTGCGCACTGTTTCCTCCGCCACCCCCTCTCTCACTACCCTCTTTCCACGCGCCGTCCTTGGCGGCTACATTGAAGGGGGTGCACACCCCTGAGGCTCGTTCTCCGGTGTCACATAGCCCACCCCTGGTGCCCGTGGCTCGCAGCCCCACCAATGGTGCCACTTCCATCACTGCAGACACCCCGAGGCAACATCAGCTGTTCCAACCCTACAAATCAGATGTACCCGAGAGGGCGTAATTATAACTTTCATAATATGGACTATTTATGGACCAATTTTAAAATATTAGCTTCATGTATAACCAAATTTTGTTAGTTAAAATTATAATATTATAGATGTTAATTAATATTGTAAATAATGCTTTTTTAATAATTATCTTTTTTGGCTAATTATATAAATAATATAGTAATGTATATGTTGATGTTCCAATTTTAGATTATTATCAGAAAGTTTATCTAAATAAGCTCTCTGTTATGGTGTGTACATTTTTTATTCTATAAACGATTAAATTAATTTTAGTTTTAATTAACATGAAAAGTTATTGTGTATTTATCGATATAATGAATTATATAGAATTAAATGATTTTGATTTTTTTAAATATGACATTTTTTTAATGAATTTTGTTGAATGCATTAGCGTAAATGTAATTATTATGTAATGTGTGAATAGTGTAACCAAATATACAATTATTATAGAAATATTATTGACTTTCTTTCTTAATAAATCCCATTTAGTTTAAATCAAACTTTTGATTAGACCTATTTTACTGTTATAAGTATATAGATATTATAAGACATTTATATTAAATTATATTATATTTTTATATACTCATATATACTATATGTAGGTATATAGATCTATATATATTAGTTTTCAAGTAAATATATTACTTTTTAACAATATGAAGTGCTATTATAAAAGCTTACTATTATAATAATACAAAAGATTGTTTTGCCAAGATAAAAGAAGACAGTAAAAATATTTGATGTTTTTTGTTATCAATCTAAATGTAAAAACAAATAAACTGGCAGAGAAAAAAAACTTATTTAGCAACTTTTTCATTTTGATGATCCAAGAAAAAGTTAGCTTTCGTTTTCAACAACCAGACTTTAGTTTGTCATAAAAATGTGCGCAGACAAATTGCCAATATGTGCGGATATGATGATTCCGCTTGGACTCTACTGGCCGATGTTGCGGAGTTGGCGCTGGTCCAGCCGACAGATGAGAGCGTATGATAGCCGGGCGCCAGATGAACGATAGCGCCAGCCCGTCTTAGTAACTTCTGATCTAAGCTTGACTATATGATCTATGTGGTGCAATGTTATGATAAATATCATTCTCTAAGTGCACAATATTATTATGTATTCTGGCATCATATCATATATTACATGCTGGGGAAAATTGCATTTTAGTTGCATTGATAAGAATAATAATAAATTTATATGCGGAAAAAAATGAAGGATAGAGATAGGTAAATAAATTAGTAAATTATATTGTGGTTTATATTATATGTTCTGTTAGATTTATGAGGTAAATGTGTTGGTTCTTTTTTATCATAATTAAGTAGGTCAACTTTCATCGATAAGAGCTATAATATTATCAGTTTATTAATATTATCATATTTAATTTTGTTAACAATAATAATTAATACACCATGGTATGCAATAAACATTAAATTAAAAAGGGATTTAAATACAAAAAAGGGCTAACTAAGAATATATAATTATATATAAAAATATCAGTATGCTGCATGTTTTGTGATATAAAAATTAAATTAAAATCACTTGCACTAAAATATTTTTATAAAATGCTTATTCCACAAAACACATTTTGTTTAAATTTATCAAAATTTCTTGAAATAACAATACAGTATTTTGTCAACACTGAAGTCCCATGTTTTTTTGTTTATGTGTAAAAAGTGTGAAATAAATTTGTGTTTTATATCCAAGTAACTTATGAGCAATCATTAAACATCAGGAGAACAATAATCTTATAAATTTAATTTCTTCGTATAAATTATTCAAATGCCATTTTTATACACACATAACTGAGGATAATGCGATCGTTTCAATAAAACCTTAGCCGATGTTTTAGTGCAGGCGACTTTGATCTACATTTTGTGTTTGGAGATGATGGACCATTAGAGGCTGAGAGTGCCTTCTCAAATAAAGAGCTCTCACTAACTTTGGAACACATCCAAATTAAACACAGATAAGTTTACATCATTATATATATTAAAAGCTCTTTAAAATTTTGTAAGTTTATAAATTATACACAGAAATAGTTTTTTAACACATTTTAATTAATATTGATGTTCACAAGTGCATATAATTTTAACAAAGATGTATAATTATAGACTAAATTATGTATGTATATTTTAAAAAAAATGCAAATCTGTTATATTTTATGATATTTTTACATGGATCAAAATCATCAAATTAAATTTTAAATACGATGCAAGTATATAATAAGGAATTACAGTTATTTACATTTACATATGCAATGTAATCTTGACTCAAAATTCAAAAAAGGACCATTAAAAAAAATCCGTTCTGCATGGACAGCTCGGGTCGTTATTATTAATATTATTATTTTTTGCATTTTTGGGATAAAATAATATTGCATGAAACTAATAATTTTTTACTATTTTCATTTTTTTGTATATTACATACGACTGTATAATTATGTATATATATGCAACACAAATACTTACATGATATACATGGTAATTACAGCTAAGAGTCTTGTACATGTAGTTAAACGTACTGCTCACTTATTTTCCGTGACATAGTGGTGCTACCGCCTGTGACCAGCACATAGCCGCCCGGCTGCATGCAGGCTATATAGCCTCAGACCACAGTAATGGGATTAACATTGCCCCAGCAATAATACAGCCGGCTTTAGCAGCACGTTTCATTAGCGGGTCTGAAATTATCGGATTTAAACCTCAATAAACGTGTTTTATACTTGTGGTGGCAGCACCATCCATCACGCTGACAAATTAATTAAATCGAGAGAATTATTAGCTGGAATGGAGCCGTTCTAAAAGAACGTCGTGATTTAAAGTGTAATGAAAAATGTTAGCGTTTTTAAAATTTTGAATAAATTGACATAGTCAGTTTGTGTTTTCTACTATATAGTAAATTTATTCAAAAATACATCATTAAATAAATATTTTTTAATTAATATACCATGCTATATTTTTATGCAGAAGAATTACATATAATAGAACATTTGGAAAAAGTGATAAAATTCGAGAGATCTAATCATTCAACACTGTAAAAATAATCATATATATTATGATATATCACATAAATTAATATACTATATATTATATTATATATTGTAATTAATTTTAGAATTTTATCTAAAGAAAAAAAGAACAGCACTTTAAATTTTGAAGGTAATAGACATAAATTTAACAAATAATTGTAAATAAAAAAAAAAAAAATACAATATTATTTTATAATAACATTTACTAGCTAAAAACCATTACAACTTACAACAATTCATTGTGAATTTTTATTATACCATTGTTAAACTCATGTAAAATATCAAGAACATAAAATAAAATTACAACATTATATTTTTTATATTATAAAATAATCTTTGATTATAAGACAAAATACATAAATTTCTATATTATGGTAAAAGTATCAGTATGGAGCTATATAGAATGTAGTTCATACATAATCTTCACATCATTGGATAACTGGCTATTTATCATGAAAACCAAGCAGACGTATTCTTTGTTTTTTTCTCCTCGCGACAAAAATCTTTGCGACGCGACATTACAGTATGAGACGACGAAAATGAGGCTGTGAACGAAGAAGGGGATATTTGAACCAATAGTAAAACACATTTCCCCACTCTTTAAGTGTCTTTGGACCAACCACAGTTTCTCTATATAAGATAATGTAATTTTCTCTGTATATATATACATATATATAGTTTTCATCTCTTCCACCCGTATATACCGCGGAGCGATAAAAGCTGCTCCATATGATGCTGCAGAAAAGGCATGATAGCGGATGATAGGCATCCTCCCATCCTTAGATAACAGCAGGGTATGGAGGCGGCATCGATTTATAATAGAGTCAGAGAGAGAGAGAGAGAGAGAGAGAGAGAGAGAGAGAGAGAGAGAGAGAGAGAGAGAGAGAGAGAGAGAGAGAGAGAGAGAGAGAGAGAGAGAGAGAGAGAGAGAGAGAGAGAGAGAGAGAGAGAGAGAGAAGGCAAGGCAATTTATCGAGGCAATTCATTTCATAAGGTCTTCGCTTTACATTACAGCAAGAGAGGAAAAAAAATATATGTATAAAAATTTCATTTTTGTTCTTATATCTCCTTTTTTATATTTTCAAAATATGCTGACAGTAAAAGAAAAAAGTATATTGTTATTATATATATAGAATCATGCATGGAATTATTTAAAAAGTTTTTTATTATTATTAGATTTTTATTTGGGATTCTAAAATATTGTGTAAAACTTTTTTTAATAGTGTTATAATTTTGTATATATAGACTCTGTTATAAAATAAAGAAAGAGATAATTATCTTATAAGACGCGCTTATGTAGGTACAAGAAATTTTATAATTTTATAATGAATGCATTATAATAAGATATAATATAATGTATTAATTTATTGTTCATTTTTGTCATTTAATTAATTTTCTTGGTATTTAAAAATACGTACAATAAACAAAATATAGTTTTAAATACAACTTGCATGGAATTTCTATAAATTGTATATTTGGATTTATAGAACTAGAACTCGTTACATATGTCTATATACTGTACATTTAATTATTTTAGATAATATCGACCTTTAAACTTTCTTCTGCAACTCGCAGTGACGTCATAAAATATTTCATGTAAATAATGAACGTGCAAGCACAGAGAAAATTGTTGCATGACGTCACATCATTAAAAAAATTACTCGAGGTCCTTTTTCAGCAAAAAATTTAATGTCCATGCAGTAAAAATTACATTTGATCAAAATTTATAAGCCTACATTTGACTGCACCCGCAGACAACATGATGGTCACAGCTGGACAGGTCCCCTAAAGAAGGCGTGGCAGGTCCCCACGGAGGACTAATCCAGACAATATGGCTACAGAAGAGACAACCCTTTGCAGCTGAACAGATGGAGAATCATTATTAATAATGACAATAAGCTCATCGTGTATAGCAAGGCGAGGTTAGCTGCTGTCACCGAGCGTTTGCGATGTAATATACACCAGTACAATTAATACAATTATTATAATTATTATAATTAATGTAAAATTATAATTAATAGAAGTTAAGGGTAAGGTAACGCCACCAATGTTAAAAAAAATCCCTCTCACAAAAATTCTGAAAAAAATTTAAAATGTTCTCCTCTACACCCCCTATCAGTAGCTAAAATATCAGGTATACAAATACGATCTAGTTTTTGAGTTATGAATTTTTAAAGTTGACCAATTTAACATGGGAGTTTCATTTCTCCATGTTAAAGTAGTCAACTTTAAAAATTTATAACTCAAAAACTAGATCGTATTTGTATACCTGATATTTTAGGTACTGATAGGGGGTATAGAGGAGAACATTTTAAATTTTTTTCAGAATTTTTGTGAGAGGGATTTTTTTAACATTGGTGGCGTTACCTTACCCTTAATATAATTTTATTACATAGACGATTTTGCTAATATATTTTTTTTTTTTATATACGTCATAGCTCAGCGAAATATATTACACATGCACTAGCACTGCACCGATGGCTCTCTCTGTTCCATGGCATGATATTTAATTTTGCTCCATGATGCAAGCAGCACTCTTTAATTATACGCCGACTATAATCCATAATAAATTGATATAACATGACAGTGTTAAATGTAAATGGATTGTGATAGTCATAATTAACCAGAAAATCATCATACATTATTATAATTTTAAAAATATAGAAACTCAACAAATTATGTATATGACACCTTTTTTTGTAAAACGATAAAGAATAAAAAAAAGTAGAATGAATTTGAATTAAATGAAATTTTATTCATATTATTATACAATATAGAAATATATATAAAAATTATTGTATAGTATAATAATTATATGCATGGCATTTTAATTACATTATTAATTTTAGCTTAACATTCTTGCATTTTATTTTTAAGATTATAAAAAAAACACGCATGCATGCCATGATGAACAATCTATTATATACATGAATTATAATGAATGAAATAGTGAATTAGTTTTTTTTTTTTTTTTTTTCATTCTCAAATTTGAGCGTGTATTAAAGTTTTTTGTCTATATGTTGTATTATGTACATCCACAAGAGAAATAAATAGAGTATATGCTTGAGTTATATAGTGTACATTATATAATATATGATAAGATGAGCATTTCAATACATTTTCAATTGTTTTATTAATGAGTATTAACATTAATGGAGGCTTCAAGTGATGCGCTTTCGCTGCGCAACTGTTTGTCGCTAAGGTTCATCTTGCACTTGAAAATGAAGCAAAGTGTTTTTTTAACTTTTCTCGGTTATAAATCAAGTAAAAAATCTAAATCTTGAATTATCTACTTTATTTTTCAGTTTGGACCAAAGTTCCATAAAGGAATTTTCCCTGAAAAATCTTATTCTTAGTGAAAAAACGAATTCACGTTTTTTTTACATAGGTTTGGTATAGCGGGTGGGATCACCGAAAAATCAGCTGACTTGAAGCCTCTATTGTAAAAAGATTTACTCAAATATTTGGCATATATACATAATTAATTCATAAACTGCATGAATTATAAGAAAAATTTACATATTTTCTTGGTATTCCTTTTGCAATTTAAATGTAATAAAATTCAACTATATACTGCAGCTATAATGCTACAGTTCTATATATTTATATATTAGATAATAACACAACACTACATCAAAACTCGCTCTACAATAAACACAGATGTTATGACAGCATATGTAAGTACATCGTGTTATGATATACTTGTATTAAAATCACGATGCAGTTATTTATAAGCTAGAAGGGGTGAGAAGTTCTATTGAATTTTTATAGGGGTGTCATTTCTCCCTTACACCCTTGGGGTCAAAGTATTATTATAGTCAAGGGTTGAACAAGCTGCGATTATAAAATTATTATCCCCTTTTGATCGACTATCTGTGAAGTTAATCTTCTCAAATCGTCATTTTTTTTCTCCCTCTTATTTTTTTATGAACTTTTTAATAAAAACAAATTATGATTGGACAAACGTTGTATCAAAATTAAAAAAAAATTATTTCCATTACAACATTTTAGTGCTGAGAGGGTTGTACATTATAATTGAATTATTTGTTATTTCTATTTCTTTGTATACAGCAATTATAATTTTTTAACATATCATGTGTATTATAATTACACAAAATATTTCTTATATTAACATATATAAGGGAACATTCACGAGGCGTTATTTAAAAGTCATGTGATGTATTTTATGTCTGGAAAAATTGGGATCTAAAATAATACAAGACTAAAATCGAGACTTAAATGCAAAATGTGATCTTGTATGAATAATTATAACCAACGAATTATAATAAACATATGAATGCTGTAATTCAGCATATTATTAAATTTGATAATAACACAATACTATAATAATTATATATCAAACTTGATCTCAACAGTTGATTATTGACCATCGATATATTATAAGCTTATTGTTTTGGATTTCTTCTCATCCGGCAGAAATTTTGAGCTCTGCAATGTCCACTGAACATATTACTTTCTCTACAAATTATGCATGGCTTGGCTGCAGTGCTATATTACAGAACAGAGAGACAATGAATGAAAGGAAGAGTTTTATTTTTTCTGAGATGTTTGAGAAGGTGTGACCGAATCTGTTGGTCTGTGATAACGCTCTTTGTGATACATCAACGTTGCTGCAGGCAGTGAAGAGGTTACATGGTTTATGGGGGTTGTTTTGGACCAATATGTTGTGTTGGTCAACAATAGAACAATTGTGGAGGCATTTATACAGAAAGTAAAATTGTTTGGAAATATTTTGAGAAAGTGAGGACAATAAGAAACACGGAAAGGAAAAGTAAATTTTTTGTGTTTTGTTGTGACTTTTTCTTAAAATTTAACTTGTCCTTGAAACATAATATATTGCCAAGTTACAACAATAAGTACGTAACTTTGAGAGAAAAATGGGTCAAATTTTGACCCATTTTTATAAGAAAAACCTCATCGAGAGTAATAAACAAAAGATTCACACCTCTGGTATAAAATGTCTTTATTTCCTTCCTTCATAATAATATTATCAATACACAAAAGATTTTTTTATGTTGCATTAAAATTACTTAGCTTTCTATAAAGGGAAAATAAATATTATGAATCATATTAATATTTCTATAACTAGAAAAAGAAAATACATGCTGACACTGTCATTTTTTGTTGTGTTCATAATTTGAATTAGCAATATGATAAATAAAAATTATATTAAAATTATGTGTTGAGAGATTTAAATATTTTCTTATAATTTTTTCAACGACTTCAGAAAGGTGATTTTCAGGTGACATATCTACTAATATAATTTAATGTGAATGATGACTGCATGATTATTGAACTGGTTTGAACTGGTTTGAACTGGTTTGCATCAGAAAATCTCAAGCATAATATATTTATAATAAAATAATAGCTAAAACAAAATAGCTGTAAATATATAGCTTTATAAACATTTTCTTGGCATTATATTAATTAAATGTATATCATGGGATCGTATTTGACTTGCATAATGACTGTAATTAGTTTAGCTGCAGTATCCTCTGCCATACAGAGCTAAATTAATATTAAAAATAAAATGTTATTAAGACTTATAACTATATATTATGGTAAAATAATATGCACGATATTTGGCGATAATTTCAGCCACACATCATGTATTCAGAAGTTGACAATCGTGATCTGACACCGACCATCCTAACTAAGGTTTCCAGGGTTCCTTTAGTAAATTTTGAGATGGAGTTAGAAGTGTCTCCATGACTATTATAGGATCAACAGCAGCAAATTTTTTAGCAGCAAAGGCTTTTTATCACATTGTTTTACTGATAAGAATGATCTTTATTGAAAGATCATTCAATTATTTTAGTTATATAATAATTTTTGTACGTGTGTATTTTAACTAAGAATTTGTATGAACTATTGTATTCTTTATAATCGGATTACCTAACCTGCAGTCTGTTTTCTGAATAAATATAATAAATATAAATGATAAAAAAAGGTTTTTTAGTTTAGTATAACATGTAACTTTTAAAATAGGCTATGACAGATAAACTGGTCGTTACTTAAAGTTGATGTGACGTCATGCACGTGACCCTCCCAATATTTGAGGACAAAGGACGTCAAATCAACTTTAATGACGACCAGTTTATAATTAGCAATGTAAAATGTAGAAATGTATATAAATATTTATAAATTAATTTTTTGTCAATAACTAGTGAATTTTATCTGTTCGAACATATTATTACCATCATGCGACAAAGCTCGATGATGCTCCGAGGGGATCGTTCCGATTTGTCTCGCACGAGCTGAAGATTTGTCATCGTGACGTCGATAACAGCTCGAGTCCGTGACCGATTTATCTGCGAAATAATTTACTATCTTGTCATAACGGACGAAAATGAATGACATTTGTATAACAAAGTACATTAAATCAGATCATATTATAATGATATATGTATTGAAGAAATACAATGAAAATGATTTTTCTAAATCAGATCATATTATAATGATATGTATTGAAGAAATACAATGAAAATGATTTGTCTAAATCAGATCATATTATAATGATATGTATTGAAGAAATACAATGAAAATGATTTGTCTTTCATTATATTGTTCAATAATGAGAGATTACTGATTATAAATAAAGGTAGTATAGTGAACTTATTATTAGCTGTATAGGTATGATAAATTTAACGTACATGATCGAATATTTTGTTTTAAAACGAAGGAATGGAACAATTATTGTATGCTGCCATGAATGCAATAATTAATATACAAACATAATTATGCATTAATTGTTTCGTTTCTGATGTCCAAGACAAAAATTTTACTGCCCCTGCATGCACCGTTCCTTATAGATGAGATCACTGTGCAAGATTGATAAATTTCAAATCTTGCAACCACTTTTCTCATGCACCTTCGAAATTTCAAATCAGTAACTCTATCGAACTGAATTTACATTATTTTTTTATGTAAAAATAAAATCATTTTCCGTTTCTAGAGCTATAATATTTCATAACAGTTTCATAATTGATTATTTTTATTTATAATATTTACATTACTTTTTCATGATTTGTCATACATTTTTTAATTCTATTGTTGCAATTCTCAGCCCTCGTATTTCATGCATGAAGAAAATTCTCCCCCTCTCGAAATTATATAAATATTTAATGCACTTCCTCTTCCCCTCTGAATGCAAAGAAGGAAGAGAATTTTACAGAGTTCGTTCGCACCTTTTTTGTGTCTTATATTGCTTCAGTGTGGGCGTGAAGGTGTTAGTGGCAATGAGGAAAAATGAAGGCGGGCTAATAATGTCGCGGGCCGACCTCTGGGGGCTTAGTACGGAGGCAATAAGGCGGCCAGATTACCCTGGTTATTGATCATTACGTGAGGCAAGGATACGACATGTAGCGAGGATGGCTCACACCTCGGATATTTTCGTCAATCTTCGGAACATTTCGTCAGCGGACAACCTTCATTTTATTTGGATACAGAATTAACCTCAAGTTATTGTCAATATTTTTCCAGATTTTTTTTTGAACCCTTTATCGCCCTCAAAACCATGATGCAAACCACTGTGACGTCATAGTCATGCAAATATTTAACACGCAAAAGTACAGGGAAAGACGTTGCAAGACTATGACGTCATATCGCCTTTTCCCTCGATTTTGAGGGTGTTAGACGGCTCAAAAATCTGAAAAAAATTGACAATAGATAACTCAAAGGTATCAAAGTACTTAAAATCTGCAATAAAAAAATTCATAAAGGTTGTCCATTGAGATCATAAAGCTTGGTGGAGAACCTAGTGGTACAAATTGGAACTACGTTTTCAAACGAGGATGATTAACATTGTAAAATCATATTTTAAGTACTCTTGCACTCTACCAATTTACAGTCACAGCTCAATTTCATACAGAATTGACAACATAATATAGTTGTCACATACCTTCAGACAAGTATATTAAAAAGGAAATCATCTTCTTGAGTGATGTTTTTTATATTTAAGTGTTGTTATTTTTGTGATTCTCAAAATGGTATTGTCCTATTTTCCAATAAAACAACTAGAATTTCTTCTCACAGAGCCATCTATTGGTACTTATGTCCTCAATTAAGCCAACATTTAGAGGAGCTGCGTGGCTTGTAAAACACGGCGTGATGACGTCACTGAGATGCGACCTGGAGACTTCAAAGTTATCCATACTCTCTTCTTCTTATCCTTGTACTTGTACGGTACGTAGGACGCACAAACGCCTTATTGGCTCGCCAACGCACCTCTATTCGTCGTAGTTAGCAGGCCGCGCCAGGCTTTGTAAACTCTTATTAGAATTTAATGAAAGAAAATGAAACTTTTTTACTCTTTGTAATCATAAAAAATATTTAACTGTTTGTTTAATTGAAATTAATACGTGTTACGTACGTGCAAGGGAAAAAATTTAGAGTAAAAAAATATTAAAAGTTTCTTAACTGATCTCAACTGATCGCATTAATGTTAGATTTTAATTTTCCAGCTGTTCATGAACCTAACTTAATTATAGTGTTAAAATTGTCTGATGAACAATCTGCTGAATTCATATTTTATCAAGAATTTAGCCAAGCTTTTTTTTTTTAAGTATAAAAAAGGCTTTTCCAATGAAATTGGCTATGCATTCCAATATTGAATATAATATTAAAAAACTTATTTATTAATTTTACAATATTGTACAGTACATGGATGAAGGGCATGCAGCTATAATTAGAATATTGAATATTTATTATAGTCAAGTTTCCTTATTTTTCATAATCGATAATTGATTTTTGTTACAATTTATTCAAATAATTTAAACTATTTATTAACTATAATGATTTCAGTATTATACAACACATAAAGAAAGAATATAATACAGCCTATAATAATATAACATTTAGCTTGTTTGTTGCATTTTGATTTAACACAGATAATATAAATTCCTTCTTCTCTCTAATAAAGCTATAAAATGTTAAATAATATTATTATACCTATTTAATTTTCTATTTTCTTTATGTTAAAAGGTTCAAATGTATGTTGTTTTTTTTAAAATCTAAACACCCCCCAATCAATCTATCATACCGATACAAGCAAGCTGCACCGACTTAGTTTAAAATACCTAACAAAAAACAGGGACTTTTATTGAGGGTAAACAAACAATAGACAAAAGAGGATCGAAATTTTTGAATAGTTCGTAAAGCTGTCAACATCGCATCAGGTATAAGGGCCTATCCTTCCCACGTTAGTTCCAGTAGCCAACTGCTTCCCCAATAAAAGCAGATATGCTAAATTACCATTAGGCCCCTTATATATATTTTTTTTTTTAAAACTGCTTGACTTGCTTATTTATGGCTCTTTATATTCCAATAAAATCATTTAAGTGTAATCTCTAATCTTTTTCTTCATGCTCTCTCTATTTTAAACACAGGCTAAAGTTAAAGGTTTTATTGCTTTTTAGAGGCAAAAACCTGTAAAGCACTTATATCTAAAGATACCATCACATTCATCACTAATGTTATGACGTCATTCATTTTATATTATGACGTCAGCTATTTAATTAGATTAATCATTTTCTGTCAATTATTAAGTGTGTACATCTCGGAACTGCATGATCTTTATTCATATAATTTTGATTGATTTACTAGAAATGCAACTCAAGCAAAATAAATAAATTAAAAATTGCAATTTTGGGTTACATAAAAAGGGAGTTGCAGTCGCCCGAAAGTCATCCCGAAAATGTAATTTCACCTGTCATCAATGCCATCAAATACAACCTTTATAAATATAAGAGCAGTCGAATTAGGTTCCTGCATGTCATTTTTTTTTTAATAGCTCAATCGAAAGATGTCGAAAAAATACACCTTTGAATTTTATTTGATTTTTTTAGCACTGCGCATGCCTAAATTAGAGATTAAAAGAGGTCACGTGACCTGGAGGCTTCGTCTTCAACGCCTGTGACGTCATTACATTCTTTGGTTCAACTTCAAAATATTTATTGCACGTCGTCCCTAAATGTTTGCAATTCGAAACTCTTACGTGCTGGAAAGGTTGCATACTTTTCTTTGTTGCAGGCTGAAATGGCGGTGCATTGAAAGGTCAATTTCTTATCTCGTTTTAATGAACCTTAAATGAAATTTAAGAAAAGCATATATCTTAGGTGTTATTTTTATCAATATTTACTTGAAAACATATTTTAGAAGGAAGATGATGTGCTTTGTAAATTTTCATGATGATACAATGATATTAAAAATGACAAAATGTTCATTTTCTGTGACTGTTAATAAATGCCACCATATAATATCAAGTCATTAAAAAATAAATTCTAAATATTGTTCGCTACTTTTTGTTATAATTAAATTTTAGAGTGAGGTGATGAAGCGCTCAAACATTTAATTGCAAGAGAGGAAAGCAGAGTGACCGTTGAATAACGAGCGACTATTAAAGCGAGGATTTGATATCATTAAGAGGGATGAAAACATATTAGGGGCGAGTGGCATGATTGGTTAAACGAGCTCTGCTGCACGGATATTATTGGACGGAAGATTGGAGAGGGGAGGGGGAAAATTAATTGGCTCAGCTCAACACTATAATAACTTCCATCTCCCCCCCCCCTGATCATTTCAACGCTGGCATTACTCTCTCTCTCTCTCTCTCTCTCTCTCTCTCTCTCTCTCTCTCTCTCTCTCTCTCTCTCTCTCTCTCTCTCTCTCTCTCATCTCTCTCTCTCTCTCTCTCTCTCTCTCTCTCTCTCTCTCTCTCTCTCTCTCTCTCTCTCTCTCTCTCTCTCTCTCTCTCTCTCTCTCTCTCTCTCCCTCTGTCTCTCCCTCATCAACTGACTATATATATACTGTGAACTGAGCCTTTGATAAATTTATCCTCCCAGCTCCTCCTATATACAGTCTCTGCATCTTGTCATAATGCGCTTACGTCAGCATTATCGACGTTCCCTTGGTTTTCTCATTGCAGCCATACAAACAACAACTCCAAAGTGATTGATACATATATCATCAACTAAGCTGCTAGTGAATAAATCTAAGTCGCATCGTATGCTAAAAATAATTGAAGATTCGTACACATGATGTATTGAATCAATTAAATATTTTAACATTTTATAATTAATTACATCAGTCAGTATATTATAATAAAGTTCGCGTTCCTTATAAATTCTGATATTAAGATAAATGATTTAAAATATAGTGTAATTAAAATAATGTGTATTTTAAGCTATAATTTGTATACATGAATTTAGCTGCTAAATGTGTGCATATATTATGGACAATTGAATATAATATATAATATTATATTATATACATCACATAATAGATAATTATGTACAAATAACCCTTCAGGATAAAACTATAAACAGTTTATATCCATTTTTCGCTAAAGGCCAGCATTTTTTTTACCTTTTTTCAGAAAAATAACAACCTTCTACCACTTCTACCTGCATGACTTTCATGCTAGTTTGATTCTGAGGGTGCACCCAGATTCATCTAAAAAAAATCTAGGCAACTTGAAACAAATTTGAAAACTTTTACTTCAATGCATTAAATAATTAGAATTAATATGATAGACCGAAAATTAATTTTATTAATATTATTATAATCCAATAATTTATTGTGGAGAAATTAACGTGCTATTTCTTCAATAAAATTCAAGCTTAATTATATAATTCTTTTCAAATTATTTGATTATTTATATTTCAAAATATTAAATACTACAAAAATAAAAGCGTCAATTTGCTTCATATTAATTTATAAAACCTTGTTTATTTTTATTTAAATTAATTCTTTATTATAAATGCCATGGGTTATATTTTTTTTTATCATGTTTTCTAATCAAAAACATTGGACGTATAAATAAAGAGCTTGTTTTCGATATGAACAACAACATGCAAAGAGTTTAACTAATTGGCTCAATCATAAAGTCCATGTATAAAAGCTGCTTCGTATATATAAATAAAAACCACCCACACCCATTTTTTATAAAATGCCATCACAGTGCATTAGTTTAAATAAAAAAAAATATAATAAACATTATAGCAACAAACTCTTAATATAAAAAAAAATATATCTGAAGGACTTCCGACTATATAACACCCTAATCTTTTCTATTTAGCATGTTAAAAAATAACACCAAGATGGCGTCTTTAACACTAAGTGCCTCTCTATGTATATTATTATGGCTATGGCTCGGCTACATGTCTTAGTTTAGCGAGGAGGGATTTTTAAGTGCAGCTTGACTCTTTTTCTAACTCACAAGTATAGTTTTTGTGATGCTATATAAAAGTGCCTCCCTATGTTTTACATGTTTTAAAGTGAACGCTTCTTTATTTTTGAAGGAATAATGTGTTATATGCTCGAGACGGAATTTTTACGATAAATCGGTCCCGCATGTGATGTTTGATGCTTGTTGTGTCTTTGAGGGAAATGTGTTAGATGAAAGAACAAGTTTAAAAAAAGAAATCATTAAGGATATCATGGGTGTGGTTAACAAGGTATTTTTTTTTTAAATTTTTAATTACCTAAATTACCAATATACTGATCATTTTATTACTTATTTGCCGCTATATTTAAAAGAAAGGAAAATCTACCACACACCACGTTTGTAAAAAAAAAAAAAAAATATATAAATAAATATTTACTTAAACATTTTTAAGAGGGTATAATATAATAAACTGTATAATTTCACAAAGAATTTAGTATTGGGATTTAATTTTTGCTTAGGAATTTAAAATTATAAAATTCTAGTACTATATAAAATATAATAAAAAATATGAAACTTGTATGAAGGGACTATAAAAATAATTAATTGAGTAAAATCAGTAATTGCTCAATCAAACTCTTTATATACTCTTTATAAATAATGAAAAATATGATGATGAAAAAAATCTCCTATTATATAGAGCAGATTTTTTATTTTTTATTAAAAATTTTAAACATAAAAGAGTTAATATATGTTTAAAAATTCTGCACACTGAAAAATAAAATAATTTGATGAACAAGAAAATCTAAATTATTGACCAAATTTTCATTTTCACATATACTGCAATGAAGTAAATGTTATTATCTGTGATAAGTCTTCCTTATAGTATATTTGAACGCTGCAGGGGGGCATGCGCACGGTCCCCCTCAATCAATAAGACGCTGCTGCTACTGCACGTGTCTGCTTGATTAAACCTTGACCGAGGTCACGTGACCACCGAGATGATTTTTCACGAAATATTTGGACCTCGAGTTGTTGTCAAAAATTTCAAATTTTTTGAACCGACAAACAGTGGAGAATAAAAATCATATGTGGCCATGATCTTTCATGTTTCACATTTTGAGATTTCGAGTAAATAAAATTGTATAATATTACCATACTGTACATAATGTATATATTATATACCATGGACGCTGAAAATATTGCTTGTTATATTATTTTGAAGTCTTACACCGTTAGCTCTGCAGGAAAAAAAATATTAAAGTACTTTTTAATTTGGTCCCAAAATGTATCATATAACGAGCGTAAATTTGATGAAGTTTTTTTTGCAACTGTCACAAAATTGAGTTGAGATTGAAAATATTGACGTTACAAAAACATGGCCCGTGGGGGGATCGAACCCACGACCTTCGCGTTATTAGCACGACGCTCTAACCAACTGAGCTAACGGGCCGATATTTACTTCACCACAATTATTGTATAATTATATCAAATCAAATTTATGTAAAATTGGAGATTGACGCGGAAATAGAACAATATGATTAAATTAAATTTATGATAGAAGATTTATTTTCAATTAATAGAATACAGTGATATTGTATACAATTATACAATTATATTATATATAAATTTCAGAATTAATTGTTCATTTATATAAAATAAATGGAGCACATGAAATAGAAGGCTAAATAATTAATTTATTTTGTTCTTGCAAAATAGATATAAAATTATATTTTACATGATATTCTTGACACAAAAAAAAAATGAATAAAACTGGAAGAATTAATTATAGGATAGAAATTGGTATATTATATATACGAGCCAGAGCTTAAATAGTGTCATATATTATACATAAAAATATAAAATATACACAAATATAGTTATGCATTTTATATTTATATTATAATAAAAATAGTCAAACAATATTAAATTGTGTACAATATGGTAAACCATGCAATCATGACTTCATATAATAAGAAAATTATCCTCCTTCACAAAACTCCCTTTCATTTAAAGTCAAAGAATGTTTATTATCCTCTATTCAATATTAAAATACGGTCAAGTCGGCTGAACATTTGGTCAGCATATTTGCATGCAGTTTCTTTTTCCCCCGAGGGTTGGGTCTTCAAGGGACGGTCCTGACCATTATATTGCTGCTTTGTTGTTATATTAGCCATCAGGAGCGATGGTCGAGGGACTCCGAGGAGTGGTATGCAGATCCATCGATGGCAGGAGTCGCTTTCGCTTTTGAGATCGCAGATCTGCAAATGATCAGAAAATCTTTTCTTTTTATGCCACAGAAAAGAGACTCAAACTGAAGATCAATGGTTGTGATTATCATATTGCTGTTTATCGGATTCTCAAAAATGCAAGGCTATTAACAAGAATTTTATTTTATTATTCAAACACTGGTCGTACAAACAACATGGTTCAAGTCAAAACCTAAAATTAAAGAAAATGAAAAACAACACATAACATCATGAACAGACCAATATTACACTGAAAGAAAAAGTGAGAAGAAAAAAAAAAATATAATAAATTATGAAGAAAACAAATTTACATTTTAAAATATTCGTAAGAATTAATTAATAATTAATCATCTATATTAGGAATATATTGTTATTTGTGAAGAAAACAATTTTTTATTAATTATCCAACATTTAGATTGATATAATGTAAATTTTTAAAATTTATATTTACAATTTCATAATTTTAGTTTCATTTGCCTAATATTCTAATAATAACGTATAATTAATTTTATATATAGCATGCATGGCTATATTATTATTTTATATTGTTTCCATGCATTATATAAAGCTATATAATTTATATAGATATAAAATTTTAATATTTTGTCTAATTTTTATAGATATAATGTAGCCGTAAATAATATATATTCATAAAATTTATTCACATTTTTATATTATATGCAATTATTTATTTCATAGATGGCCATAATAATTGTTATGAAATATTAAATTTGCTTAAATGCCCGTTATTATAAAACAAGGAAAGTTGGACTGGTCAACTATGTCACTATCATACGTTTTTTTCTGCAGGGTAATAAAGGTTTATTGAGAGGTACTATACCCTTTTTGCTACAGCGATCCTTTAGAATTGCTCAAGGGGAAAAAAATTATTAACGCTTGGACATTCAGGTCAAACCAGTCATAAATATTTTGGAAATTTTCATTAGACCAAATTATTTCTACTTTGCATATTATCATCAGAAATATACATGATGGAGTAGGGAGAGAAGAGTAATAAACTAATTCTAAATTTGCTCATGGCAGAATCCATTCTCTAAAGATACAATCAAATTTATATAAAATTCCATCCGGAAATGAATTGTTTCTGGCATTTTCATTCGTATTTCAGCATTGCAATTTCACAAATTGGTTTTAGTACTTCTATACTGCAAAGTTTCAAAACTGAATTACAACCAGAAGAGCTACAAACTTCACACTTCCGGCTTCTTCCGGAGGGAATATTAAATTAATTTAACTATAAAATCTCAGCATCAACCATACGACCGGAGAGCTATAACAATGTACAGTTCTTCAAGTACAAGAGAACCCCAGGAAGTAATGACGTTTCTGATCTTCTTAATTGTATTTTAGATGTAAAATTTGCAGATATTTACGTATTAAAGAGTTGCAATTTCTCTGCGAAGATTCAGAATTCTGATGTTCACAGAAATACCAGAACTGTTCCACTTCCGGTAGTGGTCTTAGATTTGTTGATCCATACATTTGTGTCATAATATTTTAGAGCAGCAAGTATGAAGACATTAGCCTACTTACGGTTAATACTTTTCATTTAATATTAAATTTTATTATACATCATTATAATATACAGAAGTACATAACATGAAAAATATTATCCACATAGTCTGCTTGCCAAATCGTATCATTTCCTATAACATTCTGTAATAACGGTGGCTACTGCATGCTACTTGACTTACAATGTATTAAATATTTTTTGTATTATTTAGTTCCGTAAAGAAAGGACGCTTTATGATATTGATTTAAAAGTACGATATATAATATATTATATAATTGCAAAACTGTTTCCTACCTATATATACATAATATTATAACATATAATATGCGTTACAAATATAAACTGCACTTATATAATTATATGATACTGTATATCAACTTACACTGCAATATATAGCAACGCATATATCATAATATAAAACTAAACTTATATTCCTTATATAAAATTCCTGTAATATTCAGTATGATAATAATATTCTTATACATTAAATGAACCAAATGTTATACATTACATATACAGTATGTTATATAAATTATTATGCAATAATAAAAGACAATGTAAAAAATATTGTTGATTGTTACGAGCGCATTTTTTTTTTAATTGTTGCTTAAAAGTAAACATTATAAAAGAATAAATTTTCAGTTAAGACTTCATAGAAGTAAAAACTAAGGGTTTACAAATCTTTGCTATAATTCTCTACTAAAACTTTGTAATGGGAGTCGATTACTACAACGTCCTCGAAATCTCGAGGTCAGCGAGTCCTCACGAGATAAGAAAAGCGTAAGTTGGTGCTCAAATTTTAAATTATAAATCAACTGTCAGTTCGTCACTGCAGCGTGTATATTGATAACATATAATAATTTTATTATTTTTTATTTATTTATTTTTTTATTCACCCAAGTACATATACAAAAAAAAAACATATATGACAAACAATTGAGGTGAAAAGGATAAAATATACACGGCACAAGCAGCACCATAACACAGTATGTGGTATTATATCCAATTTATAAGAAAAACAAAACAAATGCATAAATGATTAAAGTTAATAAAATAGAATAATAAGTCTGTTATTATTAACATTGTCAAAATTAGAGTAAAATTAAATAGCACTAATAAATTAATAGCACTAATTAATTATATAATTATGTACGTTTACCTTCATATAATAAGTACTGATGTAATTTGAAGATGAATTTTACATAAACGTTGTAACATATTTACTGCAATGTAACATAGCATAATAAATGGTCCGGTCTGCTCCTTAATTTGCAGGATTCAAAATTCAAATTCAAAATGCCACCCTATATATATATGAGAAAACAGTGACTTCACAGCATTATTTTGAGGATGTTCGAGATGGGAGACACTTTTGTTCTTTATTAATACTAATTAAAACGTTAAAATTAAAACAATAAAAAACACTATTTTCCATTTACGCATATTATAATAATGCAATATATCAAGTTATTATTTTTTTCATTAAATTATTGCATACATTTCTCCTTAAACAATATTAATAACTTGTAAAGTACTAATAAAAAAAAATGTTTGCATTTTATTTTTATCACGGAAAGTTTCTAGATAGTAAATTTCTTGCAAACAATAGAAAACCTGCATGTAAATTTTGTTTATTGTATATTTGAATAGAGGACCTCAAGTCAATTTTTTCAGATTTTTTTAATCCTCAAAATCAAGGGGAAAAACGCTGTGACGTCACAGTCATGAAAGGTCTTTCACAGTACTTACGTGCTTGACTATGACGTCACAGCGTTTTGCATGTAGGACACCTAATAAAGAAACTAGAGGGTTAAAAAAAATGTAAAAAAAAAAAAAATGGCCAATACATAACTGGATGTCCTCTATATCCAAATATGCATTGTGGAGAACAGTTGAGATTTTATTTCAAATAACAACTGTCATGTAATTCAGGTACGCGCGGGTCGCGGTGCGGGAGCGTCCGGAGCGGACCCACGCGT
The DNA here is from genome assembly GCA_949825025.1 of Siphlonurus alternatus. Taxonomy (NCBI): domain Eukaryota; kingdom Metazoa; phylum Arthropoda; class Insecta; order Ephemeroptera; family Siphlonuridae; genus Siphlonurus; species Siphlonurus alternatus. The sequence continues at coordinate 48,961,968 of OX463780.1, read as the reverse complement.
GCGACGGGACACCGCTGACCCCCCAGCAGCGCGCGGTGAGACGCAAGTGGTTCCGGCTGGCGGGCGAGGCGTACGACGTGCTGAGTCAGCCTCTGTTGAGAGCCGCCTTTGACCAGTTTGGCGAGGAGGGCCTCAAGAACGGAGTGCCCGCGCGCGACCCGGACCTCTTCCTCGAGCCCTACGTGTACCACGGTGACCCCATCAAGACCTACAGGTCACTTCCGCACATTTTATGTGCTTGTAAATCGGAGGGTATCGAAATGTATTGGCATGTTTAGTGATTTAGTCTTAAATTTTTGGCGAGACGCTTAATTGTATGTTATGATGCTTGACTCGAATTGTCAAGTCCTCATCATATTAAGGCTATAAATAATATGACATTAATTACAAACCATGCAAGTAAGATTAATGCACCAATCATTATTAAGATTTGAATAATGTATACGTGCATGGAAATTTAAATATATTAATTATAACATAATATATTCAAAATAATAAAGAACAATACATATATGAAACAATGAATCTCAAAATTTAAACTTAATGCCTCATTTTTGTTGATTATATATTGTAACATTAGAGTTTAGGCTTAGAAAAAAAAGAGATATATATATATTTTTTTTTGTCTTATTAAAATGAATAAAAGACTGAATGATGTTTGTAACTTATTTATATTTCATATATTATAACTACATAATATATAAAAGAATTATTATTCATAATATGCTTGCATGAGTAAAATAATGCATGATGAAATAAACATAAAATATATATAAAAAAATGCATTTATAGAAACCATGTTATACATGATCACAGGCAGACAATCAGGGGGGTCTTCAAATAACACCACTTAACCTAAACTTAGCCTAAGACTGTCTTAGCGCAACAATTAAAGAATACGCTAAGACTGTCCTAATTTTAGGATTGTTGTAATTTGTGTTATTTGAAGACCCCCCAGGTGTCAATTTATGATCTTAATTAACACCTTGTTTCATGACAACAGGAACTTTTTCGGCACTGAGAGCGGTAGCGGGCCTGTCCTGCTGTCCTGGCAGAAAAAGTACAACGACGAGGGGGCACGGCGTCCTGATGGCGCGGAGGGTCCCTGGTTCCGTGAAAAGCCGCTGGAGGTGCCACTGTCGGTGTCTCTGGAGCACGTGGCGAGGGGCGGGCCGGCTGAGGTGGTGCTGGTGCGGCGAGAGGTGCACTTCGGTGACCTGGAGGACCGCGAGCACGTGCTCAGGCTCGAGTTGCCGCCCGGAGTGCTGCCCGGCACCGCCTTCCATTTACCGCAGCAGGGTCACCAGGCGCTTAACTCCATCCCAGGTAGCAACAAGCGAGAGTCTCAAAATTTACGGAAATGACGTATTTTCTAATGATTTCCGCTTCCGGTCTAAAAAAAAAAACGTAATTTACGTCACTTCCGGATATTTTCAGACTAAAACTCTCGTTTAGTAAATTTTAAACCACGTTCATGGCTCGTGCGCCTCATGTTGCAGCCGACGTGGCAGTAGTAACTGAGGACGCGCCACATGCCGTGTTCGTCCGCGAGGGCTCGTCCGACCTGGCGGCCACGTTCCGGATTTCACTCGAGGAGGCGCTGCTGGGGTGTGCCCTTCAGGTGCCCGCGCTGGACGGCCGCACCCTCAGGGTCCGCGTCACCGACCTGGTCACGTGAGTCGGGGCACTTTGAGGGGACTTGATATAACGTTAACAGAAGACTTTGTATCATCTTACAACGGACAAATTGCATGATGTTTTATTACATATTTTGAAAAGCGTTAATTTTCAGATTTTAATATATATACCCTTAAATTCGTATTGCAAAACGCTGTGACGTCATAGTCATGCAAATATTTAACACGTTAAGCATAGGGAAATGTGTAACATCACACAGCGTCTTTCTTCTCGATTTTGAGGGTGCATGGTTAAAAAGTTTAAAAAAATCGGAACAAATTTTTTTCAAGACCCTTTCAAACGTGCATTAAAAAATTGCATCATTTGTCTATAGTTTCTGTATTATAACGTGTTGTTTATTTCGTCTGCAGGCCGGACTACGAGCTTCGTGTGAAGGGAGAGGGTCTTCCTATTTGTCCACCCTCGCCCCCGTCCGCTCCTAATGACCCTGCCAGGTCATGCTTCGCCGCTGACTTCGCGATCTGCGACCCCTGCGGTACCAAGAGGGGACCCTGCACGGGATGTGCCTTCGTCACCCCCCAGGACCACGAGCAAGACAAGAGTAGTCCCGACCCTGATTCTGGTACCATTGACCCTGATTCAGGTACAATTGATCCTGATTCCGAGACCAAAGAACCTCAAGTTACCGATGATTCTGAGCAATCAGACTCTAATACCGAGGACCCTGAGAGCCCTCGCGGTGACCTGGTGCTTCGTTTCGTGGTGGAGTACCCTCGCTCGGTGCCGGCCCCTCGCAGGGAGGAGCTGAGGCGCGCCCTCCGCGGTCTCACCCCCAACATCCCCCACAACCGAACGTGCGTGCAGCCTCTCCTCCGTGAACCCTAGACAAGAACCCCCATTGCATTTTATAGAGTCCATTTTTTCATATATAATTTAATCAAGTATATCCAAGATTTTTAAACGTTTAATAAATATTATGAAAATTCATGTGTTGTTATTCAATAGTTCCTTATAATTGCATGTCGATAATACATAGACATAGTATCAACTTTGTATTTCATTAATTTATCATCAATACAAAAATATATTAAATTATAGATAAATTTTTAACTCTGAAATAAAATATTGAATGTATTATGACTATTATGCTCTTTATTAGCATATGCAGTATATGAACGATATTATTATCTGTTTCACAAAAACAAACTAAATGAATTATTAGAGAAAAAGGTGATTTTTAATTTACATGAAACGTTCAAAGTCTTCAAACTACCAGCAGTATTCATTACAACAATTATTATTATTATGTAGTGTATTAGCTAATAGACAAGATCCGAGAGAGCAGCATTGAACGGATTTTTATTAAGTTATATATTTAATATTATATTACATAATAATTTTAATTTTATTTATTTTATTGTATCATAATATAAACATGACATCCCATGTATAGCAAAGGCCCACATGAATTGTGCGCCCAATATACTGAAATACAACATACTTAAATAAAATTAATAAAATTATAATCCAATACATCATCACATTCATGTAAGTAATTAAGTGCATCATTGTAATCGTAATATTATACATATTATAAGTTGTCCAGTAAGATATATAGGTCAGGCAGCACGTGATGTCACTGCAACGCATATTGCATACTTTACAGGAGCCTGCCGCGCCATATTGTTGTGTTGCATCAGCAAGGGAGAAAATGTAGAAAAAAAAATAATTATTAATTATACACGGAAATTATTACATTTTTATTTCTTTTCCAATTTTCCATATCATCTGCTAGTTTATAAAGAATATAACACAAAGAGCGTTATCCTGTAAGTAGGCAACCCAACAACCTCATGGCGTTGCCCTATACTGCTAACTGTAGTCTTTCAAGCTCACAGAAGTTACGTAATTGTCTTTAAAATTCCATTTACGTGATCAAAGATTGGACAAGAAAAAAAAAAGGTCATAAAGTCGCAATTTTCATTCGTAATCTAATACGGCTTGAATGTAGCAGTGTAATACAGACAATTAATAGATTTTCAGACACATGTGCCCTCCCCTGCCCTTTGTCACCACACACATGGTATATGGTGGGCAGATGGTCATTCCCTCAATAAACACCACAAAGCCGCGTTTAATGACGACAATTGGCTGTTAACGCGCACTGATTGATGGTGCGAATGATAATTAAGAGCTGCGACAAACATTTCATTTGTCGGGCGCAAGATTCATTCATCTTTGTAATGAATGGGTGATACTGCAGTTTACAAATAATATATAAAATTTTTGAAATTCTGCACTTTAAATGTGACATAGATGTTATATCATTGCATTTTATTTTATGACGGTTGAAATAAATTAAATTTGTTTTTTTTTATAAACAAGCTAAATCATTTTTAATATAAAAATGCAAATAAAATTGAATTATAATGTTGTTATAATACTTATAATTGTGGAAAAGCTTAACGATTTACCCCTGGGTGGGAAACGTGATTTTTGTTGATAATGGTCACCCATCCAACTACTAACCACGCTCGGCGTTGTTTGACTTCGGTGATCTGACGAGGCCCAGTCAAACGCACTGCGCCACAACGCCATATAGTACAATTAGATCAACATGCTTATTTTTATATCTCAAAATGTGATTTTTCTTTTAAATATTTGCTCTAAAAACAAATATCTAAATTTATAAACAAATAACAAATATTTTTCATATATGCTAAAGTTTGCTCCTTTGGTCGTGCAAATAACAAAAAAAATATATTTTTCTATACATCTAAAGCAATAAAACGTTTATATTATAAAATAGCAGTCAAACTGGGTGAAACATTTTATGAGAAGCAAAAAAAATACAAACACCGAATATAATTTAAATTGAACCACAGTTGTGTACATAATGTTCATGGTTCTCTAAGTGAAATCAATTTCTCTCTAAATATTGTCCCAGGTACAAAAGTTTGTTTGTTGGAGAGGTCACACATGGTCCTTTGTCCCGCCTGCTGAGATGGGCTGGAGGGTTTGAGACGAATGCTCGTGGGACATTTTGAGTCGTGCGGCATATCCAAAGACATGTCAGAAAGAATACTGTCAATAATACTGTCTTTCAGATCTAATTGATTTAATATTTTATTGTTGTATTTCAAAAACCCCGTTATATTAAAAGAAAGATTTATATGCATGGTATGGCTTCATGTCATGTCGTTTTAGAGGAAAATATGATTTTAAACAAATTAAATTTAAATAAATTAACCACATGGTATGGGTCTATTGGACAAAACTTGACAATGTATTATACAAATAACTTTGAGAGTTTCTTATTCATGAAAATCAATATACTTGGTAAATTATTTTTTCTCTTTGGTTGGAAGGCATTTCATATTATTTTAATTACATTTAAGTTATGCATGGAAATGAAATAAATAGTTTCTGAAAAACTTCAAAATAAAGTTACATTAAAACCTTTTGTTCTTATACTGTATACTTATTTTTTGTTATTCTTTTTATCACTTTATTTACTTATGAGATTTTTTCGTTACTTTTTTTCACTTTACACCCGTGACAAAATGTATGAGCTAGGTCCTGGAAAAGATACAAAAATAAATTGTTTTAATTTAATTGTTTTACGTTTACTTAAAATATTAAGAGAAACAATAATTAGTTTTAATTTATAGTTAAAAGTAATAACTTTTAGGCAATTTCTAAATTAAAGTATTACGTGCGAAATATTAAAAAGTGAAATATTTATTCGTGGAATGATTAATAACACAAATCCACTTTTTTTATTTATTTATAATAATTATAATAAAAAAAATCAGCACTGCTGCTGGACATTAGTTTTATTATTATGATACATGTCATGTTATTTTCTCCTTTTTACATGCCTTGAAATAAATAAGGCGGCAGCGGGCGCATGTATACTCCCTTAGGGTATATAAGTTGCCATATTATATATACATACATAGCAGTAGCCATAACATATTATTTAAATTATCATAATATGTTTATTATAGCAGGCCAAGATATAACTGCTATATAATGTTTCTGTTTGTACGGTAGTATTAAATCAAGTTTTCTATTGAAAAAAGAGATTATTTCTGGATATTTCAATTTAGAAATGTTACAAATTGATTGTACTTCTATATTTATCTCTCTGACAATGTCTCAAAATGCAAATTAGAATTAGAATAAGCTAAAATTGTACACTTTGAGTGTGCGTTGTGTTAAATTGAGTGTAGTGGAGAGAGCTGATTGCTCAATGATTTTGGGCGAATGTCAATACAAAAACTGATGAAAAAAATTACTCCTTAGTGGACCTGCTCTCGAATTTATGGCTTGAACACGCAATGCTCGACATTTCAAGTGTATAGGAGCTTTAAACTCTAATATTATAATTATTGTCATTTCATTTTATTTTGGAAAGAGCTTTTAAACATACATATAATTATCATAAAAAAGTTTTGAAAATATTAAATTTTTAATGTTTTAATTATAATTACTTTAATAAGTGTATATATAATCTATACATTAATAGATATTTAATATTTATAATGATTCATATTATTATATTTTTAGTTTGTTTCTTCAGTATTTATATAATTATAATACACACGCGCGTAATGTTTAGGCTTGATTTCCTTGGTAATACTATGTGTTAGCTTTGACTATTTGTTTAATATATTATAATCCAAACTTATAGTGTTTATATGAATAAGCTACATCAACTTTTTTTTTTCTTAACTAAATTGTTATTGTTAATTATGTAGTGAAATATTTCTGTCATCATGTTTCTTTTCCAGATGAAACAAAATTTTCATTCCTCTTCTCGAGCTTTAGCTCATTGAGGTATAAATGTTTTTTTGTATAAATGAATTGTATCATGTTTATTTAAAATGAAATAAAAAAAATATATATACATTGTATATTAATCAATGTTCTTCTTGCACACCATGCTGAACTGCCAATTGTATATTTATTATTAAAATCATTTAATCATTATAATAAACTCTATCACTATAATATTATAGGATTATATAATAAATTGATGCTCAAAACAAAATGCATTGGTTCATTAAAGCTTCGATTTCATTGCAGTCATAAAAATGGATATCAAAATTATTCGTGAAATTCTTAATAATGCAGCTAAGTTAAGGGCATTGGGTGTAGCACCGGTAGTTAGCAACACTGACGTATCTTCACCATGTTAATTTTTGATCATTGCTCCTCGGAGTAATTTTTGTGCTAGAGCTAAGCTGATTGCTGTAGTATCAAGATAATTAGTAGCCCAAGTGCACAATTTGGCTAACTAAAGCCTGATTTAAAGAAAAGTATTTTTTTTTATATTTTAGAAAAATGCATGTAAATTTAAAAAATTACTAAAAAATACTTTTCTTTAAATCAGGCTTTATTTAGTCAAATTGTGCACTTGGGCTACTAATTATCTTGACACTACAGCAATCAGCTTAGCTCTAGCACAAAAATTACTCCGAGGAGCAATGATAAAAAATTAACATGGTGAAGATACGTCAGTGTTGCCAACTACCGGTGCTACACCCAATGCCCTTAATCTAAAATTATGTATAATATACAGTAGACTGCCATATGTACTATAAAATCATATTATGCATAACGTCATATAGTATATATCCCTTACGGGGTAAGCCAGCAACATTATTATTTCGGACATCCACAAATATACTCTACATACATTAATATAATTCTTTGTTATATCGCAGAAAGAACGAAATTTCTACTGGACGTATGCTCTTTACAGTTTTCTCACTACAAAATATAAAGTTGGACTTGTCATTATTCTGTTCAATTATGAAGGTGTTATGTAACTCTTAGCTATACAGTGCAGTATAGGAAGTCACGGTGCAAGAGTGCAACACCACGCCCTGGAAAGCGGTCAGTTGCCGCCCCCATCTCGCCGCCTCCGGGGGCAGCAAGAAGTTACAGCCCCCGCACGACTTTAGCGTCACGACAGGCCCCTGGCGAGGAGTTGACCAGACCTAATTCTCAGTGACGAACCTTTCACACTTGACAGTCAGCCTGACCTAAATGTTGCTCGCGAAGAGAAATACCTTGATTGAATTTTCACCTGCAAATCAACAAGCGTTAGATTGGGAATCATAACAAATTAGCAAATACATGGTATATTTTTTTAATTTCGCGGAAGTTTTTTATTATTTTTGTTTCAAATTTGTAGCAATATAAAATATGAACATATACTAGCGGGTCCATAAATTAGCTAATAGGCGGGGGGGGGGGGGGGAAGGGACTATGAGACACCCTAAAGCCCTAAAGATACATTATGTAAAAAAAAAAAAAAAAAAAAAATATCGGGGTAATTAAAGGTTTATGTCGTGATTATGATTTCAACTTAAAATTTATTTACTGTTGGGTTTAAAATAAATTCAAAATTTCATGGTCTATATATTATAATAGGTGGACTAGAAAAACGCACTTTTGTCATAATAAATTTGATATATTAATTATTATTCTTATAGATGTGTAATTAATACTGTGTTTTAAATGCTACAAAAAGTACAAAGAATTCTAAAATATATTATTATATTCGTTATAATCTATTTTTATTTTATATTATCAATCACTCTCGATCATAAGTAAAAAAAAACGTTTATTATAAAAACATGAACATTATTTGAAAATTTTTAGCTCAGAAATATAAATGAAAACCCAAAAAGGTTGCAAGTATTTTAATGTGCATTAATTATAATTTTATAAAATATAAAATGATTTGAATTAATTATTAGCGCGTGTGTTATATTATATATATATTATAGGCATATTTTATATATGGCATGCGCATGACTTAATTAATTAAATTATAATTATTAATTATAAAAATGCATATTATATATAAATATATATATTTACTATTTAACTCTTATAAAAAAAATACGGTCGATCATGATTGCAATTCATGCATTAATGACTTAATTAACTATTTCCGCTTCCTTATATTTATAAATTACCAATTCAAATTAAGTTTATTATAAAAAGTAAAAAGAAAATGATATTGAATAATTTTTAATAAAATAAAACGAAAGGTGCAAGTAACGCTCTCTGGTGGTGGTATTGCGAACTAAGTGCCTGCGGCGCGCGAGACACGAAAGGGTAATAAAGTTCGCAGGTGGAGGGAGGCGATGATGGAGCTTGCTGGCCTCTGGCCAAGGAGCCATTAGCATCATCATCATGATCTGCAGCCTGGCATGCGAGGAGCGTGCAGACATCCATCCAACTTCAAGGGTCATCCACTTGGGGTCGCACACTGCACGCTGCATGATATGTGTCCGTAATATAAGCGAGGATGGAGGTACGTCGATCAACCCTTCTATAAATATCCCTAAATATAATGGAAATATTATATCACCCCACAAGTCACCCCCAAAATAAAATCTGCTTGGAAAATTAGGGCTGCTTCCGCTTGAGGGATGAAGGGATGAAGTCGACATAATGCTAATAAATTATTTATTTGTTAATTGTCTTTATGGTGTTGAAATTTAGTCCAAGAGAAAGTTAATTTTGAATTAATTTGCATGCATTAATTAATATATTATGTGAAATTTATATGCACTCTGCATTTGGTGCAAATAAACTTAATAAACCATTATTAATAATTATATTTCCAGTTAAAGGTGTGAATCACTTTTCATAACAAACTTTTTGGTGAAACAGAAGCTTAATTATTATTTATTATAAAATTTATTATAATAATAATGATATTTATTGTAAACCAGATAATATAAACTCCGTTCACTGTTAACACCGCAGGGTAAATATTTTTAGCAAATTAATATTTTATTATATATAAATTTTATATAATTATATATATCTTTAAATATATTTTTATTATAAAAATTTGTGCAGATCGAGCTCATAATTATAATTATATAGTTTTACATTTCTACCACAAATCTCGGTATAATATAATTAGATTTAATTAAAATTTTAACCAATTAATTATTATTATTAAGAAGCTGCAAATCGAAACAATATAAATATAATTTATACTGCAGTTTTGTTTTCACTATAATAGTATGCAGGCTCGGACTGGCCATAAGGCTGGGTCAGGGATCCCTCCTGACTGGCCCCTCATATTTTTAACATAGGAGCATAGGAAACGTGGCCTCAGACCCCCTGAAAAGTGGCCCCTGCTGCCTGTAATACCCAAATGACCCTGACTGGCCCCTCTAGCTTCCCAGTCCGAGCCTGATAGTACTATATAGTTGAAAATAAAGCAAAACGTTATCGACAAAAGTATTTAGGGACTTGCATGTTTAGAGCAGTGACACATGCCCGGCATGCAGCTGCATTTAAATCAGAGCGATCTTGGTTGCTAAATTTAGTCTGACGAGCGGGGCAGCACCAGCGCTGCTGTAAAGATCGCGTGAGAGCAGCTAAGTAGCCTACTCAGCGATCTACATAATGTCCGGTTATTTCTTAAAAAAAAATCTCACAGCGTTTATTACTCTTTATGACTCGACTATATATGTTGCTATAGTTGAGAAAGTTTTACAAATCTTTATTTATTTTCCCTTATATCATGTATATACTTTGCGAAATTAACCTTTCTATTAGCAGTTTTATATACCTGAAAAATATTTTTTTTTTACGAGTGTCTACGCCTTCGATTTAGTAAATTATCATGATATAATTTTATTTTTGTACTACCATGATCAAAAGAATCAATACTCCAAAATTGTACATTCAGAAAATTTACCTTTTTGCACCCTTTGCCCTTAATATAACAAGGCTGCAAATGGGAAATTTTCAAGGCAACGAGTGTTCACACCACTACACACAATCTTAATAATTTCTCCTTGATTTTAGGCAAGCATCACAACACCTGCCCCTGTTGTTTATGTAACCCGCTTTATTTTAATGCTGAAAAAGTTGCCTAATCTCAAGGAGATCAAGTTTGCATGGCAGGGTCAACATTTCTTAAACGTTAGAGTGTACAGTTTATTTATTTTAATTTTTGTGTTAATGGATCAACAGTTCTTCTAGAAAGTTTCAGAAGTTGAGAAGCACCAAATTTAGTAAAATTGGTTCAGTGATATAAAACTTTTTTTATTATTATCTTATGTGATTTATTGGTTAAAAATAAACGGGAGCGGGTAAACGAATCGAAAATATACGAATCGAAAAGTAAACGAATCGAAAGGGAAACGAATCGAAAAGTAAACCAATCGAAAAGGAAACGAATCGAAAATTATACAGTGTTGCCAGTTTTTAAAATTTCAACCCACCAGGAGGCGTGGTTAAAAATTTATTGGTTAAAAATAAACCATGCTAGTAAGTTCTCTGCATGTAGCTCCAGATTATACACAATTTATTAGCAAACATGGGGAATAAAATAATAATAATAATGTTATAATTGTAATATATTTTTTTATTTAACGAAAATTATGTACAATATAATAAATTGATTTTGCTTCATATACTTTAAATAAAAATAGAAGCGAGTGACGAAAAGGAACATGTTTTTGGTATACAGACTACAGACAGTATTTGAAGAAATAATAAACATTAAAAGTGTTTGTGTTAAAAGAAGAAATTGTGATTATAATGAACAACAAATTGCTGAAGAATCAAGTTATAATTTAATAAAATAGTTAATGCTAAAGTAATAAAATTTAAAAGTATAATTTAATTAATAATTATCAATTTGTTGCGAGAATGTACGAAGTAAATTTACTTAAAAAAAACAACACAGATGTAATAAAAAAGTGGAGGGGAAAGAACTCGTGACTCATAAAATGTGCTGCACTAAAATTTAGACTTGGCAAATTAATAGATTTTTATTATAATGACTATCAGTGGCAATAAAAATATAAACTAATATTATAACTGTTAGGTATTTTATTGATCGTGCTTATCAATTGTTGACTATACGGAGAAAAATATGTTATTGTTAACATTACTTAAGGCAATGTGTAATTATATACTGCATTTATAGTTATAGTTACAGTAATTACATATATTAATTAGTGTAAATACCTCCTGTTTTGCTTGTAGAACAATGCGTTTTTTTACCATACACATTGTTCGTATTGTTTTACATTGTTTTTAATATTTCTTTGAAAGACATTGCCTGTAACGTCATGAAAGTGCAATTATCAAAGATATGATGACATCACATTAATAAAATAAATTTTCCAATAATTTTAAATAATTTCTACAATGCCAAAATGAAAACAAAAACCATGATTATATACTATACAGTCTGCCTCTTTCTATATATTACATAAGAAATGCATTGTTATGTATTAATATATGTAGATTGTCCATGCAAGTAGCATAATAAATCAATTAAAAACTTAATGAATTTTTTATTGCATATTTGGATATAGGATTATGAGTTGTCAATTTTTTTAATATATATTTTGAATCCTATGTTATACACTGCTTAAAATCATTCTGCAAAAAACTGTGACGTCATAGTTATGCAAATATTTAACATTTAAAATATAGGGAAATCCAGCTTTGCATGACTATGACGTCAGAGTGTCTTTACCCTCGATTGATTTTGAGGATGTTAGGAATAAATAAATTGAAAAAATCGTGACAAATATACTCACCTTAAATTCAAATATGTAATAAAAAATCATGAAGTTTGTCCATTGATGTTACAACGAAATTCATCAAAGTAGGTGATGAGAACGTTTTTCATATTTCGAATGTCCAGCACTGTTATCGTGATGGCCCTCGAGAGACTGGACCACAATAATGGTCACGTGGTCTGCGGGGCTGGCCTCATAAAAACGAGCATTATAATAATCACGGGACGTCACGACACCTCAAAATTCACGTTTTTATTATTATATATTATACCATGTTGTCAGCGCGGACCGTTAAAAAAATTAGCAAGTGCGTATTAGCCGATAATGAACTCCGTGGTGTCTGTGTGTCTTATGGACAGAGAGAATTTATCGAAAATTTTAGTGATTTCACGTTTTCCGGAACGATATAGTAAATTATATATTATGTCACTTAAATGACAGATATGAAATATGAGCTACAGTGGCGCTACATGAAATCTGCTCTTGGACAATTTTATTGAGACAGGGTCTCTGCCAGTCTCTTATCATGTTAAACACTCAATTTTAGGACAGTGCAGAGTAGATAAAACGCACCTAAAATACAGGCAGTTTCAATACTTCATTAATAAAAATTATAATTACTGTCATTACCTTGAAAAATCCCCCAGCATTTGCAACCTTGTTAATCACCCTGCCCTCTAGCTGTGTTAACAATGTCGCAAAGGGAAATTTTCCGAGGCGATGACTGTACTATATGACGTATATACTTTCATTATTTTAATTATCTTTTAAATTATGATTAGCTTCCTCCCCCCCCCCCCACACAAAGATGATTGTATTAAAGTGAAATTCTTAATATGTTTATGTGTATCAATATTTCTAAATTTCTCGTCGCTTTGTAATAAATGCCGAACAACAACGAAATTATTGTAAAAAGTTAAAAGTAAAGCCACCGAAAAGTACTATCACTTATTTACTTTGAAAATCGAGCAAGCTTTGGTAAACTTAAATCAACGTCACGCGCGTGTCCTCCCCCCTAACATTCTGCCATAAGGTTCTTGTTAAAATGTAAGCTTTTTGTTTCAAGGCGTGTGGCGCTCAGCGTCAAAATTTCAGGTATGAAAATCAGCATTGTATTTTTCCAAGTTTTTTTGCAAAACTATAGGAACGTGTTTTTGCTAGAGGGCGCAAGCCAATCAGAACACCTTGTTGCAGGTCTTGAGTCAAATTTAAAAGCTTATATTTTAACCTTGCGATGGAAAACTGAAGGGAAAGTGGGAGAGACATGCAGGACGGGGGTAGCCTTTGGTATAGCAACTTAAATGTTCTGCGTGACAGGACTGGTTGTAAATTTTTGTCATCAGTGACCCATTGGACTTTAAATTGTCAAAGAGGTCAAAACGATCTCAAGCCAGCCCTACTCAGCAATGTTCCCTATGGCTAAGCCTCCGAGTCCGCCTCTTGCGGAGTCTGCAAGTCCTTCTCGATCTGCTCGGGCGTGCGGAGGTCGATGGCGAACTTCTTGGAGCGCTTGCCCGCCCCCTCCAGCCCGCCCCCGGAGGCGGCACGCACCGCACGGCTGTACTCGTGGAAGGCAGCTGCCAGCGCGTACGTCAACTTGCGGGCGTGCGCGCGGCTGTCGCAAACGAAAGCGTGACACTCAAACGGATGTTGACCTCGCAATTCAGCGGCCTCGCGCACCACGATCATCGAGAACACCCGCGTGTACACCAGGTCCTGTCGAGGATATTTAGGAACAAGGCTTAGAACCAAGTAATGACACTAAAATATATAATTTAAAAGCAGAGTTTTAATTATGATGGTAAAAATTAAAACAATACTGATCTTAATAGATCTCGTAACTTATTTTTGATTTGACGTCATGAAATTTTTTTTTGTCCTCCAATACAATTCTAATAGGAGGGTCCCGTGACGTCAAATAAAAAATAAATTACGAGAACTATATATTTAAGAACACTTAATTGTTGTATTCACTTGTCTGGAAGAGAGACAAAAAAGAACAAGAAAATAAGACAAATAAGAAAAAGACTTGTAGATTTTCAGAAATAGTTCTTGTTTTAGGTATAATTAATTGTAATAGGGGACATTCACACATTATCCCTGGTGGATAAAAATCGAGGCTAAAGTGGGGGTTAAAGTGCTTCGTGAATGTCCCCCAATATTTACCAAAACTATAAGAACCATTTCTAAAAGTCAGAATAAAAGCTAAACATAGCTACTGCATGATAAATAAAATCTATTATACAAAATTTAATACGAAAAATAAGAAGTCTTTTTGCATCAATTAAGATTTTATCTGGGAAAGTATTTAAAACTATTAATCATTAAAATTTTAATCAGTAAATTAATTAAGTAATGACGGATGAGTTAACTAATGATGGTCCTCACCTGCACTCCGTAAGAGATGGAGTCGATCGGGTGGAACGCCACAGTCGTGTTGCCCGCAGCCTTGCCCTGAGAACAGAAATATATGTCAGAGATTTTGTAATTATACTACCCTGGAGAACAGAAATATATGTCAGAGATTTATTTGTATCGGTAAAATACTCTCTGACATTGCTCAATGAACATCATGCAGTGATCTGAAGAATCTGCAATTAAACGGGGCTTTTAAAAGAAATGGAAATGAATTAATATACATAAAATAATTATACAGTAAACATTTATATATGAAATATAATATAATATTTTAGTTTCTTTGTTTAATTTTAATATCAATATTAATTTTGTAAAGTAAACAATGTATTATTTAATATAAAATCAATTTACATATCATAATGCATCCCAATTAAAGGTAAGTTTTTTTTATATTGTTTAAACATGATGAATTCAATTATTCAAATTATTTAAGTTAATTTGATACACCTTGCCTTCACCCTCTTTCCTTCTCGACCTTTCTGATCATATTTTAGTTATTGCACTTGAAAATATCAAAATGGAAATTAAATACACAGGAAGCATATATTGGAATACTTGCATGCAGTTATAGCTTATATACTTCCAGAAAGACTATCAAATAATGATTATTATTATTATTTTGCTGTAATGGAGTATTGGCCTCAAGTTTTTTTATTGCAGAAATGGATAGAAGGTGCAAAGTTATGCTACCCTGATTTTTTTCAGATTTTTTAGAGCCCGGGAACTATTTTTAAAAAATTATTGAAAGTTATTTTTGTGACGTCACGAGACGCCGCTCCTTAAGAAAAAGATAGGACTTGCCGCCGCGTGACGTCACAAAAAGGACTTTCAATAATTTTTTAAAAATACTTCCCGGGCTCTAAAAAATCTGAAAAAAATCAGAGTAGCATAACTTTCCACGCTCTATCCATTTCTGCAATAAAAAAAAATTGAGGACAATACTCCATTATATATGCTAAACATTTATGATAGATTAAATGTAAATTATTGTTTATGCACCATCACACAATAACTCATCTTTATATTTACAATGTTTCGATAAATTAAGTATAAAGCACTGAGCGGTAGCAATGAGATAACGATTTGAGATTATGTATTTTTTAATTATCTGCGTAACTCAATTAGAAGAGTTGTTCGTTTGACTGCAGTAGTATCGAGATAAAATAAGTCAATGTCCTTTACCTGATGATGACAACAATGTCCTTTACACCTCAAGCTTCAAAATCATTTAAAAAATTGAAAATTTATCTTGAGTTTCTATGTCATCGTTATCAACATGCATGCAGTAAAAAACAATTGTTGCTCTGCATGATCAAGTATTTCTAGTTTCGTTATTTATTATTTTTTCTGGATAATGTCTGGACAGTTTGTCTGGACATCTTATTACCTTCACCCTTTGTTTTATAAAAGATAGAGATAATAATTGACTTTGTCTCAATTACATAATATTTCAATGTATAACAATGTTACACGATTTGTATAATGTTAGAAATGTCATAAAACTCATTACAGTGAACTGAGTGAATGCTTTAAATATGTGGCATATGTCATGGCATATTATTCTGCTTGTAGCAAAATGTAAGCTCGCATAAATATCGTAATATAACATGTTAGGCATATTTTAATACAATATATTGAGATAACGAACTTAAAACGGCTTATACCTGAGAATTCTGTACCGTCACTTAAAGCTAAGATATCGACATGAACTCACTCTGGCGGTCTCGGAGATGGTGACCCCTTCGCGCGTCACGGCCAGCCTCACGACGGGTAGCACCACGCCGGTCGACGAGGCCGCTGCGTTCTTGGCCGCCGCAACCATCGCGTCCACCGGCCGCCGAGTGTGCTTGATGCCCCACAGTCCTCGCGCGTCGCGTCTTCCCAGGTGCTTCACCTGCGAGTAAAACATACGGTCACCAGGGTCTGAGGCACCATGTAACATATGTCATAATATCCAGGTGCTTCACCTGCGAGTAAAACACAGTCACCACAGGGTCTGAGGCACCATGTAACACATGTCATAATATCTATAGGTGCTTCACCTGCGAGTAAAACACGGTCACCAGGGTCTGAGGCACCATGTAACACATGTCATAATATCCAGGTGTCAAACACCAGGGTTGGGGATATATGTTATTTCGTTCATCGTAATATTACGTCATGGACAGACAACATGAGGATGGCTCTGTGCGACTGTTGTTTTATTTAACTATTGAACTAATATATACAGCTATATACCTAAAGTATTGCATGTATAAACAACAAAATTTATATGAAAACA
Organism: Siphlonurus alternatus; assembly: GCA_949825025.1. Classification (NCBI taxonomy): domain Eukaryota; kingdom Metazoa; phylum Arthropoda; class Insecta; order Ephemeroptera; family Siphlonuridae; genus Siphlonurus; species Siphlonurus alternatus. Next base: position 48,945,045 of record OX463780.1, on the reverse strand, counting down.
TCATTTATGAAATTGATATAATATATTTTTAATACTTGCTTGAAGGCATGTGACTGCAACTATATTATGGTGTTGTCATTTCTGTAAAATTAAGTTGTGGTTGAAGGAGCATTTACATGATTTTACAATTACAACGTTAATCAAATACAATCCTCGTTTGAGAACGTTTGAGCACGTAGTTCCAATTCGTATCACCATAGGTTCTTCACCATCAAGCTCTATGGTGTTATTATAATTCAGGAATACGAGATTAATGGCAAGTTCTTAATTAGTAACTGAACAATATAATTTTCATAATTAACAACTAGATATAATAATATAATATGTATTTTTTTAAATTGATATTTCAATCGAATCTTTTTCTGCAACCTACAGCACTTATTTTATATAATATATAATATTTTTAATAATTGCATGATATTTAACAGGGTTATTCAACTTTTTTATTAGTAATTACTAACTCTTTGTCAATCTAAACATAAATTTTTAAACTCACAAAGCTTATACAACTATACATCTGTTTCTGATCAACACTCATGCTGATGAATTCTATTATCTTTAATATTCTATTTTTATAAAAAATTTCAAAAAAGTTTTCAATGGATGCGCGTGTCGTCAGCTACCAACACGGACATACAATAATTTTTAATTATGTCCTGCCACCGTCAAGTGGACATAGTAAATCTAGTTTCGTATAATATGCGCCCGCTAGCATAATCTAAACGTATATGTGAACCAAGTTATTGTATTATTTTGATTTTGATTCTATACGTAAATAATTACTCGCCAGAGAAATTTTCCCTGTGGTACTCGCCAAAAACTGCATGTTTGTTGTTGCATATTATAGTGTATGCTGGTATATGATGCTTAAAATTGTCTTCGGCAGGTGTGTACTTTTTGAAAGTACATTTTGTTATCTCGTATAAATATTAAACATTGTTAAGTTAACTGAAAGTTAATATGTGTATATTCTCGTCTCACATTCTTACGTTTAATTTAATTGTTGCTCTGTCATTACCTGCAGAGATAATTAACATTGCATTGTATTAAAATTTAATTGAATTAATTCTTAGAAACTTATCAGATTGACGCGAGGTGATTGCAGATTTCGATTTTACGGCCACTTAAAATATTTTAACTTTATATTAAAAATACTCGAGAGAGAAGCGAATGTATTATATTGTATAATTATGCATTTTTCATATTAATTGAGAAGGGATATTGCAATTATGTACTAAATTTCCAGGCCAAATTCCAAATTGATTCTAGCGCGAGGATTTGATAACTGCACTTGATATCACTTGATTAGCTGATTATTATATTACTTGAAAGATATAGACTGTCAATTCTCTCACCAGTAATTCACCACACTGCCAACAATGGTGTAAATTCAGCCAATACAATTTTAGTTAGTAAATAATATAAAACATTTATTATAATTTTTTCAACAATATAATAAATCTTGGGAGAGCACTGTTACGTTTATTCCTGGACAAAATCACGCAGTCTGTAATATGTTGAACGGATTTTTGTTTCGGTATGGCACGTGAGTCTCCCAGAATTAAATTAAAGACATCTCTTTGTATCTTGCCAGTTTATCAAGGAGTTTGAAATATACCACGGTGTACACCGAGCAGGATTTATGTATTCTCTTGATAGCTATTTATTATTTTCACGTACTACTTATTTGTCACCTCTCATTTTTAAGACAAGATCAGATGCTACAATCAGACATGCTATTCAATTAATTAAATAACTCAAAACCACGCAGTACTGTTGGCGGGATAAACCACAATTTTTACAAGGCCGTGAGGAGCAGAAAAAGTTGCATATTTTTCAGGCGTTTACCAAAATCACGGAACCTTTTTTTTTTTACCACGTGGCGTTTTTTTTTAATAAACAAATAACTGCGTAGAAACGAGGGACCATCGTCCTAACAAATTGTTACGGTTGTTATGTAATTTGAAACTATTGTTCCATGTTGTAAGTTCTTATAAAAGAAGCTTCTACATCATTGCTGTTTTATAAATAATGAAACTTTTTATCATTAAAAAACATAAAAGATTGTTTTTCAAAAACCTTGAATAAAAATTCATATTTACCATGATTGTTTAAAAAACAATACTATGATTATAAATAATATCAGAAAATAAACAATTTTATGGAAATATTAAATTTTACAGTATAATGTACTTGCACAGTAAATTAATGTACTGACATGTACATGTGAAATTTTAATAATTCGGAGAACCACGAATTTCTAAAAGAAAATAATATAACTTAAATCTACTGTCTACATATTTATGTTTTATTAAAGGGCTAATTTTTAAGGCATTTATAGTTATATTACTATTTGTCCATTAAATCCCCGTTAGACACGCGTTAAAAAAGATCTTATTCGTATGAAATCACGCAAAATTTAAATAAACAGCAGAAAAGATTTCCGCAATATTAGAATAAATTTTATCACATTTTTATCAATCTGGGGGAGTTTTGCAATGCTTAATAAATAACACTCCAAATTTACAAGCTCGGTATGATCAGCTGTCAGGTTACAGTATATGTCGAGACGAGCGCGCTTCCGTTCGTAACGTCTTATCTTAAATCTGTGACGTCATATTAGCATAATTAAACCTTTTTAAACACAGCAGGTGAAAACGCAGCCCACATGTTGTTTCAGGTGTATTAGTGATTTTAGATTTAATGCCATCAGAATATGCAAATTTTTAACTGAATGCGTTTTATTGATCTATGATCTATATATATGAGTTTTTGCTCTGGGTACTTATCAAAGCTTGCGATAATTGTGCTCGCGAAATAGCCACAAGATATGACTCTAGTTTCCAGTAAAGAATATATTTTTCTCTTTTGTGTATCTTTCTTATCTTTTCTCATTAAGCTATTAAGACATAATTCCAAGATGATGTCATCTTATATCATGTGGCGAAATTTATTGGAATCTCACAGAAAAAAATGTTTTAATAAAAATTGTTTTCACATGGATGTTTTTATTACCCATTGCAATCTAAGCTATATATAAATATAATAGATTAAAAATTGCTAAAATAAAACAAGCACGTTGTAACGTACGCAATAACGTCGTTTAATTTCCATAAAATTGATAGACCATAATTTAAATTTGACGTAAAATAATTTGTAACGGACAACCTGCATGCATGAATTGTTTTTATTGCATTTTTTGATACACGACTTTGAGTTATGCGCATAAAAATAATCATTTTTTTTTAATTATTTTTGAAACTCCAAAAATACTTTCATGACGCTGTGACGTCTGCATATATTCATATAATTAACAGCTTTTTCTTCTGTGTTAAATCTTGACATGACTATGACGTCACAGTATTAAAAAATACATTTTTGAGGTCCTCTGTTTAAATACGAAAAATTTCTCAACGCAGTTTTTTCATTATAGATAGACTATAGCAATAATTTTGTTAAACAATTAAACAACGTAAAATTTCTTATTTTATATGTTTTTTAAAATTTAAATCCCCTTTATAACAAAAATAACCGTCATTTCTAATACACCTGTTCATATAATTATAAGCTTACCTGGAAAGCCTGTGGTAGTGTAACCTCCGTGGCTGCTCCTTTATTTTTAACGATTGTGGTTTGATCTTCTGAACCGACTGATGCTCTGCTACTTCCAACACTGGCCATGGAGCCTCTCTTCCTCAGGTCCGGCGGACTAGCTACTGACGAACTAGTCCCCCCTTCCTCCGCCGTCACACCTTCCGACTGTTGAACATCCGGGGGAGGACTGGGGGGCACTTCCTCCTCCGCTACTTCCGGTTCACCATCAGCACGGTCCAGTAGGTCCTGGTCCCGGGATACGAACCCAAACAACTCTTCATCTATAACACTTCCTTCGAGAGCCATATCATCACACGTTAATAAATCTTAATTCTTATTGACGAAAAGTTTAACAGGTGCAGGTAACGTTTAATTATATTTCCACCTGCTGGCGTTTAGAAGAAAAAAAAGTTCGTTATTTTCACCTTGCAGTTAGTCACTATACTGTTTTTTTTGTTATCTCTTTATTGAGACTAAATTTCTTATCAATTTTTATGACAGAGATTATAATTGCCTGCATCATTCACTCTTATCAATTTTATCACAGTAATATATACCTCGAGCTATATTATAGTAAATGAAGATGATACAATTTTATCGTTTATTGTATAGAGGATTTGTAATACTTAAGTGATGTAATAAAGTTCATGACAATTATAACATGCAGCATGGATTTATAATAATTAGTAAAAGGTTATTTAATTGAGTACTTATTTTTTACGGTCTGAAAATATTATTGAGTTTAATTAATAAAAATTTCTTCATTTTTTTACCGTGCAATTTTTAAAAAAATGTCCTTCTTTGCATTTTTGATAAGCGATATATTTAAAAACGAGAAGCAAGTAGATAATTATGAGAAAATAACCTCCGTAAAAATATTAAAGAACAAAATTTTAAACTAGAGAGACCTACAATGTAGTAAAATATTAATTTATTAATTATATTTTATAGGATCTCAACCATCGTTAGTCGCATATAATATGAATTCGATTAACGCAAAGCGAGTTTTCACTTTTCAGTAACAAATATCTAAGAATTAATTACTATAAATTACAAAGTCATTTTTAATATTGGAATTATTAAATATCATATAAAATAAATAACATTTTGATGATGCGGGGATCCAAGATGAAGGGAAGGTCCAAATGTTCCCTAAACACACCCTATCTAACTTAACATTGCACTCCCTTCCCCCTCCCATTAATTGCAACGACATCATGCAGTTCTATTTGGGATAACCGTAAAGTGTAAACAAAGTATGGTAGCAACTGATTAACAAAACGGGTATTATACCGTATTTAAAATGTGTAGTTTATTATTTTTATTATTATGTATCAATTAATTTTTAATTAAAAAATGTAATCATCGCAAGCGCTGAGTTAAAAATCGTTCCATTTTTGTTGTTATTATCATAACAACTTTATTTTTTGTTTAATATTTTCACCTGCTCATTAAAGTATCTAAAAATTAATGAAATTATTAACAGTAAACATAATACAGTTTTAAATAAATGTTTGCTTATAGTGCATAATTAATGCACAATGAAATTCTTAACATATTGGGCATATTATTTAATATGCCGCTAATTTAATTTAGTTTAATTTAGCCGCTATTAATCGACAGAGAAAATGTACTCATTATTTAGAACCAGGATTCCAATGTAATAAAACTGAAATCACAAAATTTTGGGGATCGAAAATTATTGACGCTGAAACAGTTGCCTAACCTCAAGGCGAAATATTTGTCAGTCTTTTTCAGTTTGAGTGCTGCTATTATATATCTAATGTTTTTTTTTTTTTATTCGTTACTGAAATATGCTATATCTGTCACGCATCATGCATATGGTAATGCTATAAAATATATTTATCATACTAAATCGTCATGTACACCATAATTATGCATGAACTGTACATACATATATGCACCTGTTTTTTTTTTGTCGCTGCACTTAATTCATAAAAAGGTGTGTTGAACTTGAAAGTTTTTAGAAATGACTATAAATAGAAATAAAATGCAAATTGGGAATGAAGGCCAGAGGGTAGTTTAAGGTCATGCTGTTCCGAGGTATCGTCAACATATAAAATATTTATAATATCGTCCCCGGAATGAAAACTATAATTTGCTTATATATAATTAAACCAACGATCGTTTGCAAAAAAAAAAAAAAAACAATTAATGAGCTCATCATATAATATGTGCATCATGCAATTTGTGCTCCCATTATTCACTTGTTATATATTGAGCTTTTTATTGTTCTCGTATCAAAATCAACTTATTATTCCCGCGCCGTGGAAAGACTAAATAAATAAATTATATTTATTATACTTTTCGTTACAAATAAAAATAAAAACCACGTCGTTGATCATTGATAGACGTGGCACGTAGCTAGCAAATTAAGGAACGGCAGGAATCCCATCAGCAAACCCCTCCCCTAATTGGTCGTGGTTTTGGAAAAAAAAAAAACAAAAATTGAAGTGGATGGGTTGAAATAATTTAGCCCCTTTAATTTCCTCCCGCTGCTGCGCGCTTTAGATATAAGATCATATTATATAAGTAGATATAACGTCAATATCTCCTAACGAATGTTGGTTTTATCCTACAGTATAATAATTACGTTGTTGTGTTTGATACGGCGAGTTGAGAGTGACTGCATGACCAGATAGATGTGGAGGTAAAAACGGCGGCCTTGCATCCTTCCTGTTTTTTGTCAGCTTGCAGCATATCGAACTGAATGGTACAGACACTCTCTAAATATACGGACGAGCTGTATTTTCACAAACAATAAATTGGTTTTTAGAAATTTGAACATTTTGATTGTATGTAGTAAATAATGTACATCTATATAATTATAATATTTACGTTCGATCACCTGGCTGTTTCAGACACGTAATTAATGCATTTGCAACTGAGATATAATAGCACTTTCTACTTTATTATAATAGTAAATTATGTTAAATATACAAAATAAAATTGAATTTCTTTTACACTAATCACTATTAAATTTAAAGTAGATGCTTCAATTAAAAAAAAATGTTTTAGCGGGATAAGGTAACACGGCCAATGTTAAAAAAAAATCCCACACATGAATTTAATTATGAACAAAATTTAAAATGTTTTCCTCTACATCCCCTATCACTAGTATAGCTATAATATCAGGTATGCAAATTCATAACACAAAAACGAACTCGAATTTGTATACCTGGTGTCTGATATTTTACCTATATACTGATAGGAGATGCAGAGGAGAACATGAAAAAAATTTAAAATGTTCTCCTCTATACCCCCTATCAGTACCTAAAATATCAGGTATACAAATACGATCTAGTTTTTGAGTTATAAATTTTTAAAGTTCACTACTTTAACATGGAGAAATGAAACTCCCATGTTAAATTGGTCAACTTTAAAAATTCCAAACTCAAAAACTAGATCGTATTTGTATACCTGATATTTTAGCTACTGATAGGGGGTGTAGACGTGTAGAGGAGAACATTTTAATTTTTTTTCAGAATTTTTGTGAGGGATTTTTTTTAACATTGGTGGCGTTACCTTACCCTTAAGATATTGTTTCATAATTTTTATGTGAGTTTTTTTAACATTGACTGTGCTACCTTACCCTTAATTTGATTTTATAGCTTGCAAATTTATAAACATTTAAACAGTTATAAGGTGTGATTTTAACTTATATAAGCAAGATTCATATTATTTTACTGCATGGTTACAAGAAATTTTTCAAATACACAATATTACTAAATTTCTATAAATAATTATGCATATTTAATGCCTAAAATTGAATTCATTCTATTTGTATTTATCATAATATTGGAATAGGGGTAGTAAAAATAAAAAAAAAATATATTTATTTAAAAATATTTTTAATTCTATAAGCCATGAAATACATATTCAATTTATAATACACATGTGCCAAGAGATGATATAAAAATGAATGATAATAAAATGCAATTCAAAGGATGGTGCCAAATATACAAATCTATAATTGAATGATGAATATTGTGACCTACTGTCAGCAAAATTATGAGATAAATATTTACAAAACGATGTAAAATTCAATGAATTGACCAATTTGTGGTATTATGGGAATTAGAGTAGCAAGTACATTGCAGTGACATTTTTATGAAATTGTAAACACTGCAGTGTACTGCTACTGTTAACACCCACCACAGTTAGGAATGATGATGAAAATGACAATGATATACAATAACAAACAATTCTCAAAATTCTCGCCTGATTTTTTTTAGGTTGTACTCCTTCAAATTGAATGTTCCCCTTTTCTCTTGTTCATCATTCCATATTTAAATGTACAATTTCAATTAACAATTCATAAGTTAATCAATTTTATTTCTTATAATCTTTTTAGTTTAAGATGATTGCAAATCGTCCAGAATAAAGAAACCTGCCTACCTGATCGTGTGAACTAATGATCTGTCTGCTTTATCAGGTGAGTGCAATTACGAACTTTCAACCAGTAAAGCAAAGAGCTCATAATTGTACACAAGCAGGGTAGGCAGATAATTAATTATTGTGGACGAAGGACAAAATATTATTTTAAAACAAAAAACCTATTAGTATTAATTCAATAAGGGCATTTCAGTGCAGAAGTAGTAAATATATTATTAGTAACAATTTCAATACTGTTGTATTTAATTTCATTATTGGTGTGCATTAATTTTCCTCAACTCCAAAAAAACACAATATAAAGTTTTACGCGAATAATAAAAGCAATACTAACTAGACTGTAAAATAATGAGGATGAAATATGATTTTGCTTTAAGCTGTAACTCATGTCATAATTGGCACGTATGATGTACAGTATAATGTTATTTTTGTGAGGTACAAATCTAGGAGTATAAAAATACAAATTTTATTTTTCAAAACGGATTTGATCCTACATGATTAACAACTTGATGAATATACTCTTCATCTGTGGGCTACTTTGGATTATTCTAAATGATGTTGGTAGTTACAGTTGACATGATAATATACACAATTCAACGGTGGTAATTAGGACAAACAGTTTCACTGCAATTTGCTCAAACTACTTTGCCAAAGTAACCAACAACTTTTACTATGAATTAACTCAACAAACCAACAAAATTACAGTTAAGTAAATAATGTACTGTAAACTGTGATGCCAGATTTAAGATCTCTTTTCCACACCGTAAGAGCTGTTAGTCATTTCGGCAGCTTTACACCATTTGCTGCAAGTCAGTTTGAACAAAACAATAAATGCTGTTAGTCAGAATTATGTACCACGGTATCATCCATTTATTGAAACATATTGCAAAATTGTGCAATCTACGTTACTATGTACAGTATAACAAATCTTAGTTCACATATAGACTCAATGGCGCCATTTTTAATTCATGCAGTGGTGTCAGTTGAGCCATCTGGTCTACAGGTAACTTAAGATCTGTTATAATCATTACTAACTAAAAATGCCAGTGGCTAATATTAAACGTATCATGAGCTTACAATCTAAAAATAAGACGCATTTTTCAATCTGAGGCAGCAACCCGTACATGAAAGCTTTGAGCTTTATAACGATTTATCTTTAAAAAAGGTGATAAGAACAAATTAGTTTAGTGTAAAATGTTATAATGTATGATGCTTGCACCTTAAAATCAGTTCCTTTTTTTTAATAATAGAGAACTGTAAATTTTACAAGTAAAAAAAAAAAAAAAAAACAGCAACACAAATTTTATTATCACAGGGTAATTCAGTAAATCATTTCACAATTCCTTTATATAGTTAAATTTAAATTCTGGGATCTCGTCATACAATCAAGTGCTGTCATCGTTTTACACATTCAATTTTAGTCAACAATTTAAGTTCATTTGTCACCCTGCTGGTTGCTACCAATTACCTGAGTTTCTTGCAGGTAAGTTTCAGGGCCTGGTGGTCAAGTTTAAAAAACATATTCACTAAGGCAGTGAACTGAGGTAAGAAACTGACCTTTACCTGGCAAAGGTTTATGAACCTTCCGAGGCTCTCAATTTCTTTTAACGTACGACATATTTTTATAAGTATTACATTTACAAAATGTAGAATTGCCTATCACAGGCGTCATTAAAATTAACGATATACAATGTCAATGCGACAGTTAGAATACACAAAGACTGCAGTGGCAGATTTTTATCTTCTAGTCCTTATTATAAACATAAGGCAGAGCGGGGAACAAAGTAGCATCTAATTTGCAAAAGGTAAATTAATAAAAAGTTTCCAAATTTCTGATACTGATTTCTCATAACTATTAACAGCAGCAATTTAAAAACAAAAAGTTCACTTCAGCATATCAGACTCTTCTACTGCAAATTTAGTTAAAACACTGTTTCACTGAAGCAACAACACTTAATCAAAGTTGAATCACATACATTAAAAATTTAAAATAGTAAAAATTGTTTTTAAAAACAAGGTCACAATAATATTTTTTTTTGTATACATGCATTGCTTATAAAAGAGTAGATTACGATAACTTTTCTTATTTTTTTAAAATTTCAACTTAAGTTCTAATGTTCCTGTAAATATATTCTGCCACGCGTAAAAAATTGCAATTAAAATGAGATAATCATGATTTTTAAAAACGTAACCTTAATAAATTTTCAGAACGGTTAAAAACACAGTAATTTAAAAGAGATAAAAACACATTCGGAATGGCACTTTTTCTATGATAACATTGTCACACAGTTTAACGAGGAACCAGCGCAGGTTTAACAACGACGAAGGCTCACAGGAAGTAGAGGGTGGTGTCCAGTTCGTTGCTGGGCAGACGGTGCAGCGACTGTCCGACCAACATGGCCAGCTTGTGGGCGTACTGCACGGGGGCAGGCACTCTCACCGTTCCCTGCAACATTCAGATCAGTTTCAACTACATAGCAGAGAAGAATATGATATAACAGACAACATTTAAGTTTCGCTTATAGTTACTATGTTGGATAACAAATTTATAAAAATTAAGAAATTGAAACTTTAATGTGGTAGTAATGTTTTGAGAATTCCATTACAATATAAATTTTATTCAAAACTTGCATTAAAAGAAGTTTTAGCGGGCAATAGAGGCTTCAAGTGATGCGCTTTCGATGCGCAACTGTTTGTCGCTAAGGTTCATCTTGCACTTGAAAATGAAGCAAAGTGTTTTTTTAACTTTTCTCGGATATAAATCAAGTAAAAAATCTAAATCTTGAATTATCTACTGTATTTTTTAGTTTGGACCAAAGTTCCGTAAAGGAATTTTCCCTGAAAAATCTTATTCTTAGTGAAAAAACGAATTCACGTTTTTTTTACATAGGTTTGGTATAGCGGGTGGGATCACCGAAAAATCAGCTGACTTGAAGCCTCCATTAGAATTTTCTTGAAAATACTTGCAGTAGCAAAGTATTGAAACAGCTCGCAATATTCACCTAGATCACAAAGGTATATAAAGAAGACTTGGTGCACTTTCAAGGTGCATTCAAATTTGTCTTTACAAATCTGTACAACAGAGACAATCAATACGGGCTGTCTACGCAACCAGGTTGAAATCTCCGGGACTGAGGGGTTACTCACACTCCAGTTGTAATAGAGGTGGGTCATCTTGTAGGTGAAGCGCTGGATCATGTCCGGGGTGAGGCCGCTGTTGTCGTGGATCACGTTGTACGAGGTGGGGGAGACGGTGCCTTGCCGCACACTCTGGCTCACCAGGAAGAAGTCAAACCTGAAACATTGGCAATCAAAGATTAGACAATAACAAAACAAGAAAATTATGTTTCAAGGAAAATTCATCCATCCTTCTTTTTTAAATGGAAAAAGAGAGGACTTTGACTCAAAGATTTAATTTCTAGAATAAAACAGTTTTCAACTAAATCATAATATTTGCCATTTTACTTAAAAAGTATAGAATAACATATATATATTTTTAAAACAAGAAAGTTTAACTTTTCGATAATACTAATTACTGTATATTTTATAAAAACACCTCCCCTCTCCTGTCTCCCCTTCCTCCCCTCACATACCAGCCAGCAAGCCAACAGTCAAATCATTCTACTTCTTCTTGTGACTGAAGAAGCATCTCCACGATGCGAAACGTTTCAAAAATGTAAAAACTTTCGAGTGAACCTCTGTGACCACAAGAATTTTTACCTGCTGTGACTTTTTTGATCGGTAAGGCCTTGCTGGTTATTCCTATCCTTTTCTTTTATTAAGATTATCACAACCTAAATGGTTTATTTTCCTTAATTTGAATATTTTATAAATTGGCATATTATATTATTTATCTTGGACTTTTGAGAGAGATAAGAAGAGCACCTAGTTTAGCCATGTCCTTAAAAATCCCCATGGACACAAACAATGGTAATATTGGGACCCTCACCTCTCGGGCAGAGTGATGCAGTTGTCCACCACGGTGCCCGGCTCAGGGTTTTCGTTGTTTGCGGTGAATATCCTCGTGTTGATGCGCTTGCACACGATGATGAAGGTGAGCCGATACCTGTTCGCGTCCTTGTAGATCTGGGCCAGCTTTTCCTGAGACAAGAGAGCATCTGCGTCAGCCTCGACTAAAACTTGACTAAATTATCAATTTGTGAAAAAGAGTCAAAGTAAGACATTATTTTGTTTGAAAAAACAAGATGTGAAAAGATACAACAGCAAAAGATTGTTGGAAACGGAGCATTGATTGTTTCAAAAATTTCTTTTTGCTCGGTCAACAACACTTTTTTGCTATCATAGACGTGTTCCTATCCTTTTTTTTTTTAATTATTACAGTGATTGATCAATTAGATTGGAAATCTGTGAGGGAGCATTAATTACCAAAAAATGACAATAACAGAGGGGCAGCACAAACTTTACTACTGCTTAATTTAATTGAGCTGCAGTTTCTAAAGACAAAGAGTTTTTCAATTTTGAGGGAGGTAAGAAAAGCACTCGGACATCTAAAAACCACTTTAGTTTACCAAACTTCCATAATATGCTGTGTGAAAATACCCACAAACAAATCAGGGGTTAGTTTTGAGCTGTCCCAAGATGTACTTACTTACTACGTACTGCAACATATTAACGATGAACATTTTTTTGGAAGCTTGTGTATTTATAGTTTTGCCTGTTTTCCCTTCATGAATTTTTTTACTGTTTTACCGTATTCTTGTTTTTTGATTAATGCTTTTTAAAAAAAATAAAGCAAGTTTTTCTCTTTTTACTGGGTCAATGACGGCTAAAAGCTTACATCTCCTTTCCTAACAAGTATTTTTTTATCGTATGTGTTCCTCTTTTTAATTAATTAATGTGTTTATTACTGTTTTTTCATCCCGCCCTAATCTTTCTTCACCAAACTCACTTTGATGACCATGACTTCATGTTTGTAGACATAGTCGATCTGTCCGTCACCCACTCCATCTCTGTATATGAAGATTCTAGCCGGTAACATCCCATTGTTGGCGTCCCTGAACTTCTGCAGAGCCTTCAGGAGGTTGATGGACAGTTCGTTGCTGAGTTCTTCTCCAGACTGATGTGAAGAGACTGCGGAGAAGTAGCGGGACATGGTGCTGTTGAGGGATGCCACCATGGCTCCGTACGAGGTGCGTTTGTTCATGGTGTCGTGAGACACGTCGAAGCCCACCACCATGTCGCTCTGGCAAGGGTTCACCACGGTCCACGGTGACCCTCCCAGCTTGCAGTTGATCTGGATTGCAACTTTCGTCGCGATGGACATGGCACCTTTGTTGGTCAGACTGCGAGCCGTAATCACCTGACTGGGAACTGGAACAAAATCAAGAGAACGTTGAGAGATTTACAAAACAATAGGATAAAAAGAATTCTGCAAACATAGTAAAGATAAATGAGAAATCACCTTCACTATAAGGGCAGGACCTAAACCAACATGTTCACATGCAACCTCTAGAAAGAATGACTTTTGATTTATTAGTACATAATCTCAACGACAACCCATTGAAAAACTAATACAATAAGTAAGATGTAAGACAGAGTACTGGAGCTACAACGGAGTTCATGTCCTTCTGCCTCTGATCAGGGAAACATAATAACATAAAATATAGAAAGGAGATACTACATTAATTTTACAAAATGCTCAGACCTGATTTAAATTTTTAGAATTGTAGAGACTTTAGCTGATAATGCTGTTTTGCCAACAACCTTTCTCAATCTATGTAAGAGAAGAAAAAAAAAAAAAAAATTAAGGCAAGGTTTAGAAGAAAATAAATTCTTTGTTTAAGAATATGTAGTTCTAAAATAGATTTAATAGTTAATGTGATAAATAAATCAATAAATAAATAAAAATCTAAGATGGTGGCTTGGTGGAGAAGTTTTTCTCGCCGAAGAGCACTTGAAGCCTCCATTTTGATAACAAATTTTGTACTAAAATCTTCAAACTCCAGCAAATGTACACGAACTTCTACACTAAAAAAGACTTGTTGACGACTGACCTGATCTGTCGACGAGGCACTTCTTCTTAATGGCGGCGTACCGGTCAGTCCTGTTGTTAGAGACGATGCACACCACCATGCTGGGGTTGAGGGTACTGAGCACCGCCTCGAGGGCGTTGACGTACGTCCCCTGGCGGTCGTCCGGGATGATTTCCACGTAGGGTTCCTCCATGTCCATGTACATGCCCCCCGCCGCCTTGATCACCATGTTGATGAACCTCTCGGCGTCACGACTGCAGGTGCCAGGACACATCACTACCCACTTCTTCACCTTGGCAATGTTCAACAGCTGGTTGGCTGTCAACAAATTAAATCGTCAACTATCAACATGCACACACAACATTGGAAAGTTCAACTGAAGCTGCTGTCATATTGTTATTTACATTAGGGGGCATTCACAAAGCACTTTAGCCCAGACTTTTATCTAGGGTTAAATCAAGTCCTAAACAAGGGGCTACAAAATGTGTGCTAAATCAGCGATAACGTATCAGTTTAACATTGATTAGCATCAATTTAGTCCACATTTTTTTAGCTCCTTGTTTAGTACTTGATTTAACCTGGGAGATAAAAATAAAGACAAATAAAGTCATTTTTTTTTACAAAGTACAATTCTCACAGGAGGTAGTTCAAATTTCCACCACTAACTTACATCTGAGGCTGGAGGTCCAGTCCGAGTTTCGGGGCACCGGGTACTTGATCTCCCTACCCGCCTGACCCTGCACGATGATCTCGGGGTTGAGCACTCGGCCCGGGAACTCCACCAGCTGGGGCGAGATGTTCATGTTCCACTGCGTCAAGTCGTCACGAACCTGCAGATCAATGTGAAGCAATTGGTTATGAGGGGGTATCAATACTTTCATTAACCGTGAAGAAAAAATTAACTTCGTAGTGTAATTATGTGAAGATACTCCATAGATTACAAGATGACCTAAACGTTATAAATGACTAACAATTAAAATGAAGAAAAGTAGTACAAATCCAGAGAATAATAAAAATTTCTGAGGTTCACGAATTCTCAGGAAGGTATAACTACTGTCCAGCATAAACATCACTGTCTAGCATAAACAACAAATGTATGGCATTGGTGCTACCGTCCCAGGAAACCGTGAATTTTTAAAGTGTGGTCTTCATTTTGGCCATAAGACAGATTTGTCAGATCCAAATCTCCCATGACATGGATAAGCCACGTGAATTTTGTGTATAAATTTATTACGTCCCATTGCATAACAAAAATTTAAAACTAGTATTGCAGGTTGGGCTTGCTTGAAAATTCCAGGATCCTAAATGCTTGAATGTGACTGGCTACGCTGTATGGCAATTTTCTGACCTAGTTAGTCCCATCACTCTGTCAAGACAAAATTCTCACCACTGGCTGCCCCATGAGACGGTGACTGAAGGCGATGAGCTTCTGGATTCTTGCTCCAGGCCCCACTCTCGTGTACTCTGCGACGGCCTTCATCAGCTGAAAGTTGGTCCGCATGTCGTCGGTTAGTCCGGTCATGCGGCACAGCTCTGGCACGAGGAACACGGTCTCCGTGGCTCCGGCCCTCAGCTGGCGAGACTTGCTCTTGGAGACCAGCAGAGGCTGGTAGGGGTTGTAGATGCGCAGATTGTACCTCTGTGGACAAAGATGGCAGTGAACTGATAAGACATTCCAGGATAGAGACATTTGTAAATTACAGACTTGCAAACCATAGTTCCTGACAAGATTAGAGCAATTCACATTCATTTAATGTAAACTGCATCACAACTTAAACATTTGCCAAACAATGACAAAATGGAACCCCCTATCTCTAAAAGTAAATGGCAAAGGATTAAATCAGTGGCCCATTTTTTCCCTGATGGTTAGTATAAAATATTTGCTGCATCTAAAAATAAATAACAAACTGACTTTATAAGCAATAAACAAGTAAAAAAACAGTCCCATCATTACTTTTGTCAGTACATTAATATATGCTGATTTAATGATTGTCCCCATTTGATTTTGTGCTAACTGCTAAATGCCTATAAAAAAAAAAAAGACAAAACAGATTTTAATTTTTTTATTTAAATAAATTATGTAAGAAATGTTTGCTAAATTTTGCAAAGTAATTCACCATTACTAAGCCACCCTCAAGCCTCAAAAGATCAAAACAAGAAGAGAAGAAATGTTTATCTCATTGTAACTGGAATATTATATTAAGAACCAAATTTAAGAAATATGAATGAAGATAACATTTCACAGTAAGTACTGAGAAAAATTCTCAAACTCGTAAAAACGTCCCCACTCACCTCATAGTAGTAATCTGCATACGAGATGACCTTGTCTTTCATGGAGAACGTTGCGAGGGCGTTGAGGTCAAAGTTGACGTCATCTATGCGGTAGGTTCGGTTGTTGTAGTCGGTGAGCACCACGAGACCGAGCACCGTGTTCTTGAAGGCCATCTGCCAGCCGTGGCCCTCCTGTTGCTGCACCTTGCTGAGCAGGTCGTGCACCGTCTCGCGTCTCATCACCTTGTGGGTTATCTCGGAGCACAGCAGAATCTCCTCCTCGTGCTGGCGGATCGAGGTAACGTAGCCTGGCCACAGCTCCAGTTTGAACTGGTCAATGGCAATCTGAAAACAGCCACCAGTCAGAGAGCAGCTACAAGAGTTTGTTTCACCAAAATAAGATATGCTGTAGCAATAGGAGTAATAACTTACAATGAATAAGCAAAAAGCTTAAGTTTAGCTTGTAGTACTTTAAAATTTGAACACAAAGAAATTGATAACAAACACAAATAGCCACATAAATAACCTAACTCCTTACTGATATATAGGCCAAAATATTTACTGTACATAATTCTGTTGTGCATATGTATATATATATTTTTTTTCTGGTAACATTTACTATTTTTTTTTTTTTTTTTTTTTTTTGTTGAGCTACAATGCAGATCATATTCAACTTGTTTTTTGATTTGTTTGTAATTTGTAACGTCCTTGGTCTTTAGGAGATTACAATTTGAAACAAAAAAACTGGCTGAACACGAGCTTAAGTACTTCAGAAACATGACGAAAACCAGAATATGACGGCCAGTGTAGTTTACCAAGACATCTGTAAATAACATTATAAAATGTGTCCTTTTGTTAATCCTTTATCTGGATTTAAATTAAATTAAAAACAGCAACAATGCTAGAAAAAGAGCTATCAAGTTAGATTTTTCAATTATTTTACTTCCTGGCTCGTGATTGGCTAGGGTAGTTCATGCAGACGACATTCACCTTGGCTACGGGGTCAAAGTAGTTGCGACCGACCAGCTGTAACTTGAGGGCTCCGAGGCACTTTCTCATCAGGATGTTGAAGAACTGGAGGTACTCGTAGTCTCCTTGGTTCAGTTGACGTGTCAGTACCACCTTCATCGATATTTCCATGTTGTCACCTTGGCGAGTTGACTTCAGTATCAACGGCTGCGACAAAACAACACATCGTCAATAGGTGGGAGTATCAGAGAGAAGGTAAAAATAAATATATTCAGGTACCAATAATCTTGTAAACTCTCATCTCTTTAATAAAATAAGGGACCCATTACAGTTCACAGTGTTATAGATTATGTGCTTTCCTTGTCACAAGCAAAGTAAAAGTTTTCATCAATTAGATCTAGGCATATTGTGAAAGTAATGTCACTTTATAAACACAGCAAAAATAGTTTTTAATAACATTGAAGGGGTGGACACATTTTAAAATTTCCCATTATTCTAATTGGTGAAAATTTTTTACCATTAATGCATGACAATTTTTGCCTAGCTTAATAACATTGAAGGGGTGGACACATTTTAAAATTTCCCATTGTTCTAATTGGTGAAAAGTTTTTACCATTAATGCATGACAATTTATGGCTAGCTTAATCAAAAAGAAGGTTCAATCATGGCACAATTTTTTTTAAATCCCCCGACAATCTGACTCACTTCTGGCAGACGATGGCTGGTGAACAGGAGCGCTCCGTCGAAGATGTAGCCTCCCAGCAGGTCCTTGTGGACCTTGACGAGGGCCTTCTTGATCCCAGTACGGTCTTCGGAGGGAAGGAAACTGACGTGGTGTTGGTAGAGCACCCAGTCAGTCATGGAGCGCAGCTTGAAGTAGTTGGCCAACAGCGTCAGTTGACGACCAGAAGTACCTGTTGACGATTTTAGCAATCAACACATTATTATTCTAGCAACATTTTTACTTTGAGCAGATATTAATTTAGTCTCAGAGATGTTGAAGCTACAGAAATTAGCTACATGGGCTTTCATTTTAAATTAATTAAGTCCTGAGATACGACTGATTTTTCCAGGGATTGGATGCGGATGCAGATGCAAGATGCACCTGGATGCGCATCCCAGATGCACGGGAAAAAATGAATGCATCCGGATGCGCATCCCAGATGCATGAAAAATAAATTTGCATCCGGATGCGCATCCACGGATGCACGAAAAATAAATTTGCATCCATTTAACACTTTTTTTTCTCTTTCTTTATCAGGTTTTTTGCTAATGGCCTCTAAATAAATCTTTAACACGAGGCATTTTTTTAACATTTATTTGCCACTTGTCGTTTAAAATTGCAAGAAACAAAGTGTATTATAAAAACCAAAGATCGGATGCACACGGATGCGCAAAAATGGGCTTGCATCCGCATCCGTGCATCCCAGATGCACGGGAAAAAATTAATGCATCCGGATGCGCATCCCAGATGCATGGAAAATAAATTTGCATTCGGATGCGCATTCATGGATGCACGAAAAATTAATTTGCATCCAGATGCGCATCTCGGATGCACGAAAAAAAACGCGTGCATCCGGTCCCTGGATTTTTCAAAGACAAACAAATTAAGTATAAAAAAATATATCGTCGTTGTAGCGCTCTTTTGTCCAATCTTACTTCGTAATACTTCGGATTTAAATTTTTTGCGCCATGGAGACCATATGTGGATTAAATTTAGTATTTTTAGTCGATTGCGCCATCTGTTGAGTAAATTTAGTACTAAGTTTGATTTGCGTATTGGATGACGTTATAGCGCAAAAAATTTAAATCCGAAGTAGTACGAAGTGAGATTGGACAAAAGAGCGCTACAACGACGATATATTGATTTCTAGATTTAGAAAATACAAACTATTTTAAGAACAAATTACATAACTTCATTGCTATTCTTCTGCTGTTCGTAATCATCGTACTATTTTTATAATCCTCTCATGTGAAATTAAAAAAGACTGCACACCCAGTAAACACAACTGTGTCACACTGTTGGGCCAACATTCTACAAGTTCAACACCCTGTGTTTACTGGTGGGCACACACCTCTCTTGTCGTTGACATGTCTTGGCCTGGTGAAGGCCTGGTCCACCTGCATCGGTCTCTTGCTGCCGCGCATCACTTCCGTTACTGCCTTGCTGGAGTCGGCGCCGGAGCCCGTGGCGGAGCCCGTTGCAGAGCCCATGGCAGAGCCTGTAGCGGAGCCGGTGGGGGAAGAGGGATTGTGCTTCTCTTCCTTCCTCTCCTCGACCCTCTCTGTCGCCAGACTCCTGCTGCTATTGCTGCTACGACGACGCTCCGAGATGGAAACCTGAGAAGAAGAGCGTATCATTGTCAGAGATGCAAGAATATTTGACGCTATTTAAAATGGAATCTGTCAGATTTGAAATTCATCTCTGTCGCCAGACTTCTGCTGCTATTGCTGCTACGACGCTCCGAGATGGAAGCCTGAGAATAGAATTTTAATCATTTGATTACATGTAGTAATATTGATCAAGTTAGAAATTAAAGCATCAAAACATACATACATAGATAGTCACACACAGTCATTATTATATTGTCCCACATACTGCAAATAAATTATTTTATAACAACAATTTTCTGATTCTTCTCCAGAAAATTCATTAAATGTAACGAAATAACAGAAAATTGAAATACAGGACTTTATTTGTAAAACGAGCATAATCATGACTTATAGAGAGTCGTATCAACTAAGCGACTAAGCCCAGGATGAATTTAATACAAAGATTACCAACATAAATAGTTAAATAGTCAAATCTTAAGAAATTATTTAAAATGTTATTTTAAAATGCAAAATAGACTGAATCTAAATCAGTTAATAAAATCAGTAGATACTTGAAAAAACATTACAACATCAATAGAGTCAAAATGAACAAATGATTTTGGACTCATAAATATATAAGTAATTTAAATAAATTTAGCACTAACATGCAGTGATGACGTCATATAGAAAAATAATTTACTTTCAAAGCAACATATTAAATTATATTACAAATATATTATTCAATCTTAGGTATCTCAAGCTAATGGAGTAAAAAACAACATGCATTTGGCTATCTCAATATTATAATACTTAAACCATGATCGTATAAATAATTGAAAAATATTATCACACTAACATTACTGCGCTCAAGGTCTGTTTTCAGTCTTTTGCTAAAATATTACGATTGATCTTCATGATTTAATTAAGAATTTGTAACTTCAATAATTCGCAAAGGCACTGTAATTTAAGTACTATGAAATAATACAAAAATACTTTATTTTGAATTTAAGGTAGAGATAACGCCGAACAGCTGATCGACGTAATGCCCTTTGATTAACAATAACATGTAAACCTTAGCAAATTGACAAAAATTCTGATTTTTTTTTGAGAGACAGATATTAGTGCCTAATAGCCATTGAAAAAATTTCAAAACGATTTAACGAGCCGATTTTTTTTAATTAATTTTTTTAATTTTCAGCATAGGGCTTTCCCATGGAGAGCCAAACTAAAATATTAATTTAAAAAAATCGGCTCGTAAAATGTTTTTGAAACTTTTGCTATATGGCTTTTAGGCACTAATATCTGCCTCTCAAAAAAATTGCAGAATTTTTGTCAATTTGCTAAGGTTTACATGTTAATCAAAGGGGATTACGTCGAACAGCTCTGTTCGACGTTATCTCTACCTTAAATGACAATAAAAAAATCTGACGGACTTAACATAAATACAACCCAGCTTGATACAACAAAACAACTACACACCTAAATACAACCCAGCTTGATACAACAAAACAACTACACACCTAAATACAACCCAGCTTGATACAACAAAACAACTACACACCTAAATACAACCCAGCTTGATACAACAAAACAACTACACACCTAAATACAACCCAGCTTGATACAACAAAACAACTACACACCTAAATACAACCCAGCTTGATACAACAAAACAACTACACACCTAAATACAACCCAGCTTGATACAAAAAAACAACTACACACCTAAATACAACCCAGCTTGATACAACAAAACAACTACACACCTAAATACAACCCAGCTTGATACAACAAAACAACTACACACCTAAATACAACCCAGCTTGATACAAAAAAACAACTACACACCTAAATACAACCCAGCTTGATACAACAAAACAACTACACACCTAAATACAACCCAGCTTGATACAACAAAACAACTACCCACCTCGGTCGATCTTCTTTCGACTTTCTGGCGCTTGTGGTCTCCCCCCGGCCTCTCTCGTTCCTCCTTGATCTGCTCCGAGGTGGTGCGCCCTCGTGCGCGGCCCACCGTTCTGCCGGAGCCCGTGCTGCTGGGACTGGAGCCGCTGGAGCTCATGTTGCTCGCGCGAAGGTCCTCCACTTACTGCCGCGCGTCACTCCCCACGCTCCTCCCGAGCTTCTGTCTCTGAAAAAAAAAAAAAAAACAAACTATTATTATAAAAACATGTTCTACAAAAAAAATGTTTAAAAGATTATGTATAGAATTTGTTAAAGAAAAATTTGTGTATACCAGATAAATGTATAAGAAAGATTATAATTATATGTAATAAGTCAATAATATATTTTATTTTTTATAGCTATAATTGGTAACTATAAAATGTATAATTATTAAGATGTTTTTTTGTATCCTAAAAATAGGCATAAAATTCTATGAACTATCATAAATTTTATGAACCACCAGTTTTATATTGTTTAATTAAAATAATATATAAACTATATTTGTACTGAATAGCAAAAGCTAAATAAAGATCATTTCATTTCACGTGCTGCAGCGCCTCAGGCACAGAAAAACTGAATTCCCCTGTTACAATATGCCTGTCTGACTGACTGAAAAAAAAATATTTGTATAACTATTTGATAGTTCCTATATATATATACATATATATAATAATTATATATCTGTACCGGTATAACTGTATCATAATTTATAAATGTTTCAAAATTGGAACTATAATAATATAAATATACTAAAATAGTAATATTTATATGTTCTGTACTGTATTTCTGTTTTTATATTGATACTGTATAACAGGGTGTATACCAATATTCTCAAATGAAATTCCATGAGTTTTCCAGGTTTTTCCAGGGAATTTTAAAAAGTTCCAGGAAATTTTTTAGCGTTCAGGAGGGGGTGGGGGAGGTTTATTATATAAAAATTAACTTGAACTATGTAATTTTTTAAGGTATCGTTTAAGGATTAAATTCCTTAAATCTAATCTAATCTAAAAAAGGAACAAAAAATCTTGACATTTTATATTTTGTTTTTCTTAACACCTATATATCCATAATTATCAATTGAAAGATACAGATAATGAGAAAAAAAAAATGCTACCCAGTACATACAAGAAAAAATAACCAACACAGTACACGCGCGTGCATAACAAAAAAATTGCGAGCGTAGCGAGCAACTTTTTTGACAGTTAGAAAATTTTAATGCTCAAATTTTTGATAAAATTATAATTATTAAAATATATATTTTTATAAATTATACTGTATATATGATTACATAATATATAATAAACTTATACATTAATCTAATGATAATAATAATAGGGAACGTTAAAAATCGCAAAAAAAAAAAATAATAAAATAAAAAATAAATAAAATAAAAAAATGAAATTGATTTGTCTGTGATGACACTCTAATACAAATACATTATATTTATCATACATAGTGCAAACATGAATGTAATGCAGATCAACTCTTCATTTTTCATTTTACAAAAGAAGTAAATTTGCAAAATACTTTTTGTGGTTATACTACACAGCATTTAATTAGAATATTTAGATAGAGGGAACTAGATTGAAATTTTTCCTAAATTTTTGAAAAATGTTTTAGTGTCCTAATTTATGGTTCCTAAATTTCTGAATTTTCAGGGAAATATTTAAAAAAAAAATAAAATAAAAATTCTAGCAATATTGCATTAACTATTTTATTTTTTAACATCAATATAATTTTATTCGGGTCTGTTTAAAAACTTTAAAAGTACTTTTTTTTTTAGTGCTCAGTGTCATTTTAATGAAAAAAAAAATAATTTTAAAAGTCCCACTTAAAATTTTAGTCCGGTGTGAATTGAATGTGGTAAAAATTGCTGGAATTTTTATTTAAATTATTATTTTAAACATTTTCCTGAAAATTCAGAAATTTAGGAACAGAACGGTCTTCTACGTTTAAGACCGTTCTGTTTAGGAACCATAAATTAGGACGCAAAACATTTTTCATAAATTTAGGAAAATTTTCAATCTAGTCCCCTCTATCTAAATGTTCTAATGCTTGAAATGCTGAATATTGTGTTTACTGAATATTTCAAAAAAAAAAAAAAAAAAAAAAAAAAATACAAAGAATACAAAAAATACAAAAATACTGCAAAAATTGTGTAGTATATATGATCTATAAAATAAAGTGAGCTCACGCTGCGCGTACCGCAGCAACATATAGCGTTGTTTCTTAGTTTTTAACCATGACGTTTATACATTATCATAATTTTTACTTTATTTTTTGTGCTTGAATATGATAAATTATAATAATTTATAATGACATCTTGTATATATTTATGCTTTCTCATCAAACGATCAACTTTTTTTCGTAATATTCGCGTAAATTGCCGATCTTTTAATTACATGCACTATACGTACTGCATGCATGGTCACTTGCATCGTTAAAAATAATATAATTATATTTTTCTAGTTTATAATTCAAGTTGTTTTAATTGAAGGAGTATTGTTGGTTACAAATTAATATTTGAAACATTCATATACTTTTCAGTAAATATTTAATTAACTATTCGTCCGAAATATTGACGTCACTATAATACGCGCGCGATCTCTCGTAAATCGCGATCTTTTTACGTCACGCTTTTGCACACGAATTTTTCCCATTTTCATTTCCAATACTTGAAATTTTTTTAATTGATTTGAATAAATATTAGAACTTGTCAAAAACTTAAAAAAACAAAACAGTATCAAGATTTTATAATTAAGAAAAACGATTACTGAAAAATGTGATAATTCCAGTTTTTTTGACATTTTTTTCGAAATTCCATGATTATTCCCGGTTTTTCCAGAGGGTTTGAAATTCCATGATATTTCCCGGTATTCCAGGTTTTTCCAGATGGTATACACCCTGGTATAACATGTTTTTGTATGTATAATATAATAATTATATTCTTATTTTTTAGGGCATTATTATCTTTTATAATCTATTCTGTACACTTGTCTTTGGGTATCCGGAAAACTCGGTGCAGGAAAACTCGGTGCAGGAAAACTCGGTGCAACTTCAACAAGCTAGGAAAACTCGGTGCACGGTAAACTCGGAGCACGGAAAACTGGGAGCACCGCTAGGAAAACTCGGAGCATCGCATATATTGCAAGATCCCTATACTAGTATATGGATTTTGGAATATGTATATTAGCATAAAAATAATAAAATATAACAAAAATCGAACACATGTAATTTTCTTGTTACCTTCATACAAAAAAATTATTGGAGGGCTTAAGGGCATTGGGTGTAGCACCGGTAGTTGGCAACACTGACGTATCTTCACCATGTTAATTTTTGATCATTGCTCCTCGGAGTAATTTTTATGCTAGAGCTAAGCTGATTGCTGTAGTATCAAGATAATTAGTAGCCCAAGTGCACAATTTGGCTAAATAAAGCCTGATTTAAAGAAAAGTATTTTTTAGTAATTTTTTAAATTTACGTGCATTTTTCTAAAATATAAAAAAAATACTTTTCTTTAAATCAGGCTTTATTTAGCCAAATTGTGCACTTGGGCTACTAATTATCTTGATACTACAGCAATCAGCTTAGCTCTAGCATAAAAATTACTCCGAGGAGCAATGATCAAAAATTAACATGGTGAAGATACGTCAGTGTTGCCACCTATCGGTGCTACACCCAATGCCCTTAAATACTATGAATATCACTAATTCTATATTAAATTATATAATACTATTTATAAATAATTCAAATAATTTCATTATTTAATTAATATTTATTGTAAATAAAGGAAAAATTTAAGTGCTTTCATAGAAGGAACAGCGGTATACAGCAATTTTTTGTCCATAATGTCCATATATTAACTTTATGAGAACAATTATACATTCTTATATCAATTTTTATTTTTATTTGTTATATGACATTATATATATTATCATTAACACATTGAAAAAAAAAATCTAATAATACATATTGCATAAATGTGAAGAAATATATTTTTATTTAATTAAAGGGAAAGGAAAATAAATACGGGGCATTCACAAAGTCTTAAGACCACATTTAGGGCTCGATAATTTAAGACCAGAAATTTTGGGTCTAAAAAGCATGCATAAAATCGGGCTTTAAATTATCGAGCCCTAAATGTGGCCTTAGGACTTTGTGAATGCCTCTTAATCATGTTTTATACATGATGACGATTAATCATTATATATATTTTATATAATATAATATACATGCAATGCTGAAAAATAGGGAATGGTAATAAATTGTAATAATATTGAAATAATTTCAACCGAACATTATTTTATGGCGTTCAAACGTTCTCAACAAGTTTCTTTACTACCTGGATTGAAAAAAACAGGTAGCAGGTAAGAGGTAATTAGTGCACGTGCACTTGAACAATGGGGCGAGGCGCAGCCCAATAACTTTCATGGGCTAAGGGTCACCCAGCCTATGACTATGTGGAGGGTGTGGCCCACAACATCTCCTACTAGGCACCTAGTACTGACCCCTCCCCTCTCCCCTCATTTCCAGCTATGATGTGGATTTTGTTTCTACTTATAGCTTTGCATTTAATTATATAGATTCCAATAAGATAATTATGTATTATTTTGTACAATTTAAGCATCAATTTTTAAGTAGACGAACATTATTTCCTATGTGATATTTTAGCTTATGTGATCAATGTAAATAACAGTATGTTTATATAAAATAAAACACTTTTATTGTGAATTTTTTTTCCGTATTATTGCGTTAATTAGTATATAATACAATACCTAAACCAGTTTTAAAATTTATTATTTAGAAAAGTATGCATGAATTTAGTTAAGAATTTAAAAGTAAATTTATAGCAGCACATCATATGTAAACATTTTTAAAAAAGTATTTAATTTATGTGAAAATGCATTTTGTTGACCTAATATATTTACATATAAATTTATATGCAATGCAAATTTATTTTAATTAAAAATTAGATAAAAGAAACAAAATATCTATATAGATGAATTACGGCTCAAGGCAGCAAAATATTATGTTAAAGTTAAATAAGAATTGGTAAGAATAAGAATTGTATAATCACAGATGCAACTATTCTACTTCATTGCATGCACAGCTTTATAAAATATATAAAAAAATTAAAAAACAAAATAAAAATATATATATAATATACATATTATATATATAAATAAATAAATAAAAAATAGAAAGATATCAAGTAAAGTTTCAAGAGATACATTACATATATATATAATATATATATATAGCAAAAAATTTCAACTGTATGTTGTTTTAAAAGGGTTATTGTCACTAATTTTAGGAGATGGTGAATCATTCTGAAAATTATAGCAAACCTTCCTTACATTATAACAAATATTCAGCAAAAAGAAAAAAAAAATGAAGCAAAAGTCAATCTAGTTTTTCAAGTTTTTGAGATATTCAGGATATAAATAATGAGAATATCATTGGAAATCTGGCGGCCATTTTCGAATCAAGTCAAATCAGCATCTTTTTCAACTAAAAAAATTACCATCTCAAAAACTGGACTAAATAATTACTTTCTTTACTTCAGAAAGTGAACAGTCATTTTGTTATCTATGTTCTGATCTAAATTTTATAATTTTTTACCATCAAAAAATAATTACACAAATAATTACAATTCTTAAAAAAAAAAAAAAAAAATGATAAAAAATTATCATGCAATGGCAAATACACAATTTATAAATATTTATAAGCCCTAGAGAACAATTATAAAGTATAAATTACGATATAGTGATGCTCCTCATAGTATTTAATTAAGTCCCCTGTAACTTTTGTGTTTGGAGGCGACAATATAGCTGGTTATATATAATATATACGATATTTTATAATATATGCGATGCTCCGAGTTTTCCTAGCGGTGCTCCCAGTTTTCCGTGCTCCGAGTTTACCGTGCACCGAGTTTTCCTAGCTTGTTGAAATTGCACCGAGTTTTCCTGCACCGAGTTTTCCTGCACCGAGTTTTCCTACAATCTTGGTCTTTGCAGTGTTCAATAAATAATTTATTATTAAAAACTAGGAATATCGGGGTCCATTCCTCCACCGCTTTTTTGTGGTGAAGAAAATGCAAAAAAAGCACATTGGTGGGAGTATTCATTCGCTGTATTTTCCCCAGTGCAAACCGTGATTGCAAAGCCGTGATAGATTTGGGGAGGAAGGCTACCGAAATGCAGGAAAAGAAGAGCAGCACTAGCAGCTAGCCATGCTGTAGTATTTTAGTGTTGACCCTAGTTGAAAAATTACGTCTTGAACTCATCTTTTACACGTCTAAAACTAATCTTTTTACCTCTAAAACACATCTTATTACCTTTTCGCTCAAAGTGAGGATGAAATGAAGACAATATTTATTTGTAATATTTTATGTTCAGTTAATAAGAAGAGGAAAAAATACGTAATCTAATCTTTTTCCCCTCTTTTTTTTTTTCTCTAAAATGGTGCAAAATAAGATGAGAAAAGACGAAAGGGGAGTTTAATAGCGAAGAAAAGATGAAATTTATTTCAACTCAGGGATGTACTCAAAATACCGCTACTTTATAGATGCGGAACAGGTGGTGGCAAAATGCTAAAAAATATACTCTCTCCTAAAAGTAGAATAAAACTAATTCACAATATATTATGGTCCCATGTATCCAGCTTTATAATAAATTATCACATCGGTAAAAAATTTACAAAAATATAAAGATTTCAGAGCGTTGTTAAAATGCTTCTCCTTCATAGATTTTTTCAAGCCTTGTTGCAGTGATATTTAATAAATTGTTAGTGCTACTTTGTGTCTTAACCCACGAATAATGCTTTATTTATACGTCTGTTATATTGGGACGAATATCGAGTCCTGACTTATAAGTTTCGCGACGAAGATTACTCGGAGTGACTTGTATTGCCATATATTAATAATTTTACGTTCATATAATATACACATGCAGCATTTGATAATTACATCATCGCTTGTAACGCGATGCATTTCCTGGGAGCGTGCGCGTTCAAACTTTTTAGTTTATTAAAATTATTGTATTTTCAAGTCCCCTGACTTGATTAAATGGAGGATATATGTATGTATATATGTATATACATAAATATATGTTTGTGCCCATGAAAGAGATAATAAAATAAAAATAAAATAAAATATGGATATGATGATGTGTTGAATTGCAACGTGATTTTTTTTTTCGAGGCCAACTGTGTCCAGTATCGTGTAGTAAAAAAGTATCAACATTTGAGGATACTAAGTGACTGTCAATCATTTAGGGACATTTTTACAACAATGGATAGAGAGGGGGGGGGGGACATGTAGAAGGACCCCTGCGGCTGTCCCGCACAACCTGCAGCAATACATACCAACGATATTCCTATGTTGTAACTTGAAAATGTGAGCCTTATGACCGAAACACAATGAAGAAGTGAGGATTTTTAGTTGAGGAATGTTAATTGTCATCCTGTTTATTCAACCTTTAAAAATATAATTGGTATATTTTCGTTTTTTTTTTCCCCTTCTGCACTAATCGACTAATTAATAAACAGTACGTGTACAGTATCATACATTTTCAAGACCTAAAATAAATAATAACAACCGAACTATTTGAGCGCAAGAAGATATAATCGTATAAAAAAGTTAAAATATTACATTTAATTGAACTAATTAATGAACTAATTGGACAAGCTTTCCGCCCGAAGGATCTTTATAATTTTATATTTATCATGATCAAATAGCTTACATAATTTATATGTAATTGCTTATCAATGCCATGTGGTTATCCTTGGCAAAAATAAAACAAATATTAAAACCGTTTTTCCCCGACTAGGCTGTAGGGCGTGAGAACGCGACGAGAGACTCGGCTACACAGCGCGGGGGTCGCTGCTGAACGATTTTACGAGCTCATTATTTAATTTTAATATTTTACTAACTCCACAAAAATTTATAGTTAACTCGTTCTCAGTATTATCAATTTAATAAATCATTATAAAATTTTAATAATTAAAAAAAAAAACAAAAAACATTCAAGCCAAAGGAAGTCTGATTCAAGAATGTATAACAAAGCGACCGCGATATGTTCTTTTACGATTTATTTATTTATTATTTTTTTTTTTTTAGCTTTTTAACTGAACCCTAGTATAGGGTACTGGCCACATTTAAGTGACTGAATTTAACCTCCCGGCTCTTCGTAGACCCTACTTTTGTGAGTCCCTTCCAAACCGGGGCGGCCATGGCCTAAGCAATCCATCCCAGCATTCGCCTGATTGTGACTGAGGAAACCATGGAAACCTTAGTCAGGATGGTCGGCAATTGATGGAGGATGCCATGCATCAATCACCTCCCGGATGCACGATTTATAATTACGATTTATTTACGATTTATAAACAATAGCCCCTATTTTTTTATTGTATTATATTTTATAATCAGATGGCGAAAAAGCAGTAAACAATCATTAATATTTTATTGTGTGACCGAGTTATTGATATTATTTGAATATTATTCTAATTGACAATTATAATTAAAACGTTTTAACATGATAATATGGGCTGTCTCACATATAGATCGCAAAATTTCGTATATAGCGTAAAATTTAAAAAAACCTATGAAATCCGATCAGGTGAAGCGGCCGCGCACAAAGCTTCTTATCACACGCCTTCGTATGATAACAACGGCCGTTGCTAAATAAGCACTGTACGATCGCAAATATAAATTGTATAAACAATTATAGCATAAATTGTAAATATAATAAAAAATTATAACAACTATTTAAAATAAACGCTGCTATATTTTTTTTTATTAAATTTTTATTTCCACAAATTATTATACGCAGTAGCTGGTTGAGATATATAATAAATTATCGCGAAAGTTCTGCTTTCATATTTTGTTGAACACAGGGAACTGTCTGCAGAAAACTAGGTTGGATATATTATCGAGACATTTTCAACCACCACGACCTATCAGATGGCCTGTCACATTAAAATTGTTGGAGGATCGTAAAAAATAACGACCGACTCAGTCACAGCAGTTAAAATATTGCCTTCTAGGAAACATTAAACAGACCTGGTTTCTTGTGGGAGCATTATTTAATTAATTTTTTGTTGTTTTCGCATGGTTCACATTGCAGGATTTAAAAAAATTACGACATAAAAAAATGAACCAATCAGATTTTAAGATGCTACAATTTGATGAAGTGGACATAATTTCTATTTCCGTTTGTACTGATCAAAAAAAAATGTACACTAGGTTCAAATTAAAATGTCCGTATACTACAAATGTCGGGTTCGGACATTATTTTTATTATGTACAATAAACACAATTGCAATCAGCAAATACCTGTGGAACTCACGACCATACGATTTCGATTCAGGTGCCCATCACAAATAACAATACAAATTATACATAAAAAATAATTATTAAAATTTAAAATTGAACGCATTTTTTCTACTTACGAATGCACCAATTGGATTTTTTTTACAACAGATATCATGATATATTTTCATGTGATGTTTTTTCAATATATTACAATGTTGTACATTGACTAGAATACTATTAATAAAAAATCCAATTATTAATACTGGAGCAATTAATTCGAAAACAATTCTATTTTAAAGATCTTTAGATTTTGTATAATAATGATAAAAATGATAACCTTAAGGGGCATTCACAAAGTCTTAAGGCCACATTTAAGACTCAATAATTTAAAGCTTGATTTTAGACATGTTTTTTAGACCCAAAATTTCTGGTCTTAAATTATTGAGCCTTAAATGTGGCCTTAAGGCTTTGTGAATGCCCCTTCTTATGACTTGGTTGTAGAAACAATTTTTATTTCTACTTTAGAGATAAGAATTTATACTGTACTGACTCTGCGTGGCCTACAGCTTACAATGAGAAGCTTTAATATTGACGACACAATTCTCTCAGCCAATGAAAATCTAGCGCGCGAACTGCGCGCGACGACATGTTCTATCAAGCTTCCTATCCTTTAACCCAGCGGTACCTGGTTTTTAATTTTTTTCGGTGGTTCTTATGAAGGGCAAGATTAATCATTCATATGAGCCACGGGAAAGATCACTTGACACGACATAAAAAATATTCGAGATTTTGTGCAGCATAGAATTTGAATGAAAAAATAAATAAGATTTTTCTCCTAACAAACCTTATGGAGCGATGTCAGAATGCGGCGTTGCGGCATTTTTAAGTTGAAGCTTGTCATTTGTAAGAGCAGCTTCAATCATTAGTATTATTTGATAAATATTTTGATGGAAACAAGATATTGAGAAATCGTTTGACCAACGGGTCACACATGAATTGAAAAATGTGCCAAGAACTTCTCACTAACCCTTGCAAGTCTTTATTGTCTAACAGGACTTGCCGAGGGGGAAAAAGGCTCTAGTTGTGCTACCAGCACACACATGGTATCATTTTCAAATTAATGTACATATTCCGTTTCATCAGGAGTGCAACTATAGAAAATGTCAAGGGGACCTGCTGGCCCGTAGGCCTATATATTTGCAGGGGGGACCATGGCTAGGTACATCCTCTCTCTCTTTCAGACAATTTCATGGTGCCCATTCTGTCAACCAGCCCTCGGGCCTACTATATGTGGTTATTTGATTTAGCAAAATTTTATTCCAGCTTGAGTACATACATGTATTAACGAGTGGTGTATTCGAGGGTATACATACGCTCTGTACTCGCATACATTCTGATTGGCAGCATATGCCCTCCAAAACAATTATTCACATTTATTTAGATAGGAAGATAGGCAAGGTATAGGCTGACGTCATCAGCTCTATCATTATACCTCAGGGTCAAAACTTACCCCTACTGTAATAGTAATAATATTAACGCGGCAAATGTGACAATGCCACGGTTGCCCCTTCTGAAAACCTATTCAGTTCTATATCACAGCGCTGACAAGTATGATGTGCATACTGTACTATATTATCTGTATTTATGTATATGCATATATCATAATTATGTTGTATGCATAGCATATATATTTACAAATATACTTTAATCATATCTTAAAACGTGTAAACAGTATGCCTGTGCATAATTATATAGGAATATTACTAAGCCGTATCAAGACTATAAGCTATGCATGGTACATATTTATCTAAAATTAGTGTTATGAATTTGCATACGGTTAACCCAGGTCCGGGTTTTACGTTTTACCGGTAGCGTGGTCGAAAGAAAAGTGGGTCAAAATAACATTGCCTCGTTTGCATACTTCACAGTTAAACTTTTAGAAATCATGATATTTCCTATTTCTCATCACTGTGCAAGATACAAGCGAGGAAAAAACAATAGTTTCCATTTCATAAAAATTAAAAGCACCGGCGTGGGTATGATTTGCATACTGACGATTGGCGATGCTGTGCATGCATCAGTGCCGGACTTGGCGCGAGAAGCAAGCAGATACCAAAACCACGTAACAAAACAGGGTAACATACGCATTGACTGTATGTTATTATCATTCAGTACTTTCAAATTAACAATTACATGTACATACCTTCGAAGTGAGGATCTGTAAATCGGTAGAAATGCGGTTTGTTGTGGACACAACTTTTTAGCAGACGCCACGACGGCTGACGTCACGAAACGGCGTTCGGCGTTTGTTTTGTTTTTGGTGCTGCCACTGAAACGTGGTAAAAATTGGAAGCTAAAAAATAAGTTAGAAAAAATCTGAACAGCTGTTCATCTGATTAATTTTTACAAAAAATTACAATTTTCGGCATAATTTGGTGAAGTTTCTACTATAAATAATCTTTACTGTGTGTAGCAAACATGAACTACAGCTACTATGATACACCAGAAGGTCAGGACTGCTTTCCAAAGCTGCTTTACACCACCAAATATGCAGCTATCGCTGGTATTGGAGTTTCAACCCTTGATGTTCTTATGTACTCCCGGCCACAAGGATATTTCCAAACAGTGGCTCGTTTTGCCCACTTCACAGCACCATTTATTGGAATAGCAGCTGCATTCACGGCCACTACCTGCCTGGCCAATACCATCAGACACAAGGATGACAAACTGAACTACTTCATGGGCGGATGTGCCTCCGGAGCAGTTTTCGGAGCTTGGCGTCGCAGCGGGTATGCTGGCTTCATAGCATGCCTTGCCTTCGGTGGAGCAGCCATGCTGAAGAAATTGTCTCTGGAAGAAGGATGGAGTTTCCTGCCAGAAAACAAACTGAAGGCTCACAACACTCTCCGAGGCGTTCACAGCGATTATAGCCTGCTCAAGAACCCCCCTCCTACCTGGAGCACATCTGAAAACTAGCAACTTTTAGCAAACTAAATGTCATTGCAAACCATCCAGATAAATTCAGTGTTTTTCAAATGCTATTCTCCCCAGTGCTTCTCGATGCAATTCTTTTCTGCTGCGAGTAAATCTTCATGTGCAGGCGGATAAAGTTGAAGAACACTATATAATGAAAATCAATGTCAATGACTAAATATCAAAACTGTAGCATTAATAATTGTGTAAATAAAACGTCAACTTGTTAAAAATATTTGTTTATTGAATTTTGCTAAAACCTATAGCCACTATAACACCTTTTTAGCATTTATAATTTAATGCAAAATCCAAATATAAGTAGAGATAGAATATTGTAAAAGAGCTTGGTTTCTTTAATTAATTAACAATACTGTAGATTCAAAAGCATCATGACGCCAATTTTCAGACAGAAAAATGTTTTTTACTTTAATAATTTTTTACCATTTATTTAAAATTAAATTAAAAATATTTTGATGACATGGTCGATAGTTTGGGGTATATTCGAAGAAAAACATTAGACATGTTAATATCAACTACACAATTACATGGTTTTTGTTTTCTTAAATCCAAAAGTGCAGAGCATAGATCACTTTTTACAAAGAAAAAACAAAGATTACGTATAATATAGAAAACTACATGTTATATTCTATTTTGTAAATACCTTAAATTTTAGTTATTTAATCATCCCTGCTTTAAACTTTTTCTCACATTATTTACTCAGAACAAAAATTTTGATTGTACATGAGGCTTGGAGGGGAGGAAGAAAGTATGCAAAATGTTTCTTCTGGAGGTAAGAGTACTAAAAACACTCAAATGCAATGACAACTATACCCGCGATTGCAGAGACAACATTACACTCGTAGTTTGCCCTATACTGACTATATTTTATCTTCGTGGTAGCGTCAAAGTATCTGGCCTCAACTTGGTATATATATAGACTGACAAAATGCCCATCTCAAATTGATTTTGTATTATATTGACTCAAGATTGGATATTTGGCTACAATCCACCAAGTGTTGGATTTTGATTTTACCACGACAATATACAAGGTTTAAACCTCGCTCTGTAAGTTAAACCACAATCTTCTGCAATCGGGTGTATATAATCACATTTTCAGTGCTCTGTTGACAGTGAAATATTCAAATGATTCCACTCATTTTAACCACAATACCTCTTTAACATTAGTTCTACTGTAGTTATTTTTTAACTTTCAATTTAAAACTATTAAATAAAAGTACACTAAATGAACACGTACATTAAAAATGCTGCGACAAACTCAAAATAATATGACAGAGCAGAACAACTTTACTCAGAATGCAGAGTTAGAGGGATAAAAGCAACTTTAATAATACAATATAATATTATGCTAGCAAAGCTATAAGAGAGTTGTTTTTTCACTCCATGCATTCCGAGCTAGCCCGTTTTTTTATTTATTTTTTGGAGTTGCCACAGCACCGTCAAATTTTTTGATATTATTTACTAAGTGTATTTATTCATGACACGGTACAAACATGGGTACATAATTATATATTAGAGCTAGAGAAAAGTTAATGCAAGAATCCTACAAGAGACCATGCCAAAATTCATCAACAATTAAGAACAATTAATTTATTTTTCTCAATCTCAAGGATGACAACTAAACAATTAATCTTCTATTCTTAGATAGAAGCATGAATTTATAGAAAAAGATATGTTGGTGTGAGCTGTATGCATATGGTCCCAATTTTTTGAAATATTTAATTTTTTAGAGGCCGGGAAAAGAACAAAAAACAAGCAAATTTTAACTGTATAGGAAATAACAATGGGAAATGTACTGTACGTAGGATCAAATTCCTATCACTGTGTATCTTACTGTAAGAGATATTTTAAATTTTGAAATACAATCATAGATGCATAAATTCATGTTCCTGGATTTTGTATTGTAAAATGGAATGAAAGCTTAAAAAAGAAGAAAAATGCAGCACGACAGCTAGCAATAATATATTTGGAGGTAGGATAAAATTTTGAATTACTTTGTTGGTTTGTACAGGTTGATACTGCAATATTTAAGATAACTCTTTTAAAAATATCATTTCATCTTTTTATCTGCTGCTAAACTTTAAAAATAAAACTTATAGTTTGTTTCTAAAACTTAATCACAGAAGTACAGTGCTGCTGGAGAACACAGCTCAGATCTTTTCTAGTCGCCACTGCTGCCTGATGGACTTGCGGCTACTTCCTTTGCAGACGTGACCTCTTCAGGCTTGACCTCTGCAGACTTTGCTTCCTCAGGGACCTCAGCATCTGGCTGTAAACATTTGAAATGTTGATCAGAGTTTGACAGAAAAAAAATCAGTAGGACCAACGGAAGCATAAAAAATTCTTTTTTTTTTATAGGGGGACGGGCTAATGAGTAGAGATAAGGGAGCGAAAGGATAGTGGCTACAGCCTGTTATGCGTCCCGGCATCCACTGAAGTGAGACTGAGGAAACCGTAGCAAACCTTAGTCAGGACGGACACCTCTGCTGATTAACTTACTATGTACTTGAATGACTCTACTCCATTAACTCACTAGAAGTAATTTACCGTTAACAATCCTTAATTGGGCATAAGAAAAGGAGAAGACTATCTGGTTTTAATTTTTTTTTAAGTCTTTAAAAAATTAAAAAAATAAATTTCAGAAGTAGCAAATTGAGCATCTGATGAAAGACAGGGGATTGATGTGTCTTTAAGGTATGTACCTTTTTAGGCAGTGGTAGAGGGGCTCTGAACATACCTTTTTTGTTAACGTTGAAGAGGCGTGCTTCTCGGTCATTGAGCGAGCAATCTCATTGAACTTGTCTCGGTCCGTGATGTACTGCTGGGCCTGTCATCAAGAAAACAGTCAAACAGGGAATATTCAAATATTCAATTTCTCTTTTAATACAACCAATCAGAGCAAGGTTAGTCCAGCATATTTAAATTAATAGAACATCTCAAAACATTGGTTCAAATTTAAATTTGGTTGCTGCAAAGATGGACAAAGCTAAACGCAGCAACAAAGCTGCAAGCCGCTGATCAAGTAGAGCAAAATCAAGCAATGTTGCCAAATAGTGCTTGGCTCCAGTGTCACTTGAACAGGCAGCATTGTACTTGCAGCATCTTGGCCTACCACCAGAACTCAGACATTTACAAAACAATGTCAAGGATAACCTCTGTGAACTCTCTTTGCAATGAACACTAAAAATAACAAAAATCTTATCTGCAGAGTAACTTTGAGAGATGTAATTACACTAATTATTTCATGTTTTTTAAAATAGCTTAATAATTATTTTTTTAAGAACAAAAGTTCTTGTCTTTAACGCCAGCCAGAATGTTAGGCAAGTTAGGCTACCAACTTACTATGTCCGGCATGAGACTGTCGTCCGGGTTTGGGTGTTTGAGGAGCATTCTGATCTCATTGATCACATCAAGCAAGGTGAGGCCGGGGGTCCAGTCTCCCATGGGTGGTGGCTTCAGGCTCTTCAGGCAGATCCTTCCCGAGCTGTCGATGTTGGGGTGGTACACCTGCGTCACGAACCTCACCACTGGTGCACAGAACGGGTACCTACAACGCAATGTTGGCTTGTATTGAAAGCATCATCAGAGTACTGAAGAAATACAAGCTTTGATGGAGGTATTGTAAAAAGAAGGGGAGTATAAAATGAGACAGTGGGTCATCTTGTTACATCATGAAAAGAGATATGCAGTTATCTCTTATCTGACGGTATCTACTCACTGACCTGGGCACATTGCATCTCCTTCTTAGTGTTTCCTTGTGAGAAAATTTTCTGAATAAGCTACTGCAGTAAAATAAAAAGGTATAACTTATTCTCAGAAATTGTTTTTTTTTTTTTTTTTACAAAAATTAAATTTTAAGTTAAAACATGTAAAGCAATTAAAATTCTTCTAAAACCTTGCTGTGGTATTAAACTAGTCATTTCATGCTTTTGTGGGGTTTTATTTGATTTTGTTTGCTTGTTTTGACAAAGGACCGTGGGAATGCCAGATTTCCTCTTTCTATATAGCAATCCATCCCAGCCTGGTTGTACTTAAGAAAACATGAACAACTGATGCCATCAATCACCTCAGTATGATGACTTAAAATAGAAACTTACAAACTGTCCAACTTGTCATATTGTTTAGTCTTGGGATCAAGCAACTTGTCCAGATTGTACAGAATAATAAAGAAACACATTGATTTGACAGCACTATTCTGAAACTTTACTTCAGAGTGTCGATAATAATAAAGAAGAGAACAATACAATATGGTAGAAATTCAGCTGCTTTTTTAAAAATCTATTTTCCACACAAATATTTTTTTATTAGTCGCTGTTTCAAACAACTTACGTTTCTGGAATTTTGAGTTCCAGTTTGAAGACTCCGGATTCGTATGGCGTTCCTTCAACTCCCGTTATACCTAGACAAAAAACAAAAACATCAATAAAAAGACAAACAAAAGGAGCAAGACTTTGTTTTAAAAAAAACCTATCACTCTGATAAAATGCTTCAAGCGTGATCATGGAAATTACCGGACGTGGAAGGATTAACTTTGAAAATTAAAATTCAAAGACTTTTCAGAGAGGTAAAAATATTCATGGTAAAAAAACTCTTTGCTAAGTTTTAGGATTTTCATGGTCAGTCGAAATCCTTTCACTCCTGGCTCCTTTTGGGACCAAACTCTCGTCATTTTACAAGCTAGAGGTTTTAATGCAGGATCAGATGATGTGCCAATCAGACTGCAGGGTTTTATTGAAACAAAGCACATATTTGTCTCAAATGCACCCTGATGTTGTGCTAGGGGCCTGTGGGTCCTCAACTTCAGTATAAAAATATATTCTAGATTAAATTAAGTTTTGTATATACTACATTGTTCTGAGTTCATTGAATATAATTACGTACAGTACAGACTCCAGAGGCCATGCCTCATGTCCAGAAACTCGACCAAAAGGTTTAGAAGATGATGGTCTTCCAGCAGAAAAGTGTCATACCGTCACTCATACTGTGCACCAAATGACACACGAAGGCAAACGGAAATGAGTTTACAGCAGCACTATCGTCATCAGGGAAAACAATTCTCTGACACTTTCAGGAACATTCTGGTCATCAGATAGACATGCATCTCTGACTACACCTAAAAAGTTACAGTATATGCAAATAATACCAGGGGCGGATCCAGCCCGCGGCTCTGGGGGGGAGAGGGGGGGGGCGGTGCCCTATCCCGCAATGTTAAATTTTGGGGTGGGAGGGGGGGCGACGGGTGGTGGGGTGGGTGGTAATACTTTCAATGTATTTTGGGACCTTTGGGGGGGGGGGGGCGATGGAGGCGATCGCCCCCCCCCCCCCCCCCCCCACCTTGGATCCGCGCCTGAATAATACAGCTAGTACACACATAATTTAACACATACAGTACAGTTTCTTAAAAATCAATCTGCATGACCATTAAGCTGATCAGATTGTAAAAAAGAGAGGATCAATGGAGACAGTGGGTGTATCAGTTCATATTTATTACTGTAATGCAGACTTACTAGCTTCGAACTCTTCTAAAGAGTCATTTTTAGGTCCCAGAAAGACCCCAGGACTTGCTTTCTTTGACATCAGCGTCATCTCTCTCGTCAACCGTCCTCGTCTTGCCATGATAGTAAATATTCTATTCACACTATTACATTCAGCAGATTATCGTGAAAGAACCGAGCTATAAATGAAACACGGTAACAAGCCAGGAGAAACAGAGAAGACTTTAATCCGTGCTAACAAGTAAGTGACTTTTCGTGATCACAAAATTTCACAGCTGGGCGCAATGTGTTTCGGATTCCCGCTCGTGCCGAACAAAGCCGAGCTTTGCCGAGCTGGATATGAAAGAAGGCGGCGAAATCATGCTGCAAGTTTGATTCGATCAAGATTCAATGAAATGAATGCAATTCTTTTATTATGCTTGCGATAATAATACAATATTATAGAAGCAGATTGCATATTGTACAAATTGACATAACTTTAAAATAACTTTGACATATTATTATATTGTTGACATTAATAATAACATAATTTATATAATTAATTAATCAATATAATACAATACACACATATGTATATAATTATATATACTGTATATATCACATTAGTTGATTACATATTGCATATGCCTACAGTAAAATAACTAAATACAAATTATAATTGGACCATCAAATAAATCGACTATATTATATTCGCTATTAGCTATTACATACAGCATACAGTATAAAATTAATACATATATATATATATATATATATATATATATATATATATATATATATTATATATATATATATATATATTTTTTTTATTTATTATAATTTACCTGCTATATAAGGAAACTTGTCTTTTACAAACTGTATACAATATCTTTTAAATTGTTTTTTATTTTTACAATTTTTAATATCATCAGGTAATTTATTAAAAAGAGACAACATCTTTTGGGACAGATAATTTACCTTTCTCTCTCTCTCTCTCTCTCTCTCTCTCTCTCTCTCTCTCTCTCTCTCTCTCTCTCTCTCTCTCTCTCTCTCTCTCTCTCTCTCACCATGTAATCTCCTCACCATCATGACGGCTGGCATTATCATGCCCAACTTAAATTCCTCCTTTGGTTTGAACTGCATGGTTTGAACGAGATGCACAAATTACATTTTTCTTTAATGGCTGATTTTCAAGTTTTCAATTTCAACGATTTCATCATTTTACGGGTGAATGGACTGCTCAGCAATCTTTTTCATTTGCCCCATCATGGGCTCTTTTTTTATTATTCTGACTGGTACATTGTGATATATGTATGTTTGTGCCCATGAAAGAGATAATAAAATAAAATAAATTTCATCGATTTCATCTCGTGCCAACGCGTGCCAAGAATTTGAAATTTCGAAGCGAAATTTGCTTATTAATTTATTAACAGTACTCGATCTTAAAAATTATTATACTTTTTGACAAACAAATTAATTGCATTGCATGCGAGTTATCGATCCAGCTAGAATAAGAAATAGGACGTACGTTATACGTATATTAAATAGTGTATGGTCCCACAGAATAATTATATTAATTTATTATATATTAATTATAATAATATATACGAAAAAAGTGAACACCTATATCAATATATTATACTAAATAATACTTATATTTTCCCACTTAAAATAATATTTTTGATATAATATAATTATAACCTTATCCTATAAGCTGAATAACCTGCAATCATAAATAATATAAGGATTTTTGTTATGATATATAGAATAATATTTGAGAACAACTAATTTTTTACATCGTCCTTTGCATGTGTATGAATAAACTGTGTGTCAAAATAAACTATATAGGAGGACATACACACACATATATATATAAAGCTTAGTCTTACAGAAGCCGCCTGAGAGTGAGATTGCAATTGGATATAGTGAAAATATTGAATTTGATATTAGCATTATTGGCAGATACTGTAAAAATCTAAAAGTACTACAATGGCATTGCAAATCAATCACCATATTTCATCATAAATTTGAAAATAAGTTCTCTCAGGTAAGTCAGTTTCATTCCTCGCCGCAAAATTTCCCTCTCGTTGCACTTGAGTCAATATTTTCATCCCCAAATTTAATGACACTTGATATAAGCAGAATGAACACTCTTTCAGACGATTTTCTACAAAATCAAACATTAAAATTTTATCAAAGTTTGATTATGTGCAACTGAGGTGTCAGGAAAACATATCCTTTGATGTTCTCAAACTGTTTTTCTGCTACGCTCCTTCATTTATTTATTTATTTATTTATTTATTTATTTATTTATTTATTTATTTATTTATTTATTTATTTATTTATTTATTTATTTATTTATTTATTTATTTATTTATTTATTTATTTATTTATTTATTTATTTATTTATTTATTTCTCTTGTGGCTGTACATAATACAACATAGAGACAAAAAACCTATAAATTACCAGGTGATAGACTGGAGATTTATGACTGTGAAAACATCGGTGAGGACCAGGTACATCAGTTACGTAACTTTCTCACATCTCCCTTTGGGGAATAACCAAGTCACATGTTTATAACTAACACTTGAGATTTTGTCTTATTTTAGAATATATCCATAACCATGATGTTAAAGGGGGAATTCTACTTTTTTTTTTAAGAATAACTAATAAGTTTTATAAATGCATGGAAACAAACTATATAGAATTAATAATAAAACTGTTGTATGTTAACTTTGTTATAAAATTTAAATTGCATTTAATGTTATATTTGAAGGTATCCTTTTTTTTTAAGCAAAACAATAGCTACACTTTCTACATTTTTATTACCTAAATTTATTTTACCAGACCTGATTTTTTTTTTAATCGAACTAACTTTAAAAATTAAATGAAAATTTAGTTTTTGGGTAAAAATTCCATCCTTTAATTTAATTATATCCAAGAGGATGAAACAATTTTTTTCATAAATTTTTAAGATTATTAAATTATGATTCCCCCTTTTTTAATTCTATTGTTTTTAATGTCATGTTGTGTATATTTATTTTCTTCATTTACTGCAAGTTTTATTATTTATTACGTTGATAAGAATCATTTTATACACTTAATTTAATTAATTTTTTTAAGAATTTGTTGTTTAATAGATTCTGTGAAATTTGAGCTAAATTTTGTGAAAAATTAAGGGACATAAAAGTCTATGGAAGCAGTTGTATCTTGAGATATTGTCCCCAATGGACAACATAACATGAAAAAAATTTATTGCAGAAATGAATAGAGGGCACCAAATTATGCTGCTCTGATTTTTTGAGTCCCGGAACTATTTTTTAATAATTATTGAAAGTCCTGTGATTTCAGTTGGCACCCCTGAATCCTTAATAAAAAGGATAGAGACTGGACGCCCATTGACGCCTCCAGGGGGCGTGGCCGCACTTTCAATAATTATTTAAAAATAGTTCTGGGTTTCAAAAAAATCTGAAAGAATTCAGAGTAGCATAATTTGGTACCCTCTATTCATTTCTGCAATAACTTTTTTTCATGCACGTTGTCCATTCAAAAATTCAATTCATGCGTCTTGAAAATTGGAAAAGTCCCATGTCCCGATCGAGGTGAATTAAAAATTAATAATGCATGGTCTCCTTTTTTATATAAATAAATTATTGATGTCTAATGTTCTTAATTTCATTGTTTTGAATTCAACATTTGCATATTATACGTATTACGTGCTATCGTGTAGTTTTTAATATTTATAAAAAGTAAAAAGAAATGTTTTTTCAATTTTAAAATATTTCTGTGATGCTATTAAGTATAAAAAATTATTTTACATTTAACGTGAAAATTTTAACACTAATTATGTGATCTTATATTCAGGTTAAAACAGGTTAAAATAATAAAATTACAATTACTCATTATCAAAGCAAGAGAAATTGTTTGTTGCATTAAATACCTGCATGTACTTGGAGAATTTTATTAATGTATGTGAAATTGATGAATAATTATTGTGTAATTGAAAATCTAA
Organism: Siphlonurus alternatus; assembly: GCA_949825025.1. Taxonomy (NCBI): domain Eukaryota; kingdom Metazoa; phylum Arthropoda; class Insecta; order Ephemeroptera; family Siphlonuridae; genus Siphlonurus; species Siphlonurus alternatus. Next base: position 48,901,733 of record OX463780.1, on the reverse strand, counting down.
TATTAAAATGTCAAGTTTCTTCTAATTTAACCTTGTGTTTAATTTATAGATATAATTTATAGATTTATAGATGCACGGATCGAAGAGGTTTTGGTGTTGTAATCTCTCAACAAAGCTCGATCGAGAAAGCGTCACAAAGTATAATTTTACCTTAATGAATGCAAGTATTAATAAAAATTAAGAATTAAAAATAAAATAAGAAAAAAAAAAAAGAATAAATCCAATCACGGATACTTCCCGTCATTTTTCTCCATTTTTATCAAAAAACGCTTTCCTCGTGTTCACAGAAATTTCCTATCAGCTGACTAGCTAAATTATTACAACGCTTTATGATGCTCATTTGTTTTTAATAGTAGCCATGATCTTGTAAAATAATGAAATTATACTTAATTATAATTTAGCATACTTATTTTACTATATTTTTTTCTATTTAATAAAGCTTGTAATATTATACTTTTAAAGTATTTTATATTAATTAAGTATACAAAGTTTTTATATTAAAACAATTTATAATATATTTTTCATTATAATTTATTATAATAATTATACTTTGTGAATATATTAATTAATAAATATGCTTTATTATAATAGTGTTATACAAGGGTTGTCATCAAGAGTCTATTGAACTGGCTATTGAATTTCTTTGTTATCCATATGGAAGCGCATCCATCTTATAAGTTTCCATTCAATTTAATACGTCGTATATAAGTGGGTAAGAGAAGGGGAAGTGGGGATAAACCTAAAAATAAATGCAATTTAATTGTTTTTCAAGGTGAGGTACATGAAATAAAATAATAGTGAAATTTTTTTAATTCATTTTTCGTGACATTAAGTTTTATTTTTTCATTCCAAAAGTTTGAAATATCACATGTATATTTACAATCTATATACATTTTGTACACAAATCAAGTATTTTATTATAAATGCATGCAATAATTTATAAAATTATATTTCAACTTATTATAATAAAAACAATAGAGAATATAAATTTCATTGCAATTCTGTTTAGAATTTTTATTAATAACTCATTTCCCATATTTTCATTTTAATAATGGGGTACTGACCAAAAAAAAAGTTGCAAGTTTTTGTCAATATTTCAAAAGGCACGAGAATTTCATGAAGAACAAGCCCTATTACAGCATTCTACGACAATTTCCTGATTTTGTATGAATTTTTAAAACCTCTCAAAAATGACGTCATAGCATTGAATCTTAAATGGGAAAATATATCAGTTAACATTACCAAATCCCATACTTAATATTGAAATTGGTTTTGTAACCAAAACTTCATTTGCAAGGTTTTCAGGTGCTAGAATCACGATAATGAAGGTTTCAAATTCGTACTTCAATAACTTTTCATTTTAGCAATGTTAACTGATGCATTTTCCCATTTAAGATTCAATGTTATGACGTCATCAAAAAAAGTTTTAAAAATTCATATAAAATCAGCAAATTGTCGTAGAATGCTCTAATAGGGCTCGTTCTTCATAGAATTCATAGTACTTTTTACTAGTATTGCTAACTCAAATACCGGTCAGTACCCCATTCACCAATTGACAAAAAAAAAACTGAAATAATCTACACAAGATTGCTTCACATATGAAGTCTTAACTCCGTATATAATAGTTCTTCCTGAAAATCCATTCGTTGCATGCACAACATTAAAAAAGATTCAATGTTTGTTCACCGAAAATCACACACACATCACTCGATATGGTCTGACAAATTTGAATAACAACACATGGTGGGGTACTAGGGGGTAGGTACCCTTAGCTGGGGCCGCGAGTCTCCTCCACGCGGCGCGGCGTGACGTCAGCAGGGCGGGAAGAGCACGTGACAGCGCACCCCCGCCAGTCCCAGAGTGGCGGCACTCAAGTTCTCCAGCGCCCCCGAGAAGAGCGCAGAGGTGCCCGCCTCAGAACCGCCTCGTCGTGCCAGCCAGCTCATGCCCAGGCTGTCAACAACAGCAAGTTAGTGGTGGGTTCAAAATAAGCTTTACCACTACCAGTCACCCTTCACCCCCCCCTCTCTTGCTAAGAATTAAAATTGATGGATATGATCACCCTTGCTTCAGAGATACCTGACTTATTTTTTTAAAAGATACAACCCTGTGAGCTTGGAGCTCAAGGCGGGGTAATGGATAAAGATATATAAAGAAGGGAAAGGATGGTGCCCATGGCCTGTTATAACGCGCGCGTCACCAGCATTCGCTGAGGTGAGACTGAGGGAACCGTGGAAAACCTCAGTCAGGACGGACGCCTCTACTTTAAAAATCAACGGACCAAAGTGATGTCCAAAATCTACGTACAGGACTCACCTCCACATCGGCAGCCAGTACTTGGCCTGTCCCTCGAGGCCCCTCGACTCCTGGTTGGCCCTGCACAGCGCGGACTGCAGACAGTGCGCGGGTTTCGCACGGATGGCGACGTTGAGCGACAGCAGCGCCAGCCTCCCGACCGCCTCCTCCGGCAACTCCTGGAAGCTCTCAGGTAGCTCCTCGGCCCAGCGGGCGATCCGCTCGTGGGTCGGACTGTCCATGAACTCCATCGAGCCGCGGCGGATGCGGACAGGCAACGACGAGTTGCCGGAGTTGGCAACCATCACCGTTTGGGTCCCGGTTTTCTGTGGGGAAATGCAGAAGTTAATATAATCATAAGTCTAGATAAATATATATATATATATATATATAATTTATCTAGACTTATATATAAGTTAATATAAGTCTAGATACATATATATTTGAAGAATTTGAAGGTAAAGAGGGAAGGATCTGATGGTGTGTAGATGAAATTCATAAAAATTGTCATCATAAATTATAGTAAGATTATCTTAATATAATTATGATGACAACAATAAATAGAGGAAATTTTTTGTTGTATTCATTAAAAAGAATTGTGTCAGATCCTACATTACTGTCTGTATATTATGCAAATATATATTCTCATTTAAGCTACTGTATAATAATGTGGGGTAGTGATAATGTTATGTTAAATAGACTGTTTATTCTTCAAAAAAGGGCTCTTAAAACAATAAAAGGGTTTAAAAAATATGATTCATGTAGAACATATTTTAGGGAACTGAACATGTTAACTTTACCGTGTATTTATATTTACAAATGTGCAATGTATAAAAGACTACATGCTGAGTCATACGATCAAGTTTCCGACATTTCTCCATACAATACAAGAAATAAATCGAAGGTAGTAGTAAAAAAACACCAATCTGCTTTTTATAAAAATAATCCATATTACCAAACGCATAAAATTCACGATTTTATACCACAATCATTGCGAGATGAAAGTAGTGATAATGTATTCAAAAATAAACTGAAAACTATCTTAATAAAAAAAGAGTATTACAATATTAAAGAATTTTATTCAGAGGACACAAAAATAACAGATGGAGATGTAGCAAACTGGAACGTAGCTGACACAGCATAATAATTACTATAGTGAGAAAACCAATATATTAATGTAAAACTTAATTATCATCCATTAAGATCATCAAGATAATGTGATACAGTGAAAAAAAAAAAAAAAAAAAAAGGGAAAAATAACATCAAACATGTGATTGTGGTTAAATTTTCATATTAAAATTTTATAATTTTCATAATAATTCATACAAGAAGAGTAAGTGCATCAAGAAACTTATTGTACTGTGAAAAGAAGAAATAAATTATGTGAATATATGACAATTTATGCAAAAGTGCTTTTTAAATAACTAATTTACTACTAGTAAATTGTTAAAATAACTAATTATTTTGTCAAGATGTATAGACTTTTAATTGAATTTAAAAGTTGTGTGTTAAATATATTATGGTGCTAATGTGATGTTTAAAAGGACACAATTTTAATTATTGTATTAATTTTATAGATCATATATATTTTAAATATTGTTTGGGTATATGTGTTTAAATTTATTAAATTTAGGCTAATTTTAATTAGAATTAAGTATGTTACATATTTAATGTAATAATTGACGTGATCCATGCTGTACAGCCTATGATCGAAATAAAAATTTGAATTTGAATTTGAATTTGAATTTTTATGAATTTCATCTACACAAATAAGATTTATTTGAGGTGGAAAACGCGAAAATGTGAGGTGCTGAGCACATGCAATATTAAATTGTAACTGTATGACAAATTTACTTTCCTTGATATTTGTGTATATATTTTATTATTATACCGTGTACGTGTAGTTTAATGTAATATGGCACTAAAAGCCAAAAACCTAAAAATATATTTTTTTGTTAACGTTATATGAGCAGCATATCACATATAATATCTGCATTATAGCTTTTATTGCACTCTGATTTGAATATCGAAATATAAAGTATATAATATATTATTTAACGTAATAAGTATAAATACAAATTTTTGTATTTTTTGTTATTTTGCTTCATATAATTTTGATTTCAAACAAAGAATCATGTAGAAAAGAAAATGAATGAAAAAGCATATAAAAATTTAGAATTAATTTTGATTTTCATGAGACGGCCACCATGTGATGTAATTTTGCTTTATTTGCATTTAAATCCATGCACGTTTACAATTAATTCACCACGTTGCAACGGTAAAATTGTGGACATCAGAAATTAACTATATGGATGTCACAAGCGTCCCTCAAATCCACGTGGTATGCACCTGAGTTACGATGCCGAGGAATACGTTCAGAATGAAAATTCCGAACGCGAGGAAGGCGACAGCGGTGAGCGTGATGTCATAGAGGTCCTCCATGCCGAAACCCAGGCCAGTCCAGCCGCCCTCGGCCACGTCGTGGGGCGGAAATTCGAGGTACTCGTCGCGAGTGTGCTGACCCGCCGTCGCGCTGTCCTCCAGTGCCGTGGTGGTGCTCGAAGGCCGCCGACCTTTCTCTTTGGTGGCGGCAGGCCGCGGCTTACTGGCGCGCTGACCTTTGACCGAACTCTTACCTTTTTGAGAACTCGAGTCCTGAAAACCACACGTTTCATTCAGACCAACAAGAATGTTATATCAGAGAGCTTTCATTCTATATAAAATTTATATTTCATTACATCAATCATTATATAAAATCTCTGAGTTGTAAAAACATTGTTTTCAGATTGAATAAGACGCAATTTATTGAATTCGTGCGCAGCTAAATTAACCTGATTAATATTACTGACTTATGTATTATATGTAAACGGTCTTATCATGATTATAAAATTATATATGTTTTACTCGAAAGTTAGGGACCAGCCTTCTTAGTTTGATTCAGCCTTAATACCGTTAATTTGAGAAATATTCTGAGTTTCCAGTAGATTATTTCTTTGAAATCTTCCCGAGTTCAACATGACACCGTTCTTAATTACCTCGTCCTCGTCGTCCGCGCCTCTGCTCTCGACCGGCAGCTCCACGTCGCTCTCCCCGCGACCATCGTGCTCGAAGTGGCGGTAAATGTCCTCCAGCACCGCGCTCCTGTGAGGTCACCAGTATCAGTCATATCCGGAGTTCGGCAGTTTTGACGCAAGCGCTCGGCCTGTTTGTAAATTTAAAATCTACTCTGATAAAAAAATCAAGCAGAAATTATATACAATATATTTAAATAACATTTGTATGGGTTTCTAGAGAGTCAATGCAGAGACGTTTTAAGTTTCATCTGATTTCCAATTTTGAATTAAATACATGAAGTTTTACAAGCATTTTGGGAATTAGTGCCAGCAGATCGATGCATTTATTCAGATTATAATATATGCTCTATTAATGTGTGTATGGGGATTCAAGCTTGGTAATTTTATTGCTTTTCTTTTAGCTATCCCATATTGATATATATTTTTATATAAATTAATATTGTTATATACGGTAAAAAGTATATAGTAATACATATTTTAATACGATCTTCTTCCATTCAAATTTTCCTTTACAAATAATTATCATTAACGATCAGCTTAATGGACAACATACATGAAAAAATTTTATTGCAGAAATGAATAGAGGGTACCAAATTATGCTACTCTGAATTTTTTCAGATTTTTTGGAGACCCGGAACTATTTTTAAATAATTATTGAAAGTCCTGTGATTTCAGTTGGCACCTCTGAATTCTTAATAAAAAGGATAGAGACTGGACGCCTATTGACGCCTCCAGGGGGCGTGGCCGCACTTTTAATAATTATTTAAAAATAGTTCTGGGTCTCAAAAAAATCTGAAAAAATTCAGAGTAGCATAATTTGGTACCCTCTATTCATTTCTGCAGTATTTTTTTTTCATGCAGGTTGTCCATTGTTAAGCTACCAGTAAGCTCATACATTGCACCATGAGAGATCACTGACCTCTCGAGCCAGCTACGGTAGTTCGATGACCCCTGGTCAGTCAGCAGCACCCTGGCCCGCAGACTGTCCTTGTGTCTCCCGGTGGTGTCCGGTCCTCGCTGCCACGTGGTGTCCTCGGCGTTCCGCTGCAGCCTCTCCAGAATGTCCTCCGCCATGTAGCCGCGACACAGGTACTCGTTCATCATCCGTCTACACCAATCATCGTGTCAACATATTATGTGGGATGCGAATAGACAATAATGGTTGCATTTTTTTATTTCATAATTAGAAAATATACCTAAAATTATGCTTTTCTGAATTTTTTCAGATTTTTTTTGAGTGCGAGAACTAATTTTAAAAAAATATTTAAAATCTCTGAATTAGGGTGGTACACCTGATGGGACAACCGTGACGTCATTTGTCGTGCTGTGATTGGCTATTGATGACATCACGGTTGTTGTGATTGGCTATTGATGACGTCACGGTTGTCCCATCAGATGTACCACCCTAATTCAGATATTTTAAATATTTTTTAAAAACTAGTTCCCGCACTCCAAAAAATCTGAAAAAATTTCAGAAAATCATAATTTTATGTATATTTTCTAATTATGAAATAAAAAAATGCAACCATTATTGTCTATTCTCGTTTATATGAGCAAAATAGTATACTAGCTAGCTCGAGGGGAATGCCAAAATCAATCTTTAATTAGCGGATTCAGAATTTTTGGGATGGATATTCAGGTTTCTCATGCAAGCTTGCACGGTTATTAGCGTCAACCTCTAACTGAATGAAACTTTCTTGCATGATTATTGAGAATCATGTATCTTCTTCTGTGATTTGCGCCTAAAATATGCAGCATAAAAATGTTAAAAATTATAAAGTTTCTTGAAATTGACTTGAAACTGAAATAAATTTACACAAAAACGGTAACAACATTGAAGCATATAATATGCAAAAGTATAATAAAATAATTATTTATTCGTTACCTGTGAAAGCCCATGGTTGATAGAGCGATGCTGACGCTTGCGTTGTTGATGGTGGGGGCCTGGGGGCGGGGGGCGGGGTCGGACTGCATCAGGAGGCTCGGGGGCATGAAGTCACTGTCCAGCAGTGCCGCCCCCAGCCCCGTCATGGGGGCCTCAGGGGCGGCGGTCATCGCGAGAAGCTGGAGCACCGCCACGGCTCGCAGCAACATCGCGCCACCTGCGTCAGTGACGTCACGTGATGTGGTGGGCAATGCAAAGGAGCTCGTACAGATTAGTCTTGAGGCAAGTGAACACTGTATGATAAAGTCTGTGAACGGACTGATTCTGAGAGCTCTTTTTCAGTGACTTACTTACTTGTCTATTATACTTTTAAGGACTATAAAGGCGGATTCACATGGCGATTTTTACCATGCGACGCGACGCGAATAATGCGCACTTGCTGTAACATCCATTGGCGGCCATATTGGGCGGTTAAAAGAAAAAGAGCATCGTAATTAACGCGATTACCTGCGAATTCGCCGCCGCATAGGATTTCACAGCTTTTAAGTTAAAATCGCGCCGCGCGCCGCGTCGCCGTTGCCGCCCATGAAAATCCACCTTAATACGTATATATGAAAAATGGAAGCATCTCGATATTTTATGATTGGAAAATGGAAAATGGCTGGAGGAGAAAACAATTCATTTGCATATTTTAAGACAACCCAGCTATATTATTAATGTTCTATATTTTTTATGTCGATCATTCAGTCATATAACTTTTGATCTTTACGTTGCATGCTCACATCTCTTAAATCAACCATAAATTAAATATATATTTTTTTAAAGCATGGAAACCAGCAAACTTTTTTTTTTTCTTAATTCTTTGAATCAATGCTTCATTATATTAACACAACATATAAAGAATTTCATAAATCATGCAAATGTTAAAAATATTCTTTCTCATGCACGTTAACAAAAATCATAACGTACCATTTTTCATCATTTCTATATATAACATGAAAAATGCAAAAACGAATAAATTAATTTATCTTTTGAAATAAATATCTGAAGTTAACTTGATGATAACATATTTTCGAAATTCACTTGTGCTTTTGCCACGACATAAAAATATTTAATTACATGGCACATTCATAATTAAAGTTTATATTCTTTTTAATTCAGCATTACATCAACATAACGTAATTAACAATTAAGAAAAAATATAAATTACGTGAATTTCTAACAAAGTTGTAAAAATTTAATATCGAATTATTAACTCTTCTTTAATGCCGGTGGTATTACACGATACAATTTTTCTAATTTTTGCATACAATTTTTCCTTACAAAAAAACATCAACTCCATTTGTTTCTATGGAGATGAAATTTTCTTGAAAGGAAAAATTGTATACAAAATTTATCGTGTAATACAGGTTTAATCCCACGTTATATTAAATAAAATTATAGTCAAAATTCTGTTACAATTTTACATTTCAAACGCTTGGTTCACATTTTTATAACCCCACAATCTTAAAATTATGTATTTTGGAACCAATAAACAATTATTAAAATTGGTGTACCCACCTTATCAATGATTTGTGTCTACGAGATCATGGGTAATCTTCACTTGCACTGACTACGACATCACAGATCTCTCACAACGAGAAGTGGAGGTGACGAGCGCCGCGGAGACAGTTACGATTCACTCGGGTGACCGTCAAACGCACTCAGCCTTTCATTTGATAAGAAGTTCGTTCCTGGGCGTAGTCAAGTGAAATATGCGCACAGTTATAAGTTACTGACACTCGAAAGTAACAACAACGTAGTCGTTTTATTGCAATTTATTATTGCAATGTTGCCAAAATTTTTATTTTTCTTTAATTTTACAGAAATTACTAGAGGAGTGGCTTTGAGATTACACGTAGAAAAATATAAGGGTGTATTCACGAAGGGGTGATAAAATTAATCATTAATTACTATAAAATGTGATATTTTTGATCATGAAAAAGTGGCTCGACTTCAGTCGTTTTACGAAAGCTGAACCTTTTACATTTTCCGGGTAATTTTAAGAGGATGTAGGGATTATATATACCCCCTAGTATTTTCTTTATCTGCTGCATCCATATCCAAGCAACCTAAAATTAACATTAATTATTTAATAATTACTTTTATTATTTTTTAATTATTTTGATATTAAATTAAATACGTTGAATGGAGACACACTGCAAGGATCGCAACAAATGAAACCACTCCGTCTCATCAAGGTTCACTGCTATAATTTTTTTTTTTTTTTTTTTTTTACAAGGATACACCCCTAAGAGCTTACAGCTCGCGGCGGGGTACTGGGTAGGGATAAGGTAGGGAACGGATAGTGGCCACGGCCTGCATGCTATGCGTCCCAGCATCATTCGCTGAGGTGAGACTGAGGAAACCGTGGAAAACCTCAGTCAGGACGGACACCTCTACTTTTTCTCAATGGACCAAAGCGATGTCCAAAGCCTGGGGAACCACACACAAGTGCATCACTGCACTGGGTGGAAAGCGAGACGAATTTACCTCAGGGAGGGAGCAACGTAATTTTTACTTGAAATGGTCACCCATCCAAGTACTAACCACGCTCGACGTAGCCTGACTTCGGTGATCTAACGAGAACCGGTCAATGCACTGCGCCACACGCTGTGTATATATCAATATATATATAAGATATATATTGATATCTTCAGTATGCTCATCCATTATTTGTTTTTCCTCGAAGAGAGTAATTATCCATCAAGATTCTCATTAACTACGTTTCATTGAATTAGGCTGGCGCTAACCTCGCCATTATTGAGATGTCTGGATAAATCCATCGCCTCATTAGAATGTGTTCGGAATTCTGTACCCATGCAGCTCCAATATATATTTCACTACATAATCCGAATTGACGACCTTGCCGTAAGTTGAATACTGAATTATTAATGCCATCTTATTTTGTGCTTCTCTTCAAATCATTTCATATTTATTGCTTTTCAAAGGTATTGTATACAATACAGCACGTCACATCAGTAAATGATGTAAATATATTATGTAATTGATTTACAGTTAACACTAATTTTATAAGTGACTAAAGTAACTTTTAAAAAAATAAGTACTTTTTATACGAGAACAAATTTCAGAGCTGCATGAATGAAGCTAATATAATATGCAGTATTTCTTATTAATCTTATTAGCTTATGAAAACATAAGGCATTCAAAGGGCTCGCCGTAATTTGGTATTCTCAAAGCAAAAGTTGAATATCGTTTACAGTGTTATTTTTTCACTACTAAATGAGCTGTGCATGGACCACGAGTATATATAAATAATATACTCCCGCCCATATAAACCTGCACATATAAATCGAAGTGAAATTAGATATGACGTCAGAGTCATGCAAGATCGTCGTCTTTCCTTGTTAAATCGATGCATTCCTCTGACATCACAGTATTAAATATTATTATCAATTTTTTTAAATAATATTGTACTGCATATAACCTTACGTACCGTACGTCTAGAGCTATATATATTTAAAGGCCAGGTGTAAAAGTTTGTTTTTTAATTAATAATTTTATTTTATGTTTATAATCATCAACATATACAAATAATAACATGAGTATAATAATTATAATTTCCCCGAGTTCCAAAATAATCTGGTTCCACTTTCCATGAAACACATTTGATTAAAGTACAAAATCTTAACCCTTAATAAATTATGTAGAATTTTTTTACTTTGCCCTTAGGCTAACTATAAGGACAACTGATTTTTCAGATATTATTTTAAAACAGTCTTCTATACATTTTCATGCTTTTTCAGTTGGGGGTCGTTTTGCCCCCCCCCCCCTCACCTGGTAATGCTAGAAGGTCAATTATCTTTTTTATTTCGTTTTTATTGCAGATACTTAATTTTATAATAAGGCAATGAAATATTTAAAAAAAATAAATTTGAAATAGGAACATCATTGCATTTTCATTTCATTAAAAATTAACAAAAATCTTGTAGAGTATAGATAAATATAGTTAAGAGTATTTTATTTAGTCTTATATTATTTTGAATAAATTAAAAGTTTCCCTCCACAAAATAATAAAAAAAAAAAAAAAAAAAAAACTCCACCGTACCCCAAAAGGAAAAATAAAATCTTTATTGCACACTTATGTTCATATTAAATTTGTTGTAACAGCTTGTACATTTACATAAAAATATGTTATTTTTCTCCTATAATATAATATTAGAGTTGTAAAATAAACAATTTATGAAGTATTATCCTTCAAAGATTGTGCAAGACGTACATTTCAAATTCCAAGATATTAACATAAAACTCTGATGTACCCCAGCTATTTGCATTTAAAACCAACCCATAAAACATTCGTTTGTTTATGTAAATAATTGTACATAAGTTCTACCAATCGTTGTGTTTTCATTCTGAAATTGATACCAACAGCTTCAAAAACGGAAATATAAACACATTGTCAGCATTTTTATTTCAGTATATGAATACAGTGTCTTAATCGTAAATATGTGCGTGGCAGATTTGAAACTCAATTATTCTATTGATTCATCATATTTAATGTTATTTTCGTCATATAGTCCTTGGTTCAAAATTAACCAATGAGAAGGGTCGTTACAAATCATGTACCAATGATTGAAGAGCTTTCAATCACAACGAAAATATCATTGAAATGTGACAGTATAGGAAAATGTATGAAACATTCGTAAACACTGAATTTTTTTAAGTTTTCTATGCACTCGATAAAATTCGATATGTTTATGTAATTGAAAATAGGAGCATGGTTTATCAATAGATTATAAATAAGGTGCATAATACGTGCATTCGATAATTAGCAAGTCGTGAAAAGTCAGCGCGCGCCGAGATAATTTTTTTTATAATATAGGTTTGTTAACCCAAAATCAATTTATTTTCTACGGCGCGCGCCGAGTTCTCTAATAAGACTCTGGCAAAAACAGGGTATATATATAGCATGTGGACGCAAGTCGTGTTTTAATAGCCAATCAGAGCTCGTATTTTAACCTTTTAAAAAATAAGACGAGGTGAGACGAAGGTCGTGACGTCAGCAGGGCGGGAAGAGCACGTGACAGCGCACCCCCGCCAGTCCCAGCGTGGCGGCCCTCAAGTTCTCCAGCGCCCCCGAAAAGAGTGCAGAGGTGCCCGCCTCAGAACCGCCTCGTCGTGCCAGCCAGCTCATGCCCAGGCTGTCAACAACAGCAGTTTTTAGTACTTGCTCGTATCGTAGAGCCGTGTACATAAGAGAACATAAGATGAGCACTCATGTCACTTCGCCTTGAGGTTAGGCCACTTGTTTTTCAATTATGATGACATTGATGACAATCCTATCTTTTTGAGAATAGACTTCAATTATATATAAATTTAAAAAAAAAATCCTATAAACATGGTACTATATACCGGATACTAGCAGTATGTAAAAGAAAAAAAAAAAAAGAAAAAAAAAGAGAATCATATTTTAATTAAATCTATTATAATCTACATGCTCTATTAATTGATGCAATGAATTTCAATTCTCTTTCTGTTTCCTAGCTAATATTTGCAAATAAAACGTGTATCCATGCTCATGATCTCATATATGATGAGATTTACTGCCCTAATTCTTGGATAATTACATGCTCTAGCTCACACACTCACCTCCATATCGGCAACCAATACTTCGCCTGTCCCTCGAGGTCCCTGGCATGTTTGTTTCCCCTGCAGAGCGCGGCCTGCAGACAGTGCGCATGCGTGCGAGCCGGCTGTAGGGCGGCGCGCAGGGAGGAGAGCGCGAGTCTGGCAGCACCCTCCTCGGGGGTCTCCAGAACTTCCGGCTGGTCCTCCACCCAGCGGGCGATCCGCTCGTGGGTGCTCTCCGCCATGTCCAGCGCTCCCTCGCGATTACGGAACGGCAGCGTTAGGTTCGAGATCACCACCGTTCGTGTCGAGGAACTCTGCAAAATTAAACGGGATTATCTTATTGAAATTTGCATTATTTAACTGAGGTACGCTATATATCGTTCCTCGTCCGGAATAATGAGCTATCTGCCTACCAAAATTCAAATGCAATAATGAGATGTATGCTTTACCAGGTGAATGCAATTTTAATATAAAAGGAAAAGCAGACAGCTCATTATTGCATTTGAATTTTGGAAGGCAGATAGCTCATTATTCAGCGGACGAGGGACGATATACCAGCACTGTGTTACAGTATGCTTGGAATGTAATAGAGACAAGCCACGCATTAGTTTATGTCATCACAAAAATGAATCGAAGAGGAGGGATTCTTATTCATTTTAAGCAAAATATGAGCTCTTACGTTTTAATTGAGCTAATACTCTGTGTATTCTGATTGACTAAAACGTGGTGTGAGTCGTAGAAGGTAACTTGTTTTTCACACGTTAAATTTTATGTTTACACACAGCATACCTGAAAATAAAATTACACCAAACAAAAGCTTATATTTTAACTTTACAACATGACAGCGATATTATAAGCATAATAAGCATATATTATAATATACTTATCACGATCATAATTTATATTTTTTATTACTTTTCGATTGTATAATATAAGCACGTCAAAATCCCAAATATTAATCACAGACAAGTTAAAAGTACGTCTATAATAATCTCTATAATAACCTAGATAGAAAACATACTTGATCTGAAACTGACTCACCGGCAGTAGAATGCCGAGGAAGACATTAAGGATGAAAATTCCGAAGGCTAGGAAGGCGATGGCGGTAAGTGCCACGTCGAAAATGTCCCTGATTCCGAGACTGAGAGCCGAGGCCGAACTGGAGCCCGCGTGCACCGAGTCAGGGTACTCTGCGTGATGGTGGTAGCTCTCCCCAATGTCCTCCTCAGGGTGGCGCTGACTGTCCTGCTTGCCTGCAGACCAGTGTGGCTCCTCCATCGCCCAGCCAGTCACCTGATGAGCACCAGGGAGTCAGACCTCTGACAGTACACACTGATTTACTGAATGAGTCGTTTTGTACAGTCGTCTCGGCTTATCTTTGATTTGACGTCATCACATTATTATTGTATGTGGAGCTATAGGAAAAAGAAAAAAATAAGGTTCGTGACGTCAAATCAAATATAACCCGAGATGACTCAGGAACTGTTTACTGGGCACCTGTGGAGGATAGATAGATTGGTTGTAGGTGTCTTTAGAGACACTTCAGGGCATCACAAAAATTCATCCTGCTTTGTTAAAAACAACGTTACACAATCTAACTTGGTGAATCATGGAGTATTGAAGGTGTACACTGAGGCCAAGGTAAAATATACACCCTCACCTCACGCTTATGCTAATCAACCAAAACGGAGTTGGTTGACGGGATATATTATATAGCCTATTTTGCTGCATAATATTATACATGTACTCGCCTCTGTTTTGTGATGACCTAACCTCAAAGAGAAATGATGTAACCAACATTATAAAAGGAAACGTCATCTCATCTTGAATTAATTTCGTCGCCTTGATAAATCTCCCAGAGGGATGTCAAATTAATTGTTTGAAAAATTTATAACAAAATTCTCATCAACTGAAACTTGCCATCATGCTTTATCCAAAATCTGATGGACGTGTTTGTATTAATCAAATTAATAATTGAATATGTACCCATACTCGTCATGTATTATATTATCATTAAAATGAACGTTAAAATGAACTAAGTAATGACAGTTCCACGTCCTCTCTGCACATGACGTTTGATGACCACGCACCTCCCCGTCGTAATCGTCCTCTTTGACGTCACTCTGACGATCCTCGCCCTCGTCTTGCTCCTCGTCATCCTCATGCCCCACGTGCTCGTAGCGACGGTAAATATCCTCCAACACTGCGCTCCTAGTCAACACAGAGAATCAGGTATAACAATATATGAGTTCGTCATGTGACGGTCATTATTGGAATGTAAATTATATTGATTATGATAAAATTAAATTATAATTTCATTTAAGGTTTTTTATTAGAAGAAAATCAGCTACAATAAACACCAGCTCATGTATAGACCTTCTAATATTTTTGCGATAAATTTAGTAAATGCATGAATAATTATCACCATATATAAATACATGCAATGTACTACTATATAATATAGATATAATATAGTTGTCTATATTATTTACTGTGATTTTATTGTTATGAGATATATGATTGAGCTCTCACATGCAGCAAAAACTAAAACTAAAAATTAATATTTTAAAAAGTATTAATAAGTGAGTCATAGAGCTTGTACTGTAATAAAAATAATGTTTTGTGAGTGGAAAAAAAAAAAAAAGAAAGAAATAATATTTTTTGTGAGAAACTAGAAACAATAGCAACTCCCTTTACGGTAAATAATATTAATGTAGTACAGTTGGAACGATCGAGAGACCCCTATAACTCTGCACACCCTCCCCTAAACTCAGTATATTGACTATACGGTATACCTTGCTAGCCAGTCGCGGTAGCTAGACGAGCCCTCGTCAGAGAGCAGCTGGCTCGGTCGGTGGTTGCTGCTCTGGTTGCCCTGGTGGTGAGCTCCACCCTTGCTGGGCCGCCGCGTGGCGTTGCTGCCCTTGCGGTGCTGCAGGCGTTGTTTCTCCTGGCCGCCACCGTCCTCGGCGTCGCGCTGCAATCGCTCCAGAATGTCCTCCGCCATGTAGCCCCGACAAAGGTACTCGTTCATCATCCGTCTGCAACGAAATAATAAGTCTTACTTGGCTGAAGGTAGAACGGTGTCCAGAATCATTCGGAATCGGAAACGAGTATAAATTCGTCTCGCTTTCCATGCAGTGCACTCTTGTGCAGTGTGGTTCCCCTGGTTATGACTGAGATTTTCCACGGTTCCCTCAGTCTCACTTCAGTGAATGCTGGTACGCATAACAGGCCGTGGTCATGATTCCCTATCTTACTGCATCTAGCCTCGAACTCCAAGCTTATAGGGGTGTATCCTTTAAAAAAAACAAGTCTCAATCAATCAGAAAATTCAAAATTAGAACTTTGCTTCGTCAAGTGAATCGGAAATTTTATATATTCTAAATTGTCGAGAGTTATTCCGATTCCGAACAGTAATTAATAATATTAGTAACGTACCTGTGAAAGCCCATGGTTGACAGAGCGATGCTGACGCTTGCGTTGTTGATGGCGGGGGCCTGGGGGCGGGGGGCGGGGTCGGACTGCATCAGCAGGCTCGGGGGCATGAAGTCACTGTCCAGCAGCGCCGCCCCCAGCCCCGCCAGCTCGTGGGGGGCAGCGCCCTCTGAGCCGACCGCCAGCAACAGCAGCAGACATGCCCAGGAGGTGCTTAGCGCTCGCATCGTAGCAGCTGAGAAGTTAAGTTCCATTTGTAGGGGACTTGCGTGCCATTTCAGGGGTATGTCTCATAGTATATGGAAAATACAGACTATGTGAACTTAACTAACAAATTTATATTTGTTAGATACAAAGATCTCCACATATATATATATATCATGATACATGTTTAGAGAGATTTAAAGTACTTAATGAAGACAGTTATTTGTATTGAGCACTAGCTGATAAAAAAAAAATGAACCTGTAATTCTTTCAGGTAAGAGACCGTTATCTGTTGTATTATTTCGTCATAGAATTAGGAATTTAGTTTTTTTTTAATCGCAAACCCCTCATTTTACAGAAAATATTGTTGATAAAGAACATCAAAATAAAAAAATAAAGTCATTTTAGTTGAAAATCAGTACTAAAAGTAAGCAGACTGCAGCTGCGTACAGTTTCGGTGCAGTGTGAATTTGTCCAGACAAGTATTTTTTATAACATTGAAGTCCTGCTTACAAGAAAGATAACCAGGCTTCAGATTTCACTTCTTGAATCAAGCCCATAGTTAGGAATGCAACATTATAAATATAAATAATTTAGCAATGCACTTTGATATAATAGTTTCGTATTCAAAACCGTATTAAATATATAGACTTAATGGTAAACTGGATGAATTATATCAATAATATGAAATATGAAGTTATCCAGAAATCCAACAATATAATATTTTACTTTTGATTTGAGACGTATATATAATATTATTTAAAAATTGTATTTTTCAATTGCTTAAAATTGAACAAAATTTGTATAAATAATATATGTAATTTTAATTAGTATTAATAATCAAATATAACAACTTTACAAATATTTAGCGGTTTCATCTGAACACTACATGTAATTAATTTTTTTTAATAGCTAGACTTGGAAGCAAAATGGAAGCTATAATAAAATAATCTCATTCCATATTTTGACATATTTTTTCTCCAAAAGACAACGTATTATCAGTATATACATTATATATATATGGTATTATTTCTATGTTGCTTAAAAAAATTCAAGGCTAGATAATAAATTCCATATTAATATTACGTATTCAATGAATTCTTCCTATTTTTAAGAAATTATTCTAGGATGATGCAATACGAAAACACCAAAGGAATTATTCATTATACGATTAAAAATACACAAAATTTGTCATCCTATAACAGAAAAACAATAAAAGATGACGTTCGAACTTGATTTTGATCTAAAAACATAAAATTTCACGTACCTTATGATGTGCAGGCTGTGTGGAAGACGCACCAACTTTGACAGCCACCGAGTTTGTGTCACCTAGTGCGCTTGTGACGGAGGAGGGGCGATGACTTGGAGCAACGGAATCTGCGAGGGTTCACGGTGTTCTGCTCCGCGCGTGCTCACCCACCGATTTATGTCTTTATAAGTACCGTGAGTGTTTTTATCAATGATGTTTATTTGATTCAGAACGTGTTCTCCTCAGATGAGCAAAGTCAAGCGTCGTCGAACGTTGGTTAATATTAAAGCCTTGGAGGGAAATCTGTGGTTAATATCGTGTATTGAGGAAATATAATAAGAATATTATAAAAAATATACTTCAATAGATGATTAAAAAAAAGATAATCCCGTTGAAAATATTACAACAATTAAATTATTTAGTTTTTGCGTGAGAGAGTGTCCGTTCTAAGGTTACGTTCCGTACGAATCCATCTCGCGGTCCACTCGTACAATATTTCGGACTTGTGTGGTTCTCCATACTTTGGTACATTGACAAAATTATAGGAGGTTTTATTATTGACCAAATTTTTTAATGGGTCCCGAAGCTTACAATTTTATTCACCCTTAAATTTATGACAACAGTGTAGTTCTATTCAGACGCATAACCATATTGCATTATGTGCTAAATATAAGTACTAGATAATATGTATCCATCTTGGGGGACATTCACAAAGCACTTTAACCCCCACTTTAGCCCCGATTTTTAACCCTGGTGCTAAACATGGTACTAAACCAGGGGCTAACCATGTTAAGCTCATAGCTTTTAGCACCATGTTTAGCACCAGGGTTAAAGATCGGGGCTAAATTGGGGGTTAAAGTGATTTGTGAATGTCCCCCATTGTGTACTAAACAGATAGGTTATCCAGTGACTTGTGGTGATTGCTGGTGCGCACCTTGCTGTGACGTCACTGGTGCCTCTCACGTGACATCGAGCCCCGCAGTGGCCGCAGTTTCTAGAGCGGCCGCAGTTTCTAGAGCGATGTGTAAGACGGCGGCTGTGACTCTCCTGGCAGGTGAGAGGAACCTCCTTGTCTAATTTCTTCTTAGCCTTAATTAGAAACTGTGAAGAGGGTTTGGACTTTCTGTGAATAAATCTTACTGTTATTTTTTTTATAGATTTGACTTGAATATAAAATTCAATAAAATATATTATTGAATATAAAGCCAAATATTTGCTAATGCTGCCAGGATTAGGAATCTGTTTTGTTGGACTTGAAATTGTACTACGTTTTTCGAATTTGTATAATATAGACCCACGTCATGTAAATATGTATTAAATTACAATGCATATGGACTTATGACTTTTTATTTTGTTTAATTTAGTTGTGTACTTATATGCTGACAGAATCATTTGAACATCAGACTTTTGAAATCAATTTGGTCCATTGATAAAAAGTGTCCGTCCGGACAAAGGTTTTCCACGGTTCCCTCAGTCTCACCTTAATTAGCAAATGTTAGGACGCGTAACAGGCCGTGGCCACCATCCTTTCCCTACCTTATCCCTTCTTAATACCATAGAGAAATATATTTGGATAGAGGTAGTGCGCCCATGTTAAATTTTCAGACAAAAATTTGTGTCCCCCTCTCGTCACCTTTTTTGCCTTTTTGACAAAATAAACTACCTGCTGCAAAACTTGAGCATTTCAGCGCGAGAGGACTCTCATCCAGATTTTCTCAACCTCGCCCTCATCTCTTTTTGTTTTCTCTGTCTTCACTCGCGTCATAGTCAGGGGAATAAGAGGAAAAATCGCGCGTTTAGTGAAGAAAGCATGAATTTTTTTTTGGTGGTAGAGTTCACCTCAAAGATCAATTTTTTTGGCGGAGTCGCGCGAAAATGACCTTGGTTCGACCCCCCGTGACCTTTGACCCCGTGCTTCTTAATTATTTTTTCCTGCCTATACTTTTCATTTTAGAGGAAAAATGTACTCTTGCAAAACTGTTTGTAATAATGAAAAGGTGATAAGAAAAAAAAATCAAGTTCGTAAATTAATTATTTTCAAAATGGCGGCTAATTAACTTAATTAATTCATGAATTCTTCGTACCTTTCGATGAATTTCTCTTAACTTTTGATATTTATGTTGAAATTAAACCTCGCTTATTGTACACACACATTTTATGGTACCAAAAGTAATTAAATTAAGTCATAACTTGCGCATAATTAGGCAAATTATTGATTTAATTGAGTAGGACCAGGTAACACTGTGTAAGCCATCTAGTTCAAGAATATTATGAAACAGCTTGAACAAGCTGACACGTGACTTACAAGTTGTTGGGACCCCCCCTGAACACACTGTTAGAAACTTTCCAAAAGTCCCATGTAGAATAAGGTCAAAAATCCGGGTTTGTCCCGGAATCCAAAAACATTTTTTTCCCGCGTGAATAATTGACGTAGCGTTTTGCAAAATACATCAATTTGAAGCTTATACTACCAATAATTTAGGAAAAATACTCAATCATATTTTAAAGTATTTTATCATATGATTAATTAACTAAAACGCTAATTAGCGTGGTCCAATAAATTTTCAAAATGGAATATTTCTGAAGTTATTGCGCGCATTGATTTTGAGTTTATTATCACATTATGAGATCGTTTAATTTAATTGAAACGTTTTTGTTTCATACTCCTTACTTGCATAGAATTTTAGTTACAGTATGCAGAAGTGCGCAATTCAAGGAAGCGCATATACATGCATATATGGGCCATATCTGTGGTATATTAATTAGCAGCCACTACGTCTCTGTAACACACAATGCAATGTAAACGATCGAGATATCAACAGCATATCTATAATAACTTGCTCGTTCTCTAAATATGTTTTTTTTCCCCCTCTCGGGGTGAAAAAATTTGGGGGTGGGAAGGGGTATTCGAAATACTGCTGTTAATAATTGATGCAACGCCTGCAGTATAAGAGTCAACACCACGGTTCCATTTACCCCCTTTTTATTTCTGAAAAGATTGCAAATTTAATATAATTATTTGATCGTATTATTAATTATGAGTATCATTAATGTGTTGAAGATAAAAAAAATTGTTGCTATAATAAGAGAGAGAAATAAATAATAATATACGCAATAAGAAGAAAATGACGACAAAAGATTATTTATAAGCATTGTATTATTTTGTATTAAACTTTCAGAATAAAAGAACTACAGTATATATATAAATATAATTATGAAATAAACTTTATAATGAAAGTCATAAATTGTTTCTCATATGTTTTTATACGAAAACAAAATACTTTTATGTCAATATAGGATTGCAATAAATTTTATTCACGATAACAAATATGATTCAAATACCTTTTCAGTTTTCAGTATAGCTTGTCTTATAATATCAATAGGTATAATATATGTATTACTCTCTTATTACTTAAAAATTATAGGGGCATTCACAAAGCCTTAATGCCACATTTAAGGCTCAATAATTTAAGACCAGAAATTTTGGGTCTAAAAAACACGTCTAAAATCAAGCTTTAAATTATCGAGCCTTAAATGTGGCCTTAAGACTTTGTGAATGCCCCTTGTGCCTATGTTTTATTATGACCCAGATTTTAGTGGGTATGGATGAGACTCGGGGGTGGTTGTTATTCTTACTGTTTCTTTTGACTCGATCGTTCAAAACCCAGCATACAGGCAATATCGAAGTTCAAGCTGTTCCGAGACCTGTACGCACGCATGCTTCAATTTACATTTCAATTTACAAAAACAAAAAAGAAAATTAAAATATCCAACAATATTATCTCCACCTTGAAAAAATATCCAATTCAGATGGGTACTTTAAATGGATTATTAATTATTTTTTTTATTTTTTTTTAATATATGCATATTATATTTTTTATAATTAAATAAAAAATAGTTTAAATAAAGCTCATATATGTGGTAATTAATTACATATTTTTTATGCATCAATTGAGAGATTTCCCTTCCCCCTCCCCCCCTCCACTCTTCAAGTTCGTTTCAATGTAAAATTAGGAATAAAAAGGGGGTAAATGGAACCGTGGTGTTGACTCTTATACTGCAGGCGTTGCATAAATTATTAACAGCAGTATTTCGAATACCCCTTCCCACCCCCAAATTTTTTCACCCCGAGAGGGGGAAAAAAAACATATTTAGAGAACGAGCAAGTTATTATAGATATGCTGTTGATATCTCGATCGTTTACATTGCATTGTGTGTTACAGAGACGTAGTGGCTGCTAATTAATATACCACAGATATGGCCCATATATGCATGTATATGCGCTTCCTTGAATAGCGCACTTCTGCATACTGTAACTAAAATTCTATGCAAGTAAGGAGTATGAAACAAAAACGTTTCAATTAAATTAAACGATCTCATAATGTGATAATAAACTCAAAATCAATGCGCGCAAGAACTTCAGAAATATTCCATTTTGAAAATTTATTGGACCACGCTAATTAGCGTTTTAGTTAATTAATCATATGATAAAATACTTTAAAATATGATTGAGTATTTTTCCTAAATTATTGGTAGTATAAGCTTCAAATTGATGTATTTTGCAAAACGCTACGTCAATTATTCACGCGGGAAAAAAATGTTTTTGGATTCCGGGACAAACCCGGATTTTTGACCTTATTCTACATGGGACTTTTGGAAAGTTTCTAACAGTGTGTTCAGGGGGGGTCCCAACAACTTGTAAGTCACGTGTCAGCTTGTTCAAGCTGTTTCATAATATTCTTGAACTAGATGGCTTACACAGTGTTACCTGGTCCTACTCAATTAAATCAATAATTTGCCTAATTATGTGCAAGTTATGACTTAATTTAATTACTTTTGGTACCATAAAATGTGTGTGTACAATAAGCGAGGTTTAATTTCAACATAAATATCAAAAGTTAAGAGAAATTCATCGAAAGGTACGAAGAATTCATGAATTAATTAAGTTAATTAGCCGCCATTTTGAAAATAATTAATTTACGAACTTGATTTTTTTTTCTTATCACCTTTTCATTATTACAAACAGTTTTGCAAGAGTACATTTTTCCTCTAAAATGAAAAGTATAGGCAGGAAAAAATAATTAAGAAGCACGGGGTCAAAGGTCACGGGGGGTCGAACCAAGGTCATTTTCGCGCGACTCCGCCAAAAAAATTGATCTTTGGGGTGAACTCTACCACCAAAAAAAAATTCATGCTTTCTTCACTAAACGCGCGATTTCGACTATTTTTTCCTCTTATTCCCCTGACTATCACGTGGTCTAGCCAGCCTGCTGCACATCCTCGGGGGAGAGAGGAGGGATGATGCGTCTGCCCTCAAAGAAACGTGCGAGATCCTTAGGTTACGAGAGTAAATAACAATAAAGAGGCAGGGCGGACAGAGCGTACTGCAATTATAGGAATATTTGTATCCTGATGCAATTTTTTTATAATTTTATATATTTTTTGCACCCCATTTTTTTAATTTCTTTTCAATACCTGCACTATCGTAAGAAATAAAGCTTTGAGTAAATAATTTTAATTAAGTCAAGTAATTAATCTAATAACCACTTTTATATTATTTTTATTAGTTTCATGATGCACGATTTTTTTGAAAAAGGGACGTGGACTATATTTTTTTTTTTCGATGAAAAGTTGCAGCAAATTACGTAAATAGTAAATTTTATGTAGTTACAATATTTTCGTCACTACTTTTTCTTATAAAAAATAGACTACTTTTTAAGACGATGTACTGATGTACGAGCAAGAAAAATATTTATATTTAAATTTTCAAAACAGGAAAATCAATTTATTACATTAAGTATACTGTACATCAATTAATACATTTAAAAAATCGGATTTTTTTAACTTCATGCAATAATAAATTTAAAGATTGAACCGATATGGAGTATTGTCCTCAATTTTTTTTATTGCAGAAATGGATAGAGCGTGCAAAGTTATGCTACCCTGATTTTTTTCAGATTTTTTAGAGCCCGGGAAGTATTTTTAAAAAATTATTGAAAGTCCTTTTTGTGACGTCACGCGGCGGCAAGTCCTATCTTTTTCTTAAGGAGCGGCGTCTCGTGACGTCACAAAAAGAACTTTCAATAATTTTTTCAAAATAGTTCCCGGGCTCTAAAAAATCTGAAAAAAATCAGGGTAGCATAACTTTGCACCCTCTATCCATTTCTGCAATAAAAAAAATTGAGGTCAATACTCCATTATACACTATACATTAAACAATAAAACTATTAGTAATTGTAAAATGTATATAGTACACTATATAATTAATTAAAAAATAATAAAATACCATGTATAATTTTTATTTTTATGCTGATCATGCGAGGAATATTTTCGACATTTTTATATTTTAAATTGTTGTCTTTTCGTATATACAAAAACATAAATAAGTTAATAATGAGTAATGAATACTACGTAATAGAATTATAGTATACTTAAATAATCATAATACTGCATGTAGACGGATTTTAAATGAATTAAAGATGTACTAACGATGTGTTTCGGGACTTTCGGGGATATAAATTTTTATTTAAAGTTATTTTTAAGAAAAATTTTCATAAAATTTTATATAAATCGTATCCGTCGAGTACCTTTTTTTGTTATTTTTCCCTTAAAATTTACTAAGGTTCAGCTCTCAAGGGGGAGTGGGTTATAACACCCCCCCCCCCTTGTCTACGCCCCTGAGTACTCTCCACACAATTTGAAATTAATTTTTTCATAATACCTCTCAAAATGCTATAAGGACGTGTCGATAACAGCTAACAACTGGGGCTCCTATAGGACCAACCTTTTTATAATTTTTGTACCTAAATCAATCGATCCGCGCAGGAATAAAAAATTCGATCCCAAATTTTTTTTCGGGAATTTCAAATAATGTACATAATAAAGATTTTAACTATAATTAACAACAAGTTTGTGGAGGGAACAGGTTAAGGAAATTATTTTCTGTTTCGTGACAAACTGAATGGTTTTTACATTATATTACAAAATTAAAATAACTCGAGTTCTTCTATTCAAGAATGCATTGCAATAAGAAAAAAAATATATATGCAGGTACATATATATATAGCTAGCATGCAAACTTTATCTACTGCTTGTTAATATGCTTTATATAGTTTTCAATCGACGAGATATTGTTGCGCATAGAACATCAATGCATAACATTTCTAAGCTGCAGATATTTATCAATTTTTCAACTGTAATTTCATGATTTAATTGTACCAAATATGTAATTTAATTGTTAAAAAAAACATTAACTGCCACGTCCCTTTAAAAAAAATCGCGACTGCGGCGACCCCCCGATGTTTGTCCCGACCCGTACTTGACTTGCGTTCCGGCAAAAACGCGTGTCCACTTTTATCACTGCTTATAATATATAATGTTTTATATAATATATATAATAATAGGAACGTTTAATTGCAAAATTCGTTTTCATTTTTATAGTCATAGTAAAATAAAATTATAACTACAAGTTTAATATATATAACAATAATTAATGAAAGATAAAAAAGAAAGTGTAAAATCAGCAGCGTTAGAGTCGATATTTTCAGCCATGTATTGAGCTCGCTGCATGCGTACGAGTATAACACATGCAGCAGGTATCATGTTACGCTCTATTGAGGGATACACCGAATCATCCCTCCTCAAAGACTTGCAAACTCTGCAGGGTGCAGCAGGCTGGCTAGACCACGTGACGCGAGTGAAGACAGAGAAAACAAAAAGAGATGAGGGCGAGTTTGAGAAAATCTGGATGAGAGTCCTCTCGCGGTGAAATGCTCAAGTTTTGAAGCAGGTAGTTTATTTTGTCAAAAAGGCAAAAAAGGTGACGAGAGGGGGACCAAAATTTTTGTCTGAAAATTTAACATGGGCGCACTACCTCTATCCAAATATATCACTCTATGTTAATACTCTTACCACCCCACCTCGAGCTCGTAAATAAAAAATAATTAATTGCATAGAAGAAACTTAACTTTTTTGTTTCATTCATAAAAATCATACACATAATAATAAACTTAAATTTTGCTTAAAATTATACTTCATAATTATTAGGTGATAATATTTTATAAAAATATTTATTATAGTCAATTATATGAAAGAGGGTAGGTACATTACGCACCGTACATACTGGGCCCCTTACTGGGGGTACCAAAAGCAAGTTGTAAAAAACAAAAACAAGTTGAATCCAAAATATTTACTTAACTTAATTATTAATTTTTTTATCAACATCCCGCTACGAGAATGACACAAATATTAATGCAGCAAAAGTTGCGTGTTATCTCGTTGTAAGTTCGACACGTAAAATTAAGGCGGCGTCACAAGACGGATAACATAAATTAACTTTGCTGCTACGACATGTCACGCGCGTGCAATTAATTATCTGTCTGCAAGCGCATGGAAAAGAGCCGTAAATTTAACCATGGTGTTATGGTTTTATAATTAATCGTCTAAAGTGGAACACGATACTGAAAATACAATTCATGTATGCGGGAATTTAAATTTTAATTATTACAATGTTCAGCCGCTAAGTGAACCCAGTTAATTTAGGTAGTATAATTGGATTCACGAGTGACAATTTTAAGTATAAATTACGCTACTTGCATCTGATCATATGTGATTTTCTTTTTTGTATGATTTTTGTATGGCGTGTTTCTTTGACGCAAAATAGAATAGATTTTTAATAAATTTATACTTCATACATTTTAAATTTGATATTTTACTTTTTAGTAAAAATACATCCATATATTTCATAAGTAAATATAAGAATATAATTATGTATATTTTTTATCAGGACACAGCTTTTATCAATTAATCGGAAGTGCAATGGTCCAAAGCCATTCAGAAGAACCAAATAGTGGAAAAGAGCATGCAACGATTTACCCCTGAGACGCATCTTGATTTTTATCACCAATTTAACTACTATAACTAAACGCTCGGCGTTGCTTCGGTCGTAAATCGATCTACGCCTATAACTCCGGCATTAACACGCATAATCATTAATAAATAAACCATTGATACTTGAAATTATGTTCACTTACACTACTCCACAAATTCTAAATTATCATAATTAACATGTCTAAATTATCATAATTAACATGATATATAATGTGGTATTTTCTCAGGGTGCTTGCTGGTGGGCGTGGTTCCATGTCAGGGCTCGCCTCCTTCAAGCTGCAACCTGGACCTTTGCACGTGTACCTCAGGGTCTCCCACGTGTGCCAGGACCCTCACCGGAGTCTACATGCAGTACCCTGATTGCTTTGAGCACTGCTTCAAGAGCTGCTGCCACGCCAACGGTATTCTGATTTTGTTTAATTAGTTGCTCCATCAATTCAAATTTATTTAACACCAGAAATATCCCCCAAACGATGTTTTTTCTTATAGACATTGATAACAGTGAGTGTGATGTAATCTCTCTCCTAATTTTTAAATATGTTAGATTAAATTTAAAAAAAAAATAGTTTCTATTAAGGGTAAGGTAACGCCACCAATGTTAAAAAAAAATCCCTCTCACAAAAATTCTGAAAAAAATTTAAAATGTTCTCCTCTATACCCCCTATCAGTAGCTAAAATATCAGGTATACAAATACGATCTAGTTTTTGAGTTATAAATTTTTAAAGTTGACTACTTTAACATGGAGAAATGAAACTCCCATGTTAAATTGGTCAACTTTAAAAATTCATAACTCAAAAACTAGATCGTATTTGTATACCTGATATTTTAGCTACTGATAGGGGGTGTAGAGGAGAACATTTTAAATTTTTTTCAGAATTTTTGTGAGAGGGATTTTTTTTAACATTGGTGGCATTACCTTACCCTTAACTGTATTTTTAACACGCTTCTTATAAAATTAATAAATGTTAACTTTTTCTCCTTGAGGTTAGACAATTTGTTCTGCATTAAAATGACACGTATTTCAATATTTTAAAGCCTTTATTTAATAGTGAGGTCGAGTAACCTCATACACTGATTTAGACTAATGTTACAGAGGCCCCGACCGAGGTGTTCCGCGGACGCTGCACGGTCCCTCGTTACGCGGCGGTGGTGACGGAGCCGTTCAGCGGTACCGTGGGGCTCGTGGAGGCGTGCCCTGGAATCTACCTGGCAGCCGTCGACGGTTCGAACCATTGACCTTGAACCGGAGACCTCTCGGACGAGAGTCAAGCGTACTAACCACCACACCATAGAGTAGGACTTCAATTATTTTGTTATATTCCAAAATAAATAAATATTTATTTACCCATATTTTTTTCCATTTTAAGTTAATGTTTATTATCTGGTAAAAGCTTAAAATCAATAACAAATTATAACCATACAGTAAAAAATACACGGATATGAATATTTAATCATGCTGTACTATACTAGAAAACACAATTTATTCAACATATAGCAAAATTGTAACGAGTTTTTTGATAACTTTGATTTGATTTTTTATTGAATAATAAGGTAAAATAAAACAATTATTTTTAAAATTGGGGCCAAAATATATCTTAAATCCTATAACTATTCGTATACATGTTAATTAATTATCCAAAACGTTGCGCTTTTCCACTATGTGGTTCCCCTGGCTTTGGACCATTGCACTTCCGGTTCATTGACAAAAGCTGTAGCGTCCATCCTGGCTGAGGTTTCCACGTTTCCCTCAGCCACAGGCAAATGCCGGGATGGATTTGCAAGGCCGTGGCCGCCCTCATTCCAGAAGAGCCCGCGAAACGCTCAAGTTAGGGTTTCGGAAGGTTCGGGGTTTCAAAGTAGTATGTAATTAGTAAATAGAAGTACCCAAAATAGGGTTTGATTAAAAACTAAAAAAAAATTAATTATCCAAAACAATAACAATAATAAAAAAAAATGTATCATGGGATTTCAATATTATCAAATGAACATGAAATACCATCAAAGGTTAAATTACTTTTACTTGCAAATCTATTGGTGCTATATTACAAAGACCTAAAGCAATAAATATGATAACATGGTTTCTACAACATATCGTTACTTCTTCTTGTCTTTCATGACTGCCAAAATCAAATCACTGAAGGCGCCAAGAGTCGGTATCAGTACAATGTCCTCGAAGTCCTCTAAATTTTTTACTGCTTTAATTTGTTCAAACACTTCAACCACCCCACAAGCTGTCCTCGTTGAAAAATCAAGTATAGGATTGGCTTTGCACGCTGTGCCCAATATTTCGGCTATTTCAATCGGCATACCCTGTAACAATACATTGATAAATTAATAATAAATATATACGTGACAATTAACATACATGAAAATTTTTTATTACAGAAATGAATAGAGGGTATTATACCAAATTATGCTAAATCTATTTTTTTTTTCAGATTTTTTCGAGCCCCAGAACTATTTTTAAATATTTATTGAAAGTTCTAAAAGTTATGTTGGCACCCCTGAATCCTTAATAAAAAGAATAGAGACTAGACGCCTATTGACACCTCCAGGGGGCGTGGCTGCACTTTCAATAATTATTTAAAAATAGTTCTGGGTCTCAAATAAATCTGAAAAAAAATAGAGTAGCATAATTTGGTACCCTCTATTCATTTCTGCAATAAAAAATTTCATGCAGGTTGTCCATTAAAAAACTAAAAACAAAAAAAATGCTTATAAAAATATTTTTTAAGTAAATGTGAACTTGTTGTCCATGATAATATTGCTTCATCTATGCATGTTCTATGTTTGCGTTAAAGCATCAACATTCAAAATTTATTAACCAGCTTTATCTTTATGAATATATAGACAGTAAATTTTATTACCTTTCTTTATAATATTAGAAATTGGCTTTTTATTTTTGCTTGTAAAATTTGTCCAATTTTAGCGTTAATATATATATACAAAATATAATGTTACATTCTTCGATTTTGTTCTTTTAAAATGTAAAACTTTCTTGTGGAAATATTCTTAATTTAGTAAAATTTATTTTAGTATTTACCTTCAGATTTTTTTTCGACATACTTTCATAAACTTCGTCAACTGTGCTTAGCACTTTGTTGGTGATCTGAAACAAAAATTAAAACGCAGTTCTTGTTTACTTCGAAATGCTTCATTTTCTTGCAATCTCTCTCCCTCTCTCTTTTTAGTATGCCCACATTATTGCCCACAGTTCGTTATATAAATTCAACACACTTATATATAGGTGGACTACCAAATAGGCGAGAATCAGCGTAAGTCCAGTAGACCGACTCTACAAAGAAACCTCTGTTGTATAGAATTCAGATAAGTGAACTGTATTATATTTTAGTGCATAAATAGGCAAAGCATTTACAAAATAATTATTACATACTCTGTGATAATAAACAATGCTGTACCTCATAATACTGTTGCTTGTGATGCCGTATGTCTCTCTCGTCATACTTTGTTTTAATTTCTGCAAACTTGCTGTTGAAGATCTCTTCCTGAATGGTCTTCAGCCTTTGTATTAATTCAGGAAGACCTTTGGGGTACTCCTTCACCACTCCGGTGGACACTTCTCGTATTGCCTGCATGTAGTCATTGACAGCCTCATCTTGAGCAAGTTTCAAAGCTCTTTCTCTCTCAGACACATTCTTCTGGTGTTGATTTTTTATAAATTGATCTGTTTGGTTTTTATATTCAATTTCAATAAACTGGAATGAAAAAAAATTAATACACCATACGCATCATCATATCATTTGTAAAAAATTATTGTTAACTGCAGTGTTATCGCAAAGGATGCAAGGGGTTGTTTTCATCTATAGCACTGGCCGTCATATTTATTTAGGTCTATTGTATATATACGCCTGAGTATATACAGAAAGTGTTTGGGCTGCAAAACTCATATAAGACCACACCCCCGAATTGAAGTAAATGTCTTCACTTTTGTTGTTTTTTTGTTATCTTATAAATTATTTTTTTGAACCATTTTCGGAGAGAAAAGAGGAATAAGGTCGAGATTTTGTATTTTTTTCTCTTTTTTCTTTGATGATAGAAATATTGTCTTCATTTCATCCTTACTTTGAGCGAGGATGAAAGATTCAAGGTATAGAAAGACGTAATAAAGTTAGGTTTATACGTGTTGAAGACGTCAATTTTAAACTAGGACACTTTAAAATATAAAAAATATACTTACGTTGATCAATTTATTTCTGAACTGCTGCACTATCAAGGGTTCCTTCGACCAAATGTGTTCGACTACGTCATATTTTTTCAATGCTTCACTCTTAGTTTGTTCATGGAACGATTGAAAACCTGGCATTGAACTGCAGTTTACAGATGCAAACTTCATTTCGCTGGTGTAGTAAGTCCTCGATTGATCCAAGAAAGTTTTGATGTATCCCTAAACAAGAAAATAGTAGCAAGTATAGGCTGTAAGTGTGTAATATATTTATGGTATTTAATTTTTGTGTAGTCCCAAACATGATTTTTCCCCTACCATTAAAACAGTTTTATATTATGTGCATAATATTAAATTAAAGTGCATTTTAATAAAATGCATCAAAAGTGTTAAATTATTTCACTCAAAATATGTTACTTGAAAAATGTTTTTATTGCGTCAAGAGCTACACGGATCATGGTTTTTTAACTAATTAACATGATTATTTATTGTCTTTCTATATACTGTGATATTATAGTCATATGCAACATCTCTTTCTATATTTGTGTGTTTAATATTTGCTTGACTATGACGTCACAGCGTTTTGAAGCTCTATTTTAATGTTGTTGGATGGTTAAAAAAAATGCTAAAAAATTTGCAGAATACATCATTGAATGTTGCCCATTGTTGTCAATAATTTTGTCACCTCTGCGATGGGATTGTTGTCAATAATTTTGTTACCTCTGCGATGGGATTGATGACGTTTGTCGCTTGAATTTTAGTGACGTAATTCGAGATGAGAGAGACGAGAGTGTTGGTGTCGATAGTCTTTCCGTTCCATTTTTTCTCCACCAAAAACTCAGGGGACAGAATTTTCTCCACAAAGAATTTCAACTCCCTTAGGAAGGCCTCGTCCAAGTCTGAAACAAAGAAGGTGATAAATTAGAAGATGTTCTATCTCAATTAATTTCAATTAAAAAGGAATAGAAGAGTGGGTATATACATATATAGGGATCGACTACAACTAGTCTTGACGAATAATAAGTTCATTATTGTCTTAAATATACAATAAAATATTTAGCGCTTGGGTGATGAGTAAATAATAATTTTAATTTCACCCTAGCTTCAAATATTTTATTGTCTTTATTCACAAGGGGGAAGTGTTCAAATGACTTCTCATTTAAAACCCGCTTATTAAACTTTTTCTAGCTTATTTATTTATTTATTTATTTATTTATTTATTTATTTATTTATTTATTTATTTATTTATTTATTTATTTATTTATTCATTTATTTATTTATTTATTTATTTATTTATTTATTTATTTATTTATTTATTTATTTATTTATTTATTTATTTATTTATTTATTTATTCATTTATCATTTTTATTTTTTTGCTGAAATACAATGCTGTTTGGATGTTAAATAATATTAGTAAATTATTTTCACTTGATCTAACTCAATTTGATATGGAAAATTATTTTACCTTTCCAGGCCCCTGTGAAGGTCGATCTAGAAACACATTTCCCGGGGTGAGGCATCAAGAAACAACTCACGTCAGAAAAATAAGATGAGATGTTTTGTGCTGGCGTGTCTTTGCTCGCCGTGGAGTCAGCAAAACACTAAAAATAGTGACAAATATAGGGGTTAAATATTTTTTAATGTTTATAACAGTGATATAATATTACTTCTGTTATATTGTGTATATAATTTTAATTTGAAAAATGGAAACACTGCTGAATGACTTCCAAAATTTACAACTATTATTTGTAAACGTAAAAAATGTACGACACTCCCCAGGTAATTAAAGAAAGTTAAAAATGTAATCCTGTTATAATTATGAGCATTAATTGAGTGCAGTGAGAAATTGTAAATAAACTACAATCTTTCTTTTTATAAATTTTAATAAAAATTAGTAGTTTTAAAATATTAAACATAGATAATTTTACCTCTTCACTATCTAAATTATAATTTGAAGGATTTTTACCTGCGAACTCTCCTCTAAATGTTCCTTGCCTCCTTCAAATCCGTACTCGTCCGACAATTCCCAGTCTCTGATGAGGTACACGAGTTTCTGGAACGTGTCCGAGTTGCCAGCCTTGCGGTTCATTCGAGCGAACTCCAGCAGACTCTGGAGAAAAATTATTAACATCAGACATTTTATAAATTATAAACAATGAGAAAGGTAAAATATAAATATTCTGGTTTTCATTGGATCTTTCACTACTCCTCTTTCGAGACGCTAAAACTTGCGTCTATTTTTTCTGTAATATATACTGGTAAATTTCCAAGGAGTGGATTGCTACTTGGCTGTACGAGAAAGGCGTACTTGCTTCAATATCGTATGGCAGCCATCTTGGTGATACTAAATTGCCTCACACGCAGAAGGCAGTAAAATGGTCGCTAATACGCTGCCATACGATACAGAAGCAAGTGCGCATTTCTCATGCACACGCCGATGCCACGCAGGCGCGGATCCAAGGGGGGGGGGGCGATGGGGGCGATCGCCCCCCCCCCCCCCCAAAGGCCCCAAAATACATTGAAGGTATTACCACCCCCCACCCATCGCCCCCCTCCCACCCCAAAATTTAACATTGCGGGATAGGGCACCGCCCCCCCCCCCCCAAAGCCGCGGGCTGGATCCGCCCCTGATGCCACGTTTGGAAATGATGCAATTTATATATAAGTCATTATAATAGGACAACTATTGAGGTGAATCGTGATTTTCTTGTGTCACCATTCACCGGGAACCCAGGAAAATACGTTTAATGAATGAATTTTACCTTTGCGTTTTTAAACTCGTCCGTCCTGATTTTCTTGGAGACGTTGAAGATCTGCACTGACGACATCAAGGTACTGATGGAGAAAATGAAAGGGTCGTCCTTGTCAGAGGTCACGTGACACGTGCCTTGCGTGTCCACCAGCACAACCGCCAGCTGAAATAACATCACGATGATTTTGTGTTTGACACTGGGAGTTATATATATGAGTAGAAAATTAATATTTAATTAGATTTTTTAATAAAAATTATCGTGTTTTTGTTTTTTGTAAAATAAATATAACATATATTACATATTTTTTTTCTTGGTTGGTTGGTATTTTGGGGCAATTGACACATTTTGGTCATTAATGCTCCATCAGTCATGTCTTGTTCTTAATTTTACTAGTTTTGAGTAAATAATGATATTTTGACTTTATTTTGCAATGAAGAAATCTGTTTTTTTTTTTTTCAATTAATTTTCAGTTTAAGTATTGAACGTGAACCTCTCGACTTACGTCTTTTCCCACGAAGAACACCTCAGGCCACATGAAGATGCCACTGGTGATTCCCCTACTGCCGTTCTTCCACTCAAATCCTTTCAGGGGTGTGGCGTCCGCTCCTTCCCAGCATTTCTTGTCCTAGGATTTTTTTTATATTATATTTTTATTGTTAAATATAATTAATTATTTTTATTAAGGAGCATTCACAAAGCCCTAAAGCCACATTTAGGGCTTGATAATTTAAAGCCCGATTTTAGGCATGCTTTTTAGACCCAAAATTTCTGGTCTTAAATTATCGAGCCCTAAATGTGGCCTTAAGACTTTGTGAATGCCCCTTATTATTATTTATACGTAAAGATCAAGTATGACTTTAAAGCAGGGATTTAATGTGTTTACATGCAGTTGGATTTCATTTATGCAGTGGGGCTTTATCATTTTCCTCCCATCAGTTATAATTATACATAAAACTACCAATTAATTTTTCGATAAAATTAATTGGCCAAGTTGCAATGTTGCAACCATTCGCTATATAATATAATAAAATTATATATAATATTCTGTTACAATATTTTGCTATAATTATTGATAGTGTTATCCTTTAGATAATTAGTTTTAATGTAATTTTCCATTCATTTTTCATATAAAATATACTTATGTGTAGTAAAAATAATATTATGAAAGAAAATTCAGGGACACGAGCACAAACAATAAATGGTATTTTTTCTGCCATTAACAAAATCAACTTCAGAGAAAATACTATACTTAGTTAGGCATTCATTATTTTTTTTTTTTTTTTTTTTTTTTTTTTTAATAATGTGGTCTTTGTTTTTTGTGTTTTGAGTCTTTAAATAGACTCTGTATCTGCAAATTTCTTGCACTTCCGCTCACCTCCGCTCTCAGAAATCTCAGCATGTAGTTGAGGAGGAACGATTTGCCCTCCCTGCAGACTCCGACCGCAGAAAGTATGACGATTTTTCTGTCCCCAACGTTCCTTTTATGCAAAACTTTCTCCAAGAGATCCTTGTTGAACGTAAACATTTCTTTTGTTTTGTAAATCAGAGCAGCTGGTTCTGTGGGAGGGGAAAATATAATGTATTCATCATCAGGGTTATTTACAATATAAAACATTGAATGTTAGTATATAGGTAAAGTTGAGGGCAATCTGACTCGAATTTAGCTCACTTGCTTTGAAATTTCATTATTGTTGTTGATGCTGCGATAACATCAATTAACATGTCAGAAATTATGACAAAATCGAGACGCTGATCATGAAAATAATACAACTTTAATTTAAACAAATAACGTATAATATTATAACAGTCGTCACCTTGGAAAATTTCTCTTTGCAGCCTTGTTAATCACCGTGCCCCATAAGAATGATATCATAGGGCATGCTGATGTAAAGCTTTAAGTGGGAAATTTTCTAATGTGACAAGTGTACAAAAATGAGGATGACTTGGTCCAATTTCAAAACTAGAAAATCCTGAATAAATTCAAAATCTATTCCAAATATAAATATATTGGAACATTAAATTTTTAGATGCTGAATTGGTTTTCAGTACTTTATGTCAGTACAAAATTGCTCCAGTCAGTACAAAATTTCTCCAGTTTCGTCTTACATCCAGCACTTTTGACCTATAAAACACTTATTCCAAGTACAAATTTGGTACTGAAAAAAGGGAGTCAAAAAAAGTACAAAAAAATTGACTCTCTTTTTTCAGTACCAAAAACTGGAGCAATTTTGTACTGACATAAAGTACTGAAACCAATTCAGCATCTAAAAATTTAGTGTGTTGGAACATTAAATTTAATCATTCACCCACCTTTGACCCTGAGAACAAGGTTCCTGCACAGAGTGGAGCAGTAGAAGGACGGTACACACTGCTTGTACTTTCGTTTCACCGCCCTGTTGAGGAGGCTCAGCAGCGCCACCATGTCCACGCGGTGACCCAAGATCTCGAGGGCCTCTGACAGGTGCCACGCGTAGTCTGCAAAAAATTATTTACTGTTCAACTGGTGCAGCTTCGGACTAACTTGTCGATATTTTATCAACTTGTAGTGTCTTAAAACTGAACACACTTTGCCTGACTCAATGTTACATTCTTTGACAGGTGGACCATTTATTTTCTTCACAGTATGATTTAATATAATATAAATTCATACATTGTATGATTTGTATGTTTAATTAAATAAATATATAAGATTTACTAACCTTGAATATTGCCGTAAATATAGAGACAATCTGATTTGTTGTTTACGAAATAAGATTTCGCTACCGTAACATTCTTTGCATCCAATTTTATACTTTTGTTCTCCTATAAGGTGAAAAAACAAAAAGATATAAATATTAATAATTATAATTTTACTTTTTTTCTGAAAAGAAACCCCCTATATAATCGTGCACTTATATGTTTGTCATTAAAATGAGAAGTCTTTTAAAAAAAAATGAAATTAAGCATCCTGTGACGTCACAGTCATGTCAATAAAATATATTGGTGAACATTGTGTATGACTCGCAACTTATTTTACCTTGGTTTTAACAATTTCAAACTAAAAATCAAATATACGAGTTGATAATTTATAAATTTTCTATTTCAAAAGAGAATTACATACCTGAATTAAAAATATTTTTGGCTTATTTGCCAAATGGGGACACCCAGCGTTGAGAAATTTCTCAATTTGATCTTGAATGTTTTGCGAGACCTCAGATATGACTCCGATGAACAAACAGTCGTGGTTAGAGAGGTCTTTTCCAGTCAATGCTGCAACGCAGAGAAGGGGGAGGGTAAGAAGCATAGTAAATAAATCAGCACTATATCAGAGTGAGTTAATTAGAAGTAATTTTATATTAAACATTGGCGATAGTTACTATACTCCTTCTTGCTTTCAGCGTGTATTAATCTGGGGCTGCTTCCGTCATGCACATAATATAAAACAAGCAAAACAATAAAATTAATAAAGATTCTATTGAA
This sequence comes from Siphlonurus alternatus, assembly GCA_949825025.1. Classification (NCBI taxonomy): domain Eukaryota; kingdom Metazoa; phylum Arthropoda; class Insecta; order Ephemeroptera; family Siphlonuridae; genus Siphlonurus; species Siphlonurus alternatus. The sequence continues at coordinate 48,864,671 of OX463780.1, read as the reverse complement.
ACGATAGACGGTATACAGTACAATGTATACAAAATTGCTTTATTATAATTTTGCAAGGAATAGCTGAGATCTAATAATATAATTATATTGAAAATTAAAAAATTATTTATTATATTTATATATACATCAGATACAAGATACACGCAAACTATAGACATAATATATATCATATGGTATACTACATGTGCAAGGCTGTAAAAAGACAATAATATACTTGGAAAATTTAACAATACATATAATCATATTTCTCTATTTATTATTATAATTATTATGTAAATATAATAACTAAATTTGGATTGCGCTTTAGAAAATAAAGAAGAAAGGAACAGTAGTTACTGACGAAAGCGCTTACCTCCCAAGTTTATATTTTATATTCTTGGGAGTTCACACTAGTACAGTATTGTCCTCAAATTTTTTTATTGCAGAAATGGATAGAGGGTGCAAAGTTATGCTACCCTGATTTTTTTCAGATTTTTTGAGCCCGGGAAATATTTTTAAAAAATTATTGAAAATCCTTTTCGTGACGTCACGAGACGCCGCTCCTTAAGAAAAAGATGGGACTTGCCGCCGCGTGACGTCACAAAAAGGACTTTCAATAATTTTTTTAAAAATAGTTCCGGGCTTTAAAAAATCTGAAAAAAATCAGGGTAGCAAAACTTTGCACCCTCTATCCATTTCTGCAATAAAAAAATGGAGGACAAAACTCCGTTGCATGATTATTGTCAATTATTGATAATTTGTGATGAATGATGATGTTTTGCACAACAATATTATAGCTATCAATAATAATTGTCTAATAGAGTATTGACCTCAATTTTTTTTTATTACAGAAATAAATAAAGGGTAGCATAACTTTGCACCCTCTATCCATTTCTGCAATAAAAAAAATTGAGGTCAATACTCTATATTTACTATTGAAATATATTTTAGCATTAATCAATATATATATAAAAAAAGACATTACATTTTTGTAATAATATTTTTGAAAACTTCACCTACAAACTTACGTGCAAAGATTGCAGGCTGTTGTCCGCTTACTAAGGCTGTGGTCTTGACGTCAAATCCGAAACTTTGCAGACATTTTGACAACTTCTTCGCGTCCTCCGTCTCCTTGGAATCATGGTAGATCAGCGCCACACCTCGCTGACTGTGCCCCATGCTGTACTCGTGGTCATCGTGGCCAGTCAGAGTTGGAACGCCTGGTGGTGGACCGCTGTGTGGTAAATTACATTACAATGATTGTAGAGAAGAAAATAAAATGATTAGGTCTGCTCGGGAAATATAATCAAATGAGAATCAAGAATATGATTTTGACTTAGGTTACATAATTATAAAATTTTAAAATAATTTTATAATGTTTTTTTATGAATCAGGTTCATTTAAATTTACATATTATATTTTTATATACAGTATAATAGGTATAAAATTTATTATTAGCCACAAAGTTTACTATATCTACACAAGTTATTTTGACTCAATTATTTGATGACTTCAAATGCAAGGGACATAATGTACAAAGAATATACTAGGCCTGTTCGTAAACCCTGCTCGGTGTACACTTTTACACCGTTTTCTTACACCAGTGCAGAGGGTGGGGTAGGGAGTGCAGTGCAAATGACGTCACGATTTTTGTTCGTAAACTTGCTCAGAGTACACTGAGCAGGGTTTACGAACAGGCCTATTATCCCATTAACTTTTTGTATAAATCGTTTGTAAATCGCTCCCAAAATAAACTGTTTATATAACAGTTTGTATGCTACACACTGTGATACTCACTGTTCCTTCAGGTTACTGGTCGCTGTGGCAACATCCGAACTTTGTGCGGTCGCTTCGTCTTGCGCCATGTTCATTGTGTTACGTCACTTGTTCTAATAAGAAAAATAAACAACATTGATTGTATATATAAGTATATAATAATTAAAAAAGACTGTATTATAATCAGGTATTGTATATGTGATCCTAGTTCACTGAACTATATAACGTCCTAGTTGAAAAATTACGTCTTCAACTCATCTTTTACACATCTAAACTTAATCTTTCTACGTTTTTACCTCTAAAACACATCATCTTATTTCCTCTTCACTGAAAGTGAGGGTGAAAGTAAGACAATTAATTTTTTATGCTCAAGAAGAGAAAAAAAAAAGACAATATCGTTTTTTTCCCTCTAAAATCGTGCAAAATAAGATGAGTTAGGGCAAATAAAAGATGGAATTTATTTCAACTCAGGGAATTTATATTGGGCTCGATTCACACATACGTCTACATAGATTTCTCATCAATTAAAGAGGTTAATGTTACTGTTACTTTTTAACTAATTAACCATTTGGGTTAATTATTCATATTTTTTTTTATACATTTTCTTTCTCTTAAGCTTTCATTTCTTATTTTGTTGTTGTTGTTTGTTTGTTTTTTCATGTCTTTCCCCCCACTCTTTTGTAATACTTAACCCAATAAACAAATATTATTAATATTATTATTACACGTACATGTACAAGGCATGAAAGGATTAGGTAGACCTAAAAAGGTTTGGTTGGATGTGATTGTAGAATGTTTGAAGAACAGAAGTGTTAAAAGTACACAGTGTAATATAGAGAGTGCAGAAGGCAAAAGAGTGTTATGAGTATTTCTGAAGCAAGTGGAGTATGCAAAAATTGAGTGCTTTGGAGGGCAATTTGTAGACGGCCGAGGTAATAATGCTGCTGGCTTACCCCGTAAAGGGATATGGCGTCATGTTATGTATGTATGTATTATTAAATAAGTGTGAACTATCTTGAATAAACAATAAAAATTATTATATAATAAGAAGTTACATTTTATAAAAATATAGGATTACATCTTATCTTATATAATTTTTAATTATTTTTATTATCGTATTAAAAGCAGTATTCACGTTACATGTCTTTATCAGTGAGGCAAGATAAGATGGTACAGCTTTACAATTATTTGAAACACTTTTTGATCTCCCAGAAACGTATTTATCGTATTATTTAAACAAAAAAATTGTAATTTTATTTAGTTTAAATTGTTAAAAGATTAATAATAATTATTATAATATTAATAATAATTAATTAAACGAATATAATTAAGATACTATTAGGGATGAGTAGAGGGGTAAATTTTTCTTATTTTTGTAAAACATTTTATATATTTCTATTCATCATGATTTCAAGATTAAATTTATTACCATCAAAACTCGGGTACATAACTGACTTTACTATATATCATTTCGTACTCAAAGTTTATAATAATTAATACATGAGAGATGTAAAGTACAAGAAAATGTTCGTAATATTAAATACTCCCCTCAAATCCCCTCCATGTATGCCAAGGATCATGAAAGTGGCGAGGATAGTTTATATAAAACGCCAAATTAAAGCTAATTGAAGGAGTACGATCTTCGACTATTTTCGTTAATCCTCGGAACAATTCTCAAAGTAATTCTATACTCACGACCAGCTTAGAGCAGCCAATCAACGCGCTCCTAAAAAACGTGATGACGTCACTAGGAGGCGCCTTCAAACTAAACCATCCTCTACTTTTATTATCCTTGCGTAGCCTTGAATTATAATTAAATCAACTGTAAGACTTTTTGACGGTTTTTGCTTCTTCATTAAATATACATATCTTACTGCTTGTTATACAAATTATTTTACATTGATATGGCTGCACTACAATGCATTTATTAAATAAAAACTGAAGAAGGATTAACAACAGCCAATACACACATATAGTGATATAGGACAGCGAGACAGCTTAAAAAAACTGCATATATGACTTTTTTTTTCCTTCTCTGATATTTTGAATTATCATTCGTATAATTAAATCACACATAATTTTAATAATAATTATATTTTATAAACTTACCATTTACTTGTAGAAATGATCTCCCGGGCAGAAATTTCTTGTGCGTCTTTCTCACAAGTCAGTTCTATTAATACAACACAGCATCCTTGTACAGTAAGTACGAGGAAAAAGTCTTAGATAAAAAGTAACTTGAACTGTGAATTATAAAATAGAGGCTGAGATCGACTAAAAGAAGCAGAGATAAAAAAAGTTGGGGAAATTTCGCGAGGGGAATATTAATGTCAACAGATGAGGTCACGTGATGAGCATTCCATGAACCGCACCTTCACACGTTAGACTTTACTATCTTTAAACTAATTATTTCTTATTTAAAACATATTTTTTATTTATTATTTATTTAATATTTGGTTCTAAAAAAGCTAGAGTATCTTCAAATTAATTTTGTTTGTCCAATTCCAAATACATTTAAATGCATTTATTTATAATAAGTATACAAAATAATGCATTATGCATGCTGGGTAAGACATGTCTAAAGGAAACATAAAAGAACACAAACAAATTATTAAATATCACTGTAAAAATAATTTAGAGTAATAACCTCATATCTTATATAAATTATTATTAACTCTATTCTTGATATATAGCTATAGTGATTTAACAAAATAAAGGACAAATAAAACACTAAACTGTTTACTTTTTTTTTACTTTTATATTTTTGTTTGTATAATAATCTAAATTATTTTGCTACATTATACAAAAAAAACAAATAATTTTTTATCTGCATTTTTCATAATAAAAATAAGGATACTGATATTACTTATATATTTAATATACTAGAAAACATTATTTTATTTAACATCTAGTATAATATATTTACAATAAATTATTATTGTGTTTGTATTATTTATATAATTATATATTCAAAAAATTTAATAAGGTAACATAAAATATATAGAAGTACAAAATTAAGTACAAACATGACCAAAATGTGTCAATGGTCTAAAAATGCAAATAACCATCATACTTTTTGATTAAAAAATATAATGACTAATACGAAATATTATATTAAATCTTTAGTAACATTTTTTTAATTTACGGTACAAAAATATTTTTATAGATGATAAAATTGTTTACGACCCTGATGGCTGTTTGGTAGCGAGGAAAATATTTTTCTGATGGGGTTCTCAATCTGAAAAATCTCAAAGACCCAGGGCAACATTTTTTGGGCCCCATAAACTCAATGTTAAATAAAAATTGAGAGGGATGATGCTTATATTGCCCATGTTAGCCTAAAATAGAGGGAGTGAGAAGTACCGGCTCATGTCTGCTCTCTTTTATGGGATTTCAACGCTAAAGTGATGAAATTGACAGAAAAAAAAATTGATTCAATATGCATCAAATTTTTATTTAAATGGACAACCGACATGAAATTTTTTTAATGTATAGAAATGAATAGAAGGTTATACCAAACTTTGCTAAGTACTCTGATTGTTTTTCTGTTTTATTGGAGTCTCGGAACTATTTTTAAATAATTATTGAAAGTTCAGTTAGTTAAGTTGGCCCCCTGAATCCTTAATAAAAAGCATAGGGCCTAGGTGCCTATATTGACGCCACCAGGGGGCGTTGCTGCACTTTCAATAATTATTTAAAAAATATTTCCGGGAATAAAAAAAAGAGCAGTATAATTCAGTATACTCTATATATTCGTTTCTGCAATAAAAAAATTTTCATGCAGGTTGTCCATTGATATCATTTGCCGCTTCACCGCATCCTCATAATTTAATTATTAAATTAATTAATTTAATTATTTAATATACCTTGACCCTGCTCACGACAGGAATCAACACGTCAACTTTCTGCCATATTGTCACCTGCATACTCAACCTATATGCACTTCTGCACACGTATGCAGGTGCGGATCCAGAAAAAAATTTCGGTTGGGGGGGGGGGGGGCAATGTTAAAAAAAAGTTTTGAATGGGGGAAATGCCTATATTGCCCATGTTTAATCCAAAATTTCGGGGGGGAGGGGGCTGCAGCCCCCCCCCCCCCCTGGATCCGCGCCTGCACGTATGTATCATTACTTGGACCCTCATACCTTGCATGTGTTGGCGTTCCCATCACCAACACCACCTTTAAAAAAAATCTTCTGCATTGTTTGTTAGAGGACATAACTTTTACTTGAACAATATACTTTAATTAACTAGGGCTGGATTGTGACTACTTTTGGTTCTTTTTCTTGGTCTTCTGAATCATTATTTCGCTAATAGCACCAAAAGCAGGCAATATCAAGTCCCGCTGAGGATTTTTCGATGCTTTCATTTGTTTCAACATTTCCGATATCCCACAAACTGTGCTCGTCACTACGTCCAGTGGTGGACTGGCCTTGCACGCTTTGCCGAGTATTTCAGCTATTTCGATTGGTAAACCCTGAAACAATACATTCAATAATAATTTTATTTCCTGCCTTTAATTGTAAACCTGCATGTTGTCCTCGTTAATATTAAGTTTTTAAAATGCATTAACATATTTATTCGCATCATCTATGCCTATGTTTGCACTTTAAGCAACATTAAAGATTTAATGATCTTTTATACAGTATGGCTATATATTAATTAAATACATCAGTCAATAAATGTTACAAATTAATTAATATTACAAAAAACTCTTATTTTCTACTTTCATATGTCATCCTATGTTAATAATGTTAATCAGACTTTTTAGTTACATAAACAGATTTTTCAGAGTTAATACAAAACATTCTTAGATTTTTTTTTTAAATGTTGAACGCGTTTAATTTTCATAATTTAGGAGTAATATTTACCTTCATATTTTTTTTGGACATGCCTTTATAAACTTCGTCAACTGTTTTCAGCACTTTGTCGGTGATCTGAAACAAAAAGTAACATGTCCTAAACAAAAAGTATTAATGTCCAAAACAAAAAGTAATATATTATGTCCTACCAGCACTTGTTTAGTTCGAAATGTTTTCTCTCTCTCTCTCTCTCTCTCTCTCTCTCTCTCTCTCTCTCTCTCTCTCTCTCTCTCTCTCTCTCTCTCTCTCTCTATCTCTCTCTCTCTCTCTCTCTCTCTCTCTCTCTCTCTCTCTCTCTCTCTCTCTCTCTCTCTCTCTCTCTCTCTGTCTCAATAGAGCATACAAAATGATTTTTTACTCTAATAATAAACAATGCTGTACCTCATAATACTGTTGCTTGTGATGCCGTATGTCTCTATCGTCATATTTCGTTTTAATTTCTGCAAACTTGCTGTTGAAAATATCTTCCTGAATGGTCTTCAGCCTTTGTATTAATTCAGGAAGACCTTTGGGGTACTCCTCCACCACCCCGACAGACACTTCTCGTATTGCCTGCATGTAGTCATTGACAGCCTCGTCTTGAGCAAGTTTCAAAGCTCTTTCTCTCTCAAACACATTCTTCTGGTGTTGATTTTTTATAAATTGATCTGTTTGATTTTTATATTCAATTTCAATAAACTGGAATGAAAAGAAAAAATTAATAAAGTTTATATAATATAATTTGGGGGCGTAATTTATCATAGTAGCCGGAAGTATAAGTTTTCTGGTCTTCCTATTTATATTTCAGCATTAAAATTTTACACACTTCTACTTCAAACCACTCTGTTAAGTTTTCAAACTAAATTACAAACAGAAGAGCTGCAAACTTTACACTTCCGGCTACTTCCGGAAGAAATATTAAATTAATTCGACTGTACTTACGTTGATCAATTTGTGTCTGTACTGCTGCACTGCCAGCTGTTCCTTCCAACAAGTACGTGAAATGACGTCATATTTCATCAACGTATCGATTTTAGTTCGCTCGTGACGTGATTGAAATTCCGGTAAAGAGTTGCAGTTTTCAGATGCAATTTTCATTTCACAGCTGTAGGAAGTCCTCGATTGATCCAAGAAAGTCTTAATCGTAGCCTGAATAATAAATAAGGTGTAAAGAATGCATTAAAAAATTTATATTAAATTTGTCAATAAAATAATTAATACGAAAACAGTACGTGAATAAGTTGTCTAATTTGTAAGTACTTAAGCGATTAACGTTAAGTTAACAAAATTTAAAACTAAACTTATGAATTTAAGTGTTAATGTTAAGGAGCGATTAAAGAAGAGTTTTGAAGTGATATTTATACCAAGTAACAATTAACAATTACTTAAAAAAAAAAGCTTAAAATCTCTCCTTAACGCTTGCTGGAATCGCTCCCATTTATTACATTTCTGTAAACTAAATTCAAACTATCCATCGTAAATTTTGCCATTGGACGCAATATATTAATATATTTGTAAAGAAGAATTTTATTAAATAAAATAAAATTTATTTGAAAACGTGCCTTGATTTTTTTTCATTGCATATCGTCGCCTCAGAATATGTGTCGTATAAACCACAAAGTTTTGATGCAATTATAGACTTTATGTACATGTAGACTAAGGTCTATAATCGCATAAAAACCTCGTGGTTCATACGACACGTGGCGATATTTTGAGATAGAGGACTTCCTATCAATTTCTGTTAGATTTTTTTTCAAACCTCAAAATTGAGAGATAAGATGCTGTGACGTCATAGTCATGCACCATCTTGGCGAGATATATATTTGCATGACTATGACGTCACAGTATTTTACAGCATGTTTTTTAAAAGTGTTATTGAAAAGAAATTGACAATACATATATAAATTGAGGTCCTCTATATTAAAATAAGCAATAAAAAATCACGCAGTTGTTAAAGGAGGGGAACCGCTTCAGCTTTTATATTTTTAATGTTTTATAAATAATGTCAAACTTACTTGTGCACCAAAAAAATAGTCACCACCCTCCTCCTTCCACCATTTCAGCAGTTGATTTTCAAAAAGTGCGCCAAAGAAAATTGGGGCTTATGACGTAAAGCGCCATGATAGGTCAAGCGCAACCAATCGTTGATCTTGACGTCATATGCCCCAATTTTCTTCGGTGCGCTTTTTAAATGTCAACTGCTGTAATGGTGGAAGGAGGAGGGTGGTGACTATTTTTTTGGTGCACAAGTAAGTTTGACATTATTTATAAAACATTAAAAATATAAAAGCTGAAGCGGTTCCCCTCCTTTAATAATTTTGTTACCTCTGCGATGGGATTGATGACGTTTGTCGCTTGAATTTTAGTGACGTAATTCGAGATGAGAGAGACGAGAGTGTTGGTGTCGATAGTCTTTCCGTTCCATTTTTTCTCCACCAAAAACTCAGGGGACAGAATTTTCTCCACAAAGAATTTCAACTCCCTTAGGAAGTCCTCGTTCAAGTCTGAAACAAAGAAGGTGATAAATTAGATGTTCTATCTCAATTAATTTCAATTAAAAAGGAATAGATAATAGAAGAGTGGGTATATACATATATAGGGATCGACTACAACTAGTCTTGACGAATAATAAGTTCATTATTGTCTTAAATATACAATAAAATATTTAGCGCTTGGGTGATGAGTAAATAATAATTTTAATTTCACCCTAGCTTCAAATATTTTATTGTCTTTATTCACAAGGGGGAAGTGTTCAAATGACTTCTCATTTAAAACCCGCTTATTAAACTTTTTCTAGCTTATTTATTTATTTATTTACTTATTTATTTATTTATTTATTTATTTATTTATTTATTTATTTATTTATTTATTTATTTATTTATTTATTTATTTATTTATTTATTTATTTATTTATTTATTTATTTATTTATTTATTCATTTATCATTTTTATTTTTTTGCTGAAATACAATGCTGTTTGGATATTAAATAATATTAGTAAATTATTTTCACTTGATCTAACTCAATTTGATATGGAAAATTATTTTACCTTTCCAGGCCCCTGTGAAGGTCGATCTAGAAACACATTTCCCGGGGTGAGGCATCAAGAAACAACTCACGTCAGAAAAATAAGATGAGATGTTTTGTGCTGGCGTGTCTTTGCTCGCCGTGGAGTCAGCAAAACACTAAAAATAGTGACAAATATAGGGGTTAAATATTTTTTAATGTTTATAACGGTGATATAATATTACTTCTGTTATATTGTGTATATAATTTTAATTTGAAAAATGGAAACACTGCTGAATGACTTCCAAAATTTACAACTATTATTTGTAAACGTAAAAAATGTACGACACTCCCCAGGTAATTAAAGAAAGTTAAAAATGTAATCCTGTTATAATTATGAGCATTAATTGAGTGCAGTGAGAAATTGTAAATAAACTACAATCTTTCTTTTTATAAATTTTAATAAAAATTAGTAGTTTTAAAATATTAAACATAGATAATTTTACCTCTTCACTATCTAAATTATAATTTGAAGCATTTTTACCTGCGAACTCTCCTCTAAATGTTCCTTGCCTCCTTCAAATCCGTACTCGTCCGACAATTCCCAGTCTCTGATGAGGTACACGAGTTTCTGGAACGTGTCCGAGTTGCCAGCCTTGCGGTTCATTCGAGCGAACTCCAGCAGACTCTGGAGAAAAATTATTAACATCAGCCATTTTATAAATTATAAACAATGAGAAAGGTAAAATATAAATATTCTGGTTTTCATTGGATCTTTCACTACTCCTCTTTCGAGACGCTAAAACGTGCGTCTATTTTTTCTGTAATATATACTGGTAAATTTCCAAGGAGTAGATTGCTACTTGGCTGTACGAGAAAGGCGTACTTGCTTCAATATCGTATGGCAGCCATCTTGGTGATACTAAATTGCCTCACACGCAGAAGGCAGTAAAATGGTCGCTAATACGCTGCCATACGATACAGAAGCAAGTGCGCATTTCTCATGCACACGCCGATGCCACGCAGGCGCGGATCCAAGGGGGGGGGGGCGATGGGGGCGATCGCCCCCCCCCCCCCCCCCAAAGGCCCCAAAATACATTGAAGGTATTACCACCCCCCACCCATCGCCCCCCTCCCACCCCAAAATTTAACATTGCGGGATAGGGCACCGCCCCCCCCCCCCAAAGCCGCGGGCTGGATCCGCCCCTGATGCCACGTTTGGAAATGATGCAATTTATATATAAGTCATTATAATAGGACAACTATTGAGGTGAATCGTGATTTTCTTGTGTCACCATTCACCGGGAACCCAGGAAAATACGCTTAATGAATGAATTTTACCTTTGCGTTTTTAAACTCGTCCGTCCTGATTTTCTTGGAGACGTTGAAGATCTGCACTGACGACATCAAGGTACTGATGGAGAAAATGAAAGGGTCGTCCTTGTCAGAGGTCACGTGACACGTGCCTTGCGTGTCCACCAGCACAACCGCCAGCTGAAATAACATCACGATGATTTTGTGTTTGACACTGGGAGTTATATATATGAGTAGAAAATTAATATTTAATTAGATTTTTTAATAAAAATTATCGTGTTTTTGTTTTTTGTAAAATAAATATTACATATATTACATATTTTTTTTCTTGGTTGGTTGGTATTTTGGGGCAATTGACACATTTTGGTCATTAATGCTCCATCAGTCATGTCTTGTTCTTAATTTTACTAGTTTTGAGTAAATAATGATATTTTGACTTTATTTTGCAATGAAGAAATCTGTTTTTTTTTTTTTTTCAATTAATTTTCAGTTTAAGTATTGAACGTGACCCTCTCGACTTACGTCTTTTCCCACGAAGAACACCTCAGGCCACATGAAGATGCCACTGGTGATTCCCCTACTGCCGTTCTTCCACTCAAATCCTTTCAGGGGTGTGGCGTCCGCTCCTTCCCAGCATTTCTTGTCCTAGGATTTTTTTTATATTATATTTTTATTGTTAAAGATAATTAATTATTTTTATTAAGGAGCATTCACAAAGCCCTAAAGCCACATTTAGGGCTTGATAATTTAAAGCCCGATTTTAGGCATGCTTTTTAGACCCAAAATTTCTGGTCTTAAATTATCGAGCCCTAAATGTGGCCTTAAGACTTTGTGAATGCCCCTTATTATTATTTATACGTAAAGATCAAGTATGACTTTAAAGCAGGGATTTAATGTGTTTACATGCAGTTGGATTTCATTTATACAGTGGGGCTTTATCATTTTCCTCCCATCAGTTATAATTATACATAAAACTACCAATTAATTTTTCGATAAAATTAATTGGCCAAGTTGCAATGTTGCAACCATTCGCTATATAATATAATAAAATTATATATAATATTCTGTTACAATATTTTGCTATAATTATTGATAGTGTTATCCTTTAGATAATTAGTTTTAATGTAATTTTCCATTCATTTTTCATACCAAATATAAAAATCAACTTCAGAGAAAATACTACTAGTTAGGCATTCATTTTTTTTTTTTTTAATAATGTGGTCTATGTTCTCTGTGTTTTGAGTATTTAAATAGACTCTGTATCTGCAAATTTCTTGCACTTCCGCTCACCTCCGCTCTCAGAAATCTCAGCATGTAGTTGAGGAGGAACGATTTGCCCTCCCTGCAGACTCCGACCGCAGAAAGTATGACGATTTTTCTGTCCCCAACGTTCCTTTTATGCAAAACTTTCTCCAAGAGATCCTTGTTGAACGTAAACATTTCTTTTGTTTTGTAAATCAGAGCAGCTGGTTCTGTGGGAGGGGAAAATATAATGTATTCATCATCAGGGTTATTTACAATATAAAACATTGAATGTTAGTATATAGGTAAAGTTGAGAGACTTGAGAGCAATCTGACTCGAATTTAGCTCACTTGCTTTGAAATTTCATTATTGTTGTTGATGCTGCGATAACATCAATTAACATGTCAGAAAGTATGACAAAATCGAGACGCTGATCATGAAAATAATACAACTTTAATTTAAACAAATAACGTATAATATTATAACAGTCGTCACCTTGGAAAATTTCTCTTTGCAGCCTTGTTAATCACCGTGCCCCATAAGAATGATATCATAGGGCATGCTGATGTAAAGCTTTAAGTGGGAAATTTTCTAATGTGACGAGTATACAAAAATGAGGATGACTTGGTCCAATTTCAAAACTAGAAAATTCTGAATAAATTCAAAATCTATTCCAAATATAAATATATTGGAACATTAAATTTTTAGATGCTGAATTGGTTTTCAGTACTTTATGTCAGTACAAAATTTCTCCAGTTTCGTCTTACATCCAGCACTTTTGACCTATAAAACACTTATTCCAAGTACAAATTTGGTACTGAAAAAAGGGAGTCAAAAAAAGTACAAAAAATTGACTCTCTTTTTTCAGTACCAAATTTGTACTTGGATTAAGTGTTTTATAGGTCAAAAGTGCTGGATGTAAGACGAAACTGGAGCAATTTTGTACTGACAAAAAGTACTGAAACCAATTCAGCATCTAAAAATTTAGTGTGTTGGAACATTAAATTTAATCATTCACCCACCTTTGACCCTGAGAACGAGGTTCCTGCACAGAGTGGAGCAGTAGAAAGACGGTACACACTGCTTGTACTTTCGTTTCACCGCCCTGTTGAGGAGGCTCAGCAGCGCCACCATGTCCACGCGGTGACCCAAGATCTCGAGGGCCTCTGACAGGTGCCACGCGTAGTCTGCAAAAAATTATTTACTGTTCAACTGGTGCAGCTTCGGACTAACTTGTCGATATTTTATCAACTTGTAGTGTCTTAAAACTGAACACACTTTGCCTGACTCAATGTTACATTCTTTGACAGGTGGACCATTTATTTTCTTCACAGTATGATTTAATATAATATAAATTCATACATTGTATGATTTGTATGTTTAATTAAATAAATATATAAGATTTACTAACCTTGAATATTGCCGTAAATATAGAGACAATCTGATTTGTTGTTTACGAAATAAGATTTCGCTACCGTAACATTCTTTGCATCCAATTTTATACTTTTGTTCTCCTATAAGGTGAAAAAACAAAAAGATATAAATATTAATAATTATAATTTTACTTTTTTTCTGAAAAGAAACCCCCTATATAATCGTGCACTTATATGTTTGTCATTAAAATGAGAAGTCTTTTAAAAAAAAAATGAAATTAAGCATCCTGTGACGTCACAGTCATGTCAATAAAATATATTGGTGAACATTGTGTATGACTCGCAACTTATTTTACCTTGGTTTTAACAATTTCAAACTAAAAATCAAATATACGAGTTGATAATTTATAAATTTTCTATTTCAAAAGAGAATTACATACCTGAATTAAAAATATTTTTGGCTTATTTGCCAAATGGGGACACCCAGCGTTGAGAAATTTCTCAATTTGATCTTGAATGTTTTGCGAGACCTCAGATATGACTCCGATGAACAAACAGTCGTGGTTAGAGAGGTCTTTTCCAGTCAATGCTGCAACCCAGAGAAGGGGGAGGGTAAGAAGCATGGTAAATAAATCAGCACTATATCAGAGTGAGTTAATTAGAAGTAATTTTATATTAAACATTGGCGATAGTTACTGTACTCCTTCTTGCTTTCAGCGTGTATTAATCTGGGGCTGCTTCCATCATGCACATAATATAAAACAAGCAAAACAATAAAATTAATAAAGATTCTATTGAAACGATAGACGGTATACAGTACAATGTATACAAAATTGCTTTATTATAATTTTGCAAGGAATAGCTGAGATCTAATAATATAATTATATTGAAAATTAAAAAATTATTTATTATATTTATATATACATCAGATACAAGATACACGCAAACTATAGACATAATATATATCATATGGTATACTACATGTGCAAGGCTGTAAAAAGACAATAATATACTTGGAAAATTTAACAATACATATAATCATATTTCTCTATTTATTATTATAATTATTATGTAAATATAATAACTAAATTTGGATTGCGCTTTAGAAAATAAAGAAGAAAGGAACAGTAGTTGCTGACGAAAGCGCTTACCTCCCAAGTTTATATTTTATATTCTTGGAAGTTCACACTAGTACAGTATTGTCCTCAAATTTTTTTTATTGCAGAAATGGATAGAGGGTGCAAAGTTATGCTACCCTGATTTTTTTCAGATTTTTTAGAGCCCGGGAAATATTTTTAAAAAATTATTGAAAATCCTTTTCGTGACGTCACGAGACGCCGCTCCTTAAGAAAAAGATGGGACTTGCCGCCGCGTGACGTCACAAAAAGGACTTTCAATAATTTTTTTAAAAATAGTTCCGGGCTTTAAAAAATCTGAAAAAAATCAGGGTAGCAAAACTTTGCACCCTCTATCCATTTCTGCAATAAAAAAATTGAGGACAAAACTCCGTTGCATGATTATTGTCAATTATTGATAATTTGTGATGAATGATGATGTTTTGCACAACAATATTATAGCTATCAATAATAATTGTCTAATAGAGTATTGACCTCAATTTTTTTTTAGTACAGAAATAAATAAAGGGTAGCATAACTTTGCACCCTCTATCCATTTCTGCAATAAAAAAAATTGAGGTCAATACTCTATATTTACTATTGAAATATATTTTAGCATTAATCAATATATATATAAAAAAAGACATTACATTTTTGTAATAATATTTTTGAAAACTTCACCTACAAACTTACGTGCAAAGATTGCAGGCTGTTGTCCGCTTACTAAGGCTGTGGTCTTGACATCAAATCCGAAACTTTGCAGACATTTTGACAACTTCTTCGCGTCCTCCGTCTCCTTGGAATCATGGTAGATCAGCGCCACACCTCGCTGACTGTGCCCCATGCTGTACTCGTGGTCATCGTGGCCAGTCAGAGTTGGAACGCCTGGTGGTGGACCGCTGTGTGGTAAATTACATTACAATGATTGTAGAGAAGAAAATAAAATGATTAGGTCTGCTCGGGAAATATAATCAAATGAGAATCAAGAATATGATTTTGACTTAGGTTACATAATTATAAAATTTTAAAATAATTTTATAATGTTTTTTTATGAATCAGGTTCATTTAAATTTACATATTATATTTTTATATACAGTATAATAGGTATAAAATTTATTATTAGCCACAAAGTTTACTATATCTACACAAGTTATTTTGACTCAATTATTTGATGACTTCAAATGCAAGGGACATAATGTACAAAGAATATACTAGGCCTGTTCGTAAACCCTGCTCGGTGTACACTTTTACACCGTTTTCTTACACCAGTGCAGAGGGTGGGGTAGGGAGTGCAGTGCAAATGACGTCACGATTTTTGTTCGTAAACTTGCTCAGAGTACACTGAGCAGGGTTTACGAACAGGCCTATTATCCCATTAACTTTTTGTATAAATCGTTTGTAAATCGCTCCCAAAATAAACTGTTTATATAACAGTTTGTATGCTACACACTGTGATACTCACTGTTCCTTCAGGTTACTGGTCGCTGTGGCAACATCCGAACTTTGTGCGGTCGCTTCGTCTTGCGCCATGTTCATTGTGTTACGTCACTTGTTCTAATAAGAAAAATAAACAACATTGATTGTATATATAAGTATATAATAATTAAAAAAAGACTGTATTATAATCAGGTATTGTATATGTGATCCTAGTTCACTGAACTATATAACGTCCTAGTTGAAAAATTACGTCTTCAACTCATCTTTTACACATCTAAACTTAATCTTTCTACGTTTTTACCTCTAAAACACATCATCTTATTTCCTCTTCACTGAAAGTGAGGGTGAAAGTAAGACAATTAATTTTTTATGCTCAAGAAGAGAAAAAAAAAAGACAATATCGTCTTTTTCCCTCTAAAATCGTGCAAAATAAGATGAGTTAGGGCAAATAAAAGATGGAATTTATTTCAACTCAGGGAATTTATATTGGGCTCGATTCACACATACGTCTGCATAGATTTCTCATCAATTAAAGAGGTTAATGTTACTGTTACTTTTAACTAATTAACCATTTGGGTTATTTATTCATATTTTTTTTTTTATATATTTTCTTTCTCTTAAGCTTTCATTTCTTATTTTGTTGTTGTTGTTTGTTTGTTTTTTCATGTCTTTCCCCCCACTCTTTTGTAATACTTAACCCAATAAACAAATATTATTAATATTATTATTATTACACGTACATGTACAAGGCATGAAAGGATTAGGTAGACCTAAAAAGGTTTGGTTGGATGTGATTGTAGAATGTTTGAAGAACAGAAGTGTTAAAAGTACACAGTGTAATATAGAGAGTGCAGAAGGCAAAAGAGTGTTATGAGTATTTCTGAAGCAAGTGGAGTATGCAAAAATTGAGTGCTTTGGAGGGCAATTTGTAGACGGCCGAGGTAATAATGCTGCTGGCTTACCCCGTAAAGGGATATGGCGTCATGTTATGTATGTATGTATTATTAAATAAGTGTGAACTATCTTGAATAAACAATAAAAATTATTATATAATAAGAAGTTACATTTTATAAAAATATAGGATTACATCTTATCTTATATAATTTTTAATTATTTTTATTATCGAATTAAAAGCAGTATTCACGTTACATGTCTTTATCAGTGAGGCAAGATAAGATGGTACAGCTTTACAATTATTTGAAACACTTTTTGATCTCCCAGAAACGTATTTATCGTATTATTTAAACAAAAAAATTGTAATTTTATTTAGTTTAAATTGTTAAAAGATTAATAATAATTATTATAATATTAATAATAATTAATTAAACGAATATAATTAAGATACTATTAGGGATGAGTAGAGGGGTAAATTTTTCTTATTTTTGTAAAACATTTTATATATTTCTATTCATCATGATTTCAAGATTAAATTTATTACCATCAAAACTCGGGTACATAACTGACTTTACTATATATCATTTTGTACTCAAAGTTTATAATAATTAATACATGAGAGATGTAAAGTACAAGAAAATGTTCGTTATATTAAATACTCCCCTCAAATCCCCTCCATGTATGCCAAGGATCATGAAAGTGGCGAGGATAGTTTATATAAAACGCCAAATTAAAGCTAATTGAAGGAGTACGATCTTCGACTATTTTCGTTAATCCTCGGAACAATTCTCAAAGTAATTCTATACTCACGACCAGCTTAGAGCAGCCAATCAACGCGCTCCTAAAAAACGTGATGACGTCACTAGCAGGCGCCTTCAAACTAAACCATCCTCTACTTTTATTATCCTTGCGTAGCCTTGAATTATAATTAAATCAACTGTAAGACTTTTTGACGGTTTTTGCTTCTTCATTAAATATACATATCTTACTGCTTGTTATACAAATTATTTTACATTGATATGGCTGCACTACAATGCATTTATTAAATAAAAACTGAAGAAGGATTAACAACAGCCAATACACACATATAGTGATATAGGACAGCGAGACAGCTTAAAAAAACTGCATATATTACTTTTTTTTTCCTTCTCTGATATTTTGAATTATCATTCGTATAATTAAATCACACATAATTTTAATAATAATTATATTTTATAAACTTACCATTTACTTGTAGAAATGATCTCCCGGGCAGAAATTTCTTGTGAGTCTTTCTCTCAAGTCAGTTCTATTAATACAACACAGCATCCTTGTACAGTAAGTACGAGGAAAAGTCTTAGATAAAAAGTAACTTGAACTGTGAATTATAAAATAGAGGTTGAGATCGACTAAAAGAAGCAGAGATAAAAAAAGTTGGGGAAATTTCGCGAGGGGAATATTAATGTCAACAGATGAGGTCACGTGATGAGCATTCCATGAACCGCACCTTCACACGTTAGACTTTATTATCTTTAAACTAATCATTTCTTATTTAAAACATATTTTTTATTTATTATTTATTTAATATTTGGTTCTAAAAAAGCTAGAGTATCTTCAAATTAATTTTGTTTGTCCAATTCCAAATACATTTAAATGCATTTATTTATAATAAGTATACAAAATAATGCATTATGCATGCTGGGTAAGACATGTCTAAAGGAAACATAAAAGAACACAAACAAATTATTAAATATCACTGTAAAAATACTTTAGAGTAATAACCTCATATCTTATATAAATTAATTATTAACTCTATTCTTGATATATAGCTATAGTGATTTAACAAAATAAAGGACAAATAAAACACTAAACTGTTTACTTTTTTTTTACTTTTATATTTTTGTTTGTATAATAATCTAAATTATTTTGCTACATTATACAAAAAAAACAAATAATTTTTTATCTGCATTTTTCATAATAAAAATAAGGATACTGATATTACTTATATATTTAATATACTAGAAAACATTATTTTATTTAACATGTAGTATAATATATTTTCAAAAAATTATTATTGTGTTTGTATTATTTATATAATTATATATTCAAAAAATTTAATAAGGTAACATAAAATATATAGAAGTACAAAATTAAGTACAAACATGACCAAAATGTGTCAATGGTCTAAAAATGCAAATAACCATCATACTTTTTGATTAAAAAATATAATGACTAATACGAAATATTATATTAAATCTTTAGTAACATTTTTTTAATTTACGGTACAAAAATATTTTTATAGATGATAAAATTGTTTACGACCCTGATGGCTGTTTGGTAGCGAGGAAAATATTTTTCTGATGGGGTTCTCAATCTGAAAAATCTCAAAGACCCAGGGCAACATTTTTTGGGCCCCATAAACTCAATGTTAAATAAAAATTGAGAGGGATGATGCTTATATTGCCCATGTTAGCCTAAAATAGAGGGAGTGAGAAGTACCGGCTCATGTCTGCTCTCTTTTATGGGATTTCAACGCTAAAGTGATGAAATTGACAGAAAAAAAAATTGATTCAATATGCATCAAATTTTTATTTAAATGGACAACCGACATGAAATTTTTTTAATGTATAGAAATGAATAGAAGGTTATACCAAACTTTGCTAAGTACTCTGATTGTTTTTCTGTTTTATTGGAGTCTCGGAACTATTTTTAAATAATTATTGAAAGTTCAGTTAGTTAAGTTGGCCCCCTGAATCCTTAATAAAAAGCATAGGGCCTAGGTGCCTATATTGACGCCACCAGGGGGCGTTGCTGCACTTTCAATAATTATTTAAAAAATATTTCCGGGAATAAAAAAAAGAGCAGTATAATTCAGTATACTCTATATATTCGTTTCTGCAATAAAAAAATTTTCATGCAGGTTGTCCATTGATATCATTTGCCGCTTCACCGCATCCTCATAATTTAATTATTAAATTAATTAATTTAATTATTTAATATACCTTGACCCTGCTCACGACAGGAATCAACACGTCAACTTTCTGCCATATTGTCACCTGCATACTCAACCTATATGCACTTCTGCACACGTATGCAGGTGCGGATCCAGAAAAAAATTTCGGTTGGGGGGGGGGGGGCAATGTTAAAAAAAAGTTTTGAATGGGGGAAATGCCTATATTGCCCATGTTTAATCCAAAATTTCGGGGGGGAGGGGGCTGCAGCCCCCCCCCCCCCTGGATCCGCGCCTGCACGTATGTATCATTACTTGGACCCTCATACCTTGCATGTGTTGGCGTTCCCATCACCAACACCACCTTTAAAAAAAATCTTCTGCATTGTTTGTTAGAGGACATAACTTTTACTTGAACAATATACTTTAATTAACTAGGGCTGGATTGTGACTACTTTTGGTTCTTTTTCTTGGTCTTCTGAATCATTATTTCGCTAATAGCACCAAAAGCAGGCAATATCAAGTCCCGCTGAGGATTTTTCGATGCTTTCATTTGTTTCAACATTTCCGATATCCCACAAACTGTGCTCGTCACTACGTCCAGTGGTGGACTGGCCTTGCACGCTTTGCCGAGTATTTCAGCTATTTCGATTGGTAAACCCTGAAACAATACATTCAATAATAATTTTATTTTCTGCCTTTAATTGTGAACCTGCATGTTGTCCTCGTTAATATTAAGTTTTTAAAATGCATTAACATATTTATTCGCATCATCTATGCCTATGTTTGCACTTTAAGCAACATTAAAGATTTAATGATCTTTTATACAGTATGGCTACATATTAATTAAATACATCAGTCAATAAATGTTACAAATTAATTAATATTACAAAAAACTCTTATTTTCTACTTTCATATGTCATCCTATGTTAATAATGTTAATCAGACTTTTTAGTTACATAAACAGATTTTTCAGAGTTAATACAAAACATTCTTAGATTTTTTTTTTAAATGTTGAACGCGTTTAATTTTCATAATTTAGGAGTAATATTTACCTTCATATTTTTTTTGGACATGCCTTTATAAACTTCGTCAACTGTTTTCAGCACTTTGTCGGTGATCTGAAACAAAAAGTAACATGTCCTAAACAAAAAGTATTAATGTCCAAAACAAAAAGTAATATATTATGTCCTACCAGCACTTGTTTAGTTCGAAATGTTTTCTCTCTCTCTCTCTCTCTCTCTCTCTCTCTCTCTCTCTCTCTCTCTCTCTCTCTCTCTCTCTCTCTCTCTCTGTCTCAATAGAGCATACAAAATGATTTTTTACTCTAATAATAAACAATGCTGTACCTCATAATACTGTTGCTTGTGATGCCGTATGTCTCTATCGTCATACTTTGTTTTAATTTCTGCAAACTTGCTGTTGAAGATCTCTTCCTGAATGGTCTTCAGCCTTTGTATTAATTCAGGAAGACCTTTGGGGTACTCCTCCACCACCCCGACAGACACTTCTCGTATTGCCTGCATGTAGTCATTGACAGCCTCGTCTTGAGCAAGTTTCAAAGCTCTTTCTCTCTCAAACACATTCTTCTGGTGTTGATTTTTTATAAATTGATCTGTTTGATTTTTATATTCAATTTCAATAAACTGGAATGAAAAGAAAAAATTAATAAAGTTTATATAATATAATTTGGGGGCGTAATTTATCATAGTAGCCGGAAGTATAAGTTTTCTGGTCTTCCTATTTATATTTCAGCATTAAAATTTTACTTCTACTTCAAACCACTCTGTTAAGTTTTCAAACTAAATTACAAACAGAAGAGCTGCAAACTTTACACTTCCGGCTACTTTCGGTAGAAATATTAAATTAATTCGA
The DNA here is from genome assembly GCA_949825025.1 of Siphlonurus alternatus. Lineage (NCBI taxonomy): Eukaryota > Metazoa > Arthropoda > Insecta > Ephemeroptera > Siphlonuridae > Siphlonurus > Siphlonurus alternatus. The sequence goes on along the minus strand of OX463780.1, from coordinate 48,842,891 downwards.
CTGTACTTACGTTGATCAATTTGTGTCTGTACTGCTGCACTGCCAGCTGTTCCTTCCAACAAGTACGTGAAATGACGTCATATTTCATCAACGTATCGATTTTAGTTTGCTCATGACGTGATTGAAATTCCGGTAGTGAGTTGCAGTTTTCAGATGCAATTTTCATTTCACAGCTGTAGGAAGTCCTCGATTGATCCAAAAAAGTCTTTATCGTAGCCTGAATAATAAATAAGGTGTAAAGAATGCATTAAAAAAATTATATTAAATTTGTCAATAAAATAATTAATACGAAAACAGTACGTGAAGTTGTCTAATTTGTAAGTACTTAAGCGATTAACGTTTAAAAAAAAAAAAAGCTTAAAATCGCTCCTTAACGCTTGCTGGAATCGCTCACATTTATTATATTTCTGTAAACTAAATTCAAACTATCCATCGTAAATTTTGCCATTGGACACAATATATTAATATATTTGTAAAGAAGAATTTTATTAGATAAAATAAAATTTATTTGAAAACGTGCCTTGATTTTTTTTCATTGCATATCGTCGCCTCAGAATATGTGTCGTATATACCACAAAGTTTTGATGCAATTATAGACTTTATGTACATGTAGACTAAGGTCTATAATTGCATAAAAACCTCGTGGTTCTTACGACACGTGGCGATATTTTGAGATAGAGAACTTTCTATCAATTTCTGTTAGATTTTTTTTCAAACCTCAAAATTGAGAGATAAGACGCTGTGACGTCATAGTCATGCACCATGTTGGCGAGATATATATTTGCATGACTATGACGTCACAGTATTTTACAGCATGGTTTTTAAAAGTGTTATTGAAAAAAAATTGACAGTACATATATAACTTGAGGCCCTCTATTAAAATAAGCAATAAAAAATCACGCAGTTGTCAATAATTTTGTTACCTCTGCGATGGGATTGTTGTCAATAATTTTGTTACCTCTGCGATGGGATTGATGACGTTTGTCGCTTGAATTTTAGTGACGTAATTCGAGATGAGAGAGACGAGAGTGTTGGTGTCGATAGTCTTTCCGTTCCATTTTTTCTCCACCAAAAACTCAGGGGACAGAATTTTCTCCACAAAGAATTTCAACTCCCTTAGGAAGTCCTCGTTCAAGTCTGAAACAAAGAAGGTGATAAATTAGATGTTCTATCAATCACAATCGAATAGATAGCAGTTGGAAGGTATAATATTACATCAACTTAAGTCTTAAATTTTTAATTACTTCATTGCATTTAGTACTTGCTTTGTTAATGGTTGTATAAATAAAAATTAATAATAATATTTACGTAATAATAATTTCAATTTAATGCAAAACCGCCAAATTAAAAAAAAAAAAAAAAAAAATGAAACGAAACGAAATGTATATTTATTTTAAAACTCTAAAAACGTGAAAAAGAATTTTATTGCATGATATTTCAAAGGTATATCTTTTTGCACCTGGTGAATTTTGGAGCAGGGGGGAGGATTAGGTTTTGAAAGGAGAACAGATCTAGTAAAAGTAACTCAAATTTGATATGGAAAATTATTTTACCTTTCCAGGCCCCTGTGAAGGTCGATCTAGAAACACATTTCCCGGGGTGAGGCATCAAGAAACAACTCACGTCAGAAAAATAAGATGAGATGTTTTGTGCTGGCGTGTCTTTGCTCGCCGTGGAGTCAGCAAAACACTAAAAAGAAATTAATTAACACAAGTTGGGGTAATGTACTTTCAATATTTATTTGTACCATGTGCAGAGTTCCTATTTCCAATAGTATCTTAATTGTGTAAACAATTTAATAATTTTTGTGTTGACAATGCAAAATTGAAATTTGCAAAAGGGCACTGCAGAATAGCTTTCAAATTTTATAATTTATAATCTGTGTATCAGAAAATGTATGACATATCATATTCGCAGAGACTATTAAAAATATCAAAATTTAATAAAGATTAATTTCATACATATGTAGTGATTAAATAGAATTTAGTTCATATATATGTCCTCTTCACTATCTAAATTATAATTTGAAGCATTTTTACCTGCGAACTCTCCTCTAAATGTTCCTTGCCTCCTTCAAATCCGTACTCGTCCGACAATTCCCAGTCTCTGATGAGGTACACGAGTTTCTGGAACGTGTCCGAGTTGCCAGCCTTGCGGTTCATTCGAGCGAACTCCAGCAGACTCTGGATAAAAATTATTAACATATCATCATCAAATTGAAAACAATGGAGTATTGTCCTCAATTTTTTTTATTGCAGAAATGGATAGAGGGTGCAAAGTTATTCTACCCTGATTTTTTTCAGATTTTTTTGAGACCTGGAACTATTTTTAAAAAAATTATTGAAAGTCCTTTTTGTGACGTCACGAGACGCCGCTCCTTAAGAAAAAGATAGGACTTGCCGCCGCGTGACGTCACAAAAAGGACTTTCAATAATTTTTTAAAAATAGTTCCAGGTCTCAAAAAAATCTGAAAAAAATCAGGATAGCATAACTTTGCATCCTCTATCCATTTCTGCAATAAAAAAAATTGAGGACAATACTCCATTGGTTTCTGAAGGTTAAGCCGGTATTAAGGCGGATTCAGATGGCGACAACGGCGATGCGACGCGATTTTGACGTTAAAGCTGTGAAATCCTATGCGGCGGCGAATTCGCCTGTAATCGCGTTAATTATGATGCTATTTTTCTTTTAATCGCCAAATATAGCCGCCAATGGATGTTACAGCAAGTGCGCATTATTCGCGTCGCGTCGCATGGTAAAAATCGCCATGTGAATCCACCTTAAGGGCATTGGGTGTAGCACCGGTAGTTGGCAACACTGACCTATCTTCACCATGCTAATTTTTGGTCATTGCTCCTCGGAGTAATTTTTATGCTAGAGCTAAGCTGATTGCTGTAGTATCAAGATAATTAGTAGCCCAAGTGCACAATTTGGCTAAATAAAGCCTGATTTAAAGAAAAGTATTTTTTAGTAATTTTTTAAATTTACATGCATTTTTCTAAAATATAAAAAAAATACTTTTCTTTAAATCAGGCTTTATTTAGCCAAATTGTGCACTTGGGCTACTAATTATCTTGATACTACAGCAATCAGCTTGGCTCTAGCATAAAAATTACTCCGAGGAGCAATGACCAAAAATTAGCATGGTGAAGATAGGTCAGTGTTGCCAACTACCGGTGCTACACCCAATGCCCTTAACACGATGCAATTTTTCTAACTATTAAATACAATTTTCCTTACAAGAAAACTTGAACCCCATTTGTTTGTCATGGAGTTGAAATTTTCTTGTAAGGAAAAATTGTATATGTAAAATTGTACCGTGTAATGCCGGCTTTATGTATAGAAAATAAAAACAAATATACATGCGAACAAATGAATATTTTACCTTTGCGTTTTTAAACTCGTCCGTCCTGATTTTCTTGGAGACGTTGAAGATCTGTACTGACGACATCAAGGTACTGATGGAGAAAATGAAAGGGTCGTCCTTGTCAGAGGTCACGTGACACGTGCCTTGCGTGTCCACCAGTACCACCGCCAACTGAAATAACATCACGATGATTTTGTGTTTGACACTGGGAGTCGTTAATGAGTAATAAAAAACAAATTTATTTATTATAACTCGGCAAAAAATAAATAATAATAAAACAAAAAATTTAAATTTCGTTGTAATAATGATCATCTCAGGTGGATTAATCTCAGTTAAGGTAGAGATAACGCCGAACAGCTGATCGACGTAATCCCCTTTGATTAACATGTAAACCTTAGCAAATTGACAAAAATTCTGGAATTTTTTTGAGAGGAAGATATTAGTGCCTAAAAGCCATAGAAAAAATTTCAAAACGATTTAAATAGCCGATTTTTTTTTAATTAATTTTTTAAATTTTCAGCATAGGGCTTTCCCATGCATGGAGAGCCAAACTAAAAAATTAATATAAAAAAATCGGCTCGTTAAATGTTTTTGAAACTTTTGCTATGGCTTTTAGGCATACTAATATCTGCCTCTCAAAAAAATTGTCAGAATTTTTGTCAATTTGCTAAGGTTTACATGTTAATCAAAGGGGATTACGTCGAACAGCTGTTCGACGTTATCTCTACCTTAACTGAGATCTCGGGATCATTCCCCTTGATATTCAAAAAAGACTTGCAAAGGACTTTGAACTCGCCATCAATAGATGCAGGCATTCACATTTTGAAGTGAATCAGTGATCATGCAGTTTTGTGATGAAAATTGAGGTAGAAGTTTAATATGGGATGGAAACCGGAAATATACGAGCATTGTGATAAATTTGCTCAAACCATATAAGCAATTAAATTTGAGAATACTGTTGAATTTTTAACACTTATTTCATTTCCGACAAAAATTTCTTTCGACTCCATTTCCTTAAGTAAATAATGATGTTTTGATGATGTTATTTTATGAAGTTTTTTTCCTTAATTAATTTTCAGTTTAAGTATTGAACGTGAACCTCTTGACTTGACTTGACTTGACTTGACTTGACTTGACTTGACTTGACTTGACTTGACTTGACTTGACTTGACTTGACTTGACTTGACTTGACTTGACTTGACTTGACTTGACTTGACTTGACTTGACTTGACTTGACTTGACTTGACTTGACTTGACTTGACTTGACTTGACTTGACTTGACTTGACTTGACTTGACTTGACTTGACTTGACTTGACTTGACTTGACTTGACTTGACTTGACTTGACTTGACTTGACTTGACTTGACTTGACTTACGTCTTTTCCCACGAAGAACACCTCAGGCCACATGAAGATGCCACTGGTGACTCCCCTACTGCCGTTCTTCCACTCAAATCCTTTGAGAGGTGTGGCGTCCGCTCCTTCCCAGCATTTCTTGTCCTAGGATTTTTTATTATTAAATTAAATTATAATGATAAATTTATAATTTTGTATCCTTAAGATTAGACAAGTTAAAAGACCGAGTCTTTCTCCCCCAGTTACACAAGTATGTATATTTATAAGTAATAATAATTTATAAAATTATTATTACTTAATAATTAAGTTTCTGATCAATTTGCCTATGTCCTATGATTCATTAAAATTTTTATGTAAATTTCTGTGCCCCTCGATTTCTCGTCTTAGAAGATTGGATTTAAATCCATCTGCCTTTAATATTTAATATTAAAAGTTCCACTCACCTCAGCTCTCAAATGTCTCAGCATGTAGTCGAGGAGGAACGATTTGCCCTCCCTGCAAACTCCGACCGCAGAAAGTATGACGATTTTTCTGTCCCCAACGTTCCTTTTATGCAAAACTTTCTCCAAGAGATCCTTGTTGAACGTAAACATTTCTTTTGTTTTGTAAATCAGAGCAGCTGGTTCTGTGGGAGGGGAAAATGCATTCAACACGGTTATCAAGATTAATTAGTCAAAGATTAGATTGTTGGTGGCAGTCACTTGCTGAAATTTCATTACTTATTTAATGCTGCCGCCCAAAAAACCCGCCATATCATCACAAAAACGTGGCTGAATTTGATTCGCGCAAATTGTATTTTACATTAATTTCAACAAACAAATTGATACAAGTCGACTCGATCGCTTTTATTGTTGTTCATGTAAATAAACTTCAATCTAAAGTTTTATATACCTATATATATACATACTGTATAATTATACAGCATATACCAGCTGTACATCAATGATTTCACAAAGATTAGTGATCGCAAATCTTGCAATTTTTACTTTGCTATATTATATAGCATTGATAAAAAGTAGAGGTGTCCGTCCTGACTGAGGTTTCCACGGTTCTCTCAGTCTCATCTCAAAGAATGCTGGGATGCGTAACAGGCCGTGGCCACCATCTTTTCCCTCCCTTATCTCTACTATACCCACTACCTTCTTTCAGCTCCAGTTCACCCACCTTTGACCCTGAGAACGAGGTTCCTGCACAGAGTGGAGCAGTAGAAGGACGGTACACACTGCTTGTACTTTCGTTTCACCGCCTTGTTGACGAGGCTCAGTAGTGCCACCATGTCCACGCGGTGACCCAAGATCTCGAGGGCCTCTGATAGGTGCCACGCGTAGTCTGCAAAATTATATTTACATCAGATTTATTGTATCATCTGTAACATTCGTGGTTTTACATTGAGCGAAAGTTGAGGTTTTGCGGCGCGAGAAAGACGCACTTGTAGCAATCACTTTCCCGCAGGGATCAAATTAACCTAGATTTTTATCCTTTTTGCTAAAGGTGGATTCACATGGCGATTTTTACCATGCGACGCGACGCGAATAAAGCGCACTTGCTGTAACAACCATTGACGGCCATATTGGGCGATTAAATGAAAAAGAGCATCGTAATTAACGCGATTACTGGCGAATTCGCCGCCGCATACGATTTCCCAGCTTTTACGTCAAATCGCGCCGCGTCGTCGTTGCCGCCCATGAAAATCCACCTTAACACAGCTTTTTTATTTTTTTAAATGCGTCTATATTACACGTGGAAATTTTGTTTGAGAGCTTTTGATAAATTATAGCAATGACAGAGAAGTAACATACAACTAAATATTAAACAATAATTTTTTATACGAACATTTATAATAAAGCAGTGAGTCATATTGTTTAAGCATAATAATTACAATTATATAATAATATTTAGTGGAACTGACGGAATGTGTTTAGACAAAACAAGTGAACATTCATTTTGTGTTCACTTAGCAAAATTATAAGAAATATAAGTTTGTCCTGATGTGCAGCTTTGGACCGACTTATCGATAAGACAACTCCCATGTACTGCCTTAATTAAACTGAATATATGACCCAAAGGTGTTTTTCTTTGGCAAATGTACGAATTAAAATAGTATTATACTTACTTTGAGTATTGCCGAAAATATAGAGGCAATCTGATTTGTTGTTTACGAAATAAGATTTTGCTACTGCAGCATTCTTCGCATCCAATTTTAAACATTTATTCTCCTAAAGTGAAAAACAAGAAAAATATTAATTTTACCTTTCAGAAAGAAATTTTCTATTTAAATTTTTTAATGGCATGATCGAAAATATTTTATATAAGTTTTTGTTAAATTAACAACACGTGCATGAAATTAATTCTTTCGTTTTCACTAATACCGTTAAACAAAAAATGTTATATCCTCAGTCATCAAAAATTCAACTTTTGTCTTTTCATTGAAGAATTACATACCTGAATTAAAAATATTTTTGGCTTATTTGACAATTGAAGGCACCCAGCATCGAGGAAACTCTCAATTTGAGCGCGAATGTTCTGCGAGACCTCAGATATGACTCCGATGAACAAACAGTCGTGGTTAGAGAGGTCTTTTCCAGTCAATGCTGCAACACAGAGAAGGGGTTGTTGTAAATTGCAATTTAATAATAACAATTAATTAATTAAATTTACTCAATAAAACTTAGTGTCAGTCAAAAGTTAGAAGTGATTTCAAAATAAAATACTATATAGTGATAGTTATTATTATATTCATTTCAAAGATGAGAGATAAAATATAAAATTATTGATGTTTGGATTAAAATCATCATCATACAAAATGGGTAGTTGCTTAATTATTACATCGCAATTTAAGGCATTCAGTAATTAAAGGGCTGTAAACGGTAATTTTATAATATGTTCATAAAGCAATACCATGGTTCTGGTTAATTTGTTTATTCATGGGCATTAATATTGTGCTTTAAAAAGGGGGGGGGGGCGAATAAGCGCTCACACTCCTAAGTTTATATTTTTTAATTAGTATTTGTTGTATAATATAACATAGGAGTTACCATTTTTTACTGTTAGTTCGTGATACAATGTTTTACATAACAATAATTCAGCAATTCTTTAATTTGCCATCATGGCATTAAAATCCCTTTTAATTAACTTTAATATATAATTATGTAAATGTGACTTGTTCCATTTTTTCTGATATTTTTCCTACGCCTGTTCCTACATCAGGTAAACTTACGTGCAAAGATTGCAGGCTGTTGTCCGCTTACTAAGGCTGTGGTCTTGACGTCAAATCCGAAACCTTGCAGACATTTTGACAACTTCTTCGCGTCCTCCGTCTCCTTGAGGTCATGGTAGATCAGCGCCACACCTCGCTGACTGTGCCCCATGCTGTACTCGGGGTCATCGTGGCTAGTCAGAGTTGGAACGCCTGGTGGTGGACCGCTGTGTGGTAAATTACATTACAATGGTTAGGTCTGCTCGGAAGTACACTATCAAATGAGAATCAAGAATCCAATATATATTGTATAATATACATATATATGGTTCTTCTGACATTTTTTATTTTGAAAACAATTTACGCAGGCCTATTGAATTGCTCTTGATTTAGAATTTCGACCCGCCATCTTCTTAAATTTTGAAATTTAACATGGATATTACTTCCAATAAATTAACCTGAGGTACTGTATTACGTACATTGAGTTTATAATTGATGCTCATTAATGCAAAGAATTCCCTAATTTCTATATAAGTTTATCATGTTTGTAGTGATATTGAGTAATATTTATCCTGCACCGATATATATCAAATGGTACGTACTATATAATATAATATCTTATTCTCCATTAAGGCAATGCTTTTATTTATTTATTTATTTATTTATTTATTTATTTATTTATTTATTTATTTATTTATTTATTTATTTATTTATTTATTTATTTATTTATTTATTTATTTATTTATTTATTTATTTATTTATTTATTTATTTATTATTATTATTATTTTTTTTTTTAGAAAAGTTCTTATTAAAATCATGAAATTAAATAGAACAAAATTAGTAACCAAAGCTGACAGGTTTGTGTGATAATTTCTGTACTCACTGTCTCGTCATGTGACTGGTGATTGCAGCATCCAATCTTTGTGCGGTCGCTTCGTGCTGCGCCACGTTCATTGAGTTACGTCAGGTGTACTGAAAACATTGATTAAATTATGGACTGTATATACACGATTCACACAAAAGCTCTCCAGAAAGAAATCTATTTCTCATAACCGTGTTTAATCTCATTAATTTAAACTTAAATACTTCATTATAACATGCGGCTTATAGTGAGAAATTTGGATATATACCTTCCTTCGTGAGTCGCGGCTATTTTATGTGATTTCTTATATATTTTGTTCCAAATATGAACGTGTGAACCAATTATACGTGTGAAATATCTTGACTATACAGTTAAGTCCAATAAAACTAATATTAACATTAAAACGTTTTATTTTATAGAAGAAAATTCTGATTAAATTTGTAATTATAATTTTTGCGATTTAATTTTATTGTTGAATTAAAAACAGTTTCCACGCTACATTGCATTATCATGAAGGCATATACCCGAGTTGAAATAAATTTCATATTTTATTCACTATTAAACTCTCCCCTCGTCTAATTTCCTCCTATTTTGTACCATTTTTTTTTTAGATATATGTAAAAAAAAAAAAAAAAATAAAAAAAAGGAAAGATACGAGAATTTAACAGTTTTAAGTCCGCCGTTGTGATTAAATAAATTGACATCAAATTTAAACATATTTAACAATAACACAAAATAAAAATAAAAACAGCATTCTACGTCCTCTCCCATCTAGCTAGCTACACACAGGTTCCCTAAGTTCCTACCCTGCACACTTGCAACTTACAGACTAACTTACAAACTAAAGGTCCCTAACTCGCTCCTGGAGTGACTGCTTCCCGATAACAAGTCCCGCCCGCTCCCTGCAGTGCGCACCCTGACGCCGTCAGGTAAGGGACGGCACGGGGGAGAGACAAGAAGAACCCCGGGTTTTGAACGACCCGCTCTCAGGTCGGCTCACGGGACACACCAGTAGCAAGAGACTGAAAGGAAGTTGTACTATTTGAGTCTAACTTAATAATTTGTTATTAAAAAAAAAAAAAAAAAAAGTTAAATTTGAGGAATTTTATGGAATATTTTACCAGTGTGGACTTCACTTCTCATATAAATGAGAAGCAAAACTATAATAAACCCAACGTGTGTGTATATATTTTTTATTTTAAATATTTCCTCCCTTCTGCAATGCTATAAACTATCATAAATTTTATGAACCACCTGTTTTATATTGTTTAATTAAAACAATATATAAACTATATTTGTACTGAATAGCGAAAGCTAAATAAAGATCATTTCATTTCATTTCATTTCATTTCATTTCATTTCATTTCATTTCATTTCATTTCATTTCATTTCATTTCATTTCATTTCATTTCATTTCATTTCATTTCATTTCATTTCATTTCATTTCATTTCATTTCATTTCATTTCATTTCATTTCGCATTTAAAAGGTTTTTTGTTATTTTTTTGGTGACACCATATTATATCATATATTTTGTGAACTACCTTTTATGCAAATATAATTATATAGTCCTAATTCTAAGGTAAGAAAAAAAAAATAGATGAAGTGCTAACTGCGAAGCTCTGGTTGCTATTATTATCTTGTATATTGAAAATATATTCTGTTTGCTATCCAGCGTTAGAGTTTACTGAAACTCCTATAGAAATGCAACCAATATTACATCCATGTCGTTTATTCTTTCCTAGATGTTTATGATGTGTACATTATACATATATCCACCCATCAAGTCACACCTAATAATATTTATATTTCATAAACTTGCAATTGCAATTTAATGATTACTCGAGCAAAATTTTCTTGCGTGTCTTTCTTAATTAAAACAGAGTATCTGTGCATGATATGAGTATCTGTGCTGTCCGTGTATGATATGAACATCCGCACTTGTATGATATATGGGCATCCGCGTACATGGTATCCTATATGTAACAAAAATATGTTACAATGCGGATTTCATCCATCTTCGAATATGTATCAGTTATTAAAATACGTATTTTAATATCTCTTGGATCCACGCTTGTACGTGCATCCGTGTAAATAATAAAATTATTATAGTAAACTTAACGAAATATAGAGGAAAAAGTCTTACAACTTGTTAGATAAGAATTATAAGAAGGAAGTATTATCATCATAAGAATAAAAAGCCTATAGAATACATAAATATAATTGTATTTTTCCAGTGTGGGTAAACGTTGTGCAAAGTAATAGCTAATAAAAACTTAATGGAGGGGGGGGGGGGGGCAGAACATCTTTTTGCTTAAAAAATTTTTTTTCTTGAATATTCGATTCGTTCAAACCCGTTTGTTGATATATTACTTGAACATTTTAGAAATTAATTACTGTATTAATTATATTTTAGAAATTACTGTATTAATTATATACATCCTACAATTATTCTTTCTTTCTGTTTTTAAATATCATGTTATGCCAGTCAAATAATTATTCACAAATAATACAGAAATTCCAGTTACTCACCGAAAATTGTTTGAAATGTTGTATTTTTAAAAAATTGCACAAACACTTATAATTGAATAACAAATTACATCAAAATTGCATTTTAATATTAAACGTATTCACTGCAATATTATAATTGATTTATTTTATGAATTGTAAAACAGGATTCTTCGAACGGCGGTGAAACATAAAGAATTATTTCAATCGCCACTCGACATCATTTCGTGGTAAAGTAATTTACTATATTAATACATATATCACTTTGTAGACACTTCAAAAGTTAAATTAATGACTGGAGAACATTAAATATAAACACTTTCAAATAAACAAAACTAACTGCACTTTTCACGTCCCATCTAATGTACAAAAATGATCGCGGACTATAAAGGAGGAAAAAACGCTTCGTGGTTTCAACTAGCCAATTAAATTAAAGCAACAATCATTCTGAGAACAGGCGTGCATGATGATATAAGCTTCCATGGTATATAGAGGAAAAAGTCTTACTTGTTAGATAATAATTATTTTTTATATATTATGTATTATAACGCAAGGAGGAAGTACAAAAATCCATGATGGTAAACCTGAACTGTAATTAATAAAAAGTAGGAATTAAAAAGTTGATGAAATTTAGCGAGGGGAAGTCCCTTTAAATATATCAATTGAAATCACGTGATCATTGCATGACACACCTTCACGTCTTCAAAATTTATATAAGTAATAATTTGTTACTATTTTAAAATATGTTATTTAATCCTTTATTCTAAAACCAGAGTATAAATATCAATCAGAATCAATCAAGACAATTATATTAATATTTATTTTTATTTATTAATATTATATAATTACATTATACATAAATGGCACTTGACAGAATTATATAATATTATTATATTCTAAAATACACGGAATAGTGATAGGATAATATTAATATTAAGTCTGCATGATATATGGGTATGACAATTATCACTCAGATGGTATAATAAAAGTGGGAGGTGTGGCGCAGTGCGCTTGACCGGGTCTCGTCAGATCACCGAAGTCAAGCAACGCCGCGCGTGGTTAGTAGTTGGATGGGTGACCATTTTCAACAAAAACCACGTTTCCCACCCAGGGGTAAATCGTTGCTCTTTTCTTCAATGTGGTTCCCCTGGCTTTGGACCATTGCACTTCCGGTTCATTGACAAAAGCTGTAGCGTCCATCCTGGCTGAAGTTTCCACGTTTCCCTCAGCCGCAGGCAAATGCCGGGATGGATTTGCAAGGCCGTGGCCGCCCCCGTTCCGGAAGAGCCCGCGAAACGCTCAAGTTAGGGTTTCGGAAGGTTCGGGGTTTCAAAGTAGTATGTAATTAGTAAATAGAAGTACCCAATAGGGTTTGATTAAAAAAAAAAAAGTTAACATTATGGTCAACATGGACATCGATCATGAGCATTAGGACGGGAACTGAAAGTAACTTTGCATCGGTTTAACATGCAGCTCTCTCTATTTCTATATTACACAACTACACACATGTATAATTATACATATATTATTATATATATTATATAAGTTTAATAAAAACAACAATAAGATATTTTTTAAGGTATATATTGTTTTATTATGTAAAGTTTGTCCAAATTATTTAATTTTTAAATAGCGCTTGAAAAATATTAGTTCACAATATTTAATATTGTTTATAAATTTAATGTAAGGTTTTATTTTTTTTTATATTATTATTTATTTGAGAATTTTGCGTCATTAGAATTATCTTTATTTTGTTCTCAACGCGTTGTGTTGTTATCTGATTGTTCACAACGCGTTGAGTGCAAAATATTTTACTCCCAACGCGTTGGGATCAAAATCGTGATGCTCCGAACGCGAATTTCGCGTCTTGGAATTTCTGCATGGTCCCAACGCGTTGGGATAAAAAATTTCGCGTCCGAAGCGAATTCGCTTCCGGATTGTAACACAAAATAATTCAAATTCAAATTGTTATTTATTCAGCAACAGTTACAGAACCAAGGCACTAAATACAATACAACAATATATTATAAATATTATAAAATATTTATAATATATATATATATATATATATATATATATATATATATATATATATATATATATATATAAATATGTGTGTGTGTGTTACTTTAGAGGTAAGAAGATTAGGTTTAGACACGCGTGTAAAGGATGAGTTGAAGAAGTAATTTTTCAACTAGGGCAAACACAACATTTATTTTTAAACAATTGCATAACAACAGAGCAAGAGTATAATTACGCAAAAACATATCGGACGTCGGGTGGCAGCTGTTTTTTTTTTTATATAAATATTACATTTGAATTTCGTAACTTGTACAAAATAACAAATTGTGCAAGTAAGCTATTTATGAACAATGACAGCTAAAGTTTCCCGTCAGGTTATACCGCATCTTCCGAAAAATACCTCCGGATTGCGCATCTTCGCCACCTCCTGTTTACTGTCTGCGATTTGTCGTTTTGTGCAATTTCCCGTGACATTTGGACCTATATAAAGTGTCTCGATTACATTGCAAGTACAGCAATTATCATGAAGCTCTTGTGCGCCTTTCTGGTGAGTATTTACCTACGCATATGTAGAATAGAAGGCCCCCTTTAGACCCATTTATTTAATATTTTTTTTGTAATATCTCAGATTGACAAGATTTTTTTTTTTTTTTTTTTTTTTTTTTTTTATTTAGGACCTCGAGTTTTGAATGGCAATATTTACATTTTGCTTTAATTTCTGTAACACCATTAACATACCTAAATATATGGTGGTAAAAAACGTCATACACTCAAGTCAAGTTTTGGTTCGCATGTCACTTCATTACGATTTTGAGGATGTTATTTAAAAGAAGCGAAATTTTTCGAGACTATATTTTACCAATACTTAATACAGTAAATAAAATCCTAAGTTAACTTGAACCTATTCACCTATTGAGCCTATTTTCCATGAAATGGCTTGCATTGTAGCCAGTCCAATACAGACTCCTGATGTATATAATACAGTATATGGAGTACAAAATTATGTTACTATGAATTTTTTCAGATTTTTTTTCTTTAGTCCTGAAACTACTATTTCAATTATTGAAAAATCTACAAGTTCTGTTGGACCCCCTGAATCCTTATTAAAAAGGATAGAGGGCCTTAAACGCCCTTTGACGCTTCCAGGGGGCGTGGCCGCACTTTCAATATCTATTTAAAAATAGTTCTGGGTCTCAAAAATATCTGAAAAAATTCAGAGTACTAATTTGTCACCTTTCATTAATTTCTGTAACAAAAAAAATCACGCTCTGTGGTGAAATCTACTATATACATTTAGTTGGCATGCAGATACAAGATCATACAAAAAAATGTTAATTTTAAAGGACCATTCTCTTTGTTCCAATTTTTCATTAAACATTTTCATGTAATTTCAGGCCGTGGCGGTGCTGGTGAGCGTGGCTGCAGAAAATGAGGTGAGTTTCTGCAAAGTATTTTTATTGACTTAATAACAAACATTTGATCCTTCGTGTTAAATTTTAACATTGAGACCTATGTCATATTTTACGAGTAGTACATAAAATATAGTTCATTCGCTGTTTAGAAGTATTCTGTCAGATAATAAAGCATTCTCTGTTATAGACAATGAACTACATCAATATTTCTCTCAGGATCATATGATTTTATACACGATAATTAAAATGTACAATGTTCGCCTCTGAAAACTTTCCTTGTTAATTAAGTTGCAGAGGCGAAAACTTTTCAGAGGCAAGGAGGTTACATATAATATTTCAAATAAATTTGCTTTTAAAAATTATACATCATAATATTATTATTCACGAATATAATTATAGTACAGTACTATCAATTTTAATTTTTTTCACTAAATTGAGTTAGACTCGTAATACAAATGTAAAAATCTGGTTCTTTTAATCAACCTTTTTTATTTTTTCAATCACTAATATTAATATTTTAAAGATATATAATGTGTTAAACAAATTGCGTAACTTCGTGGCAAAATGGTCAGCGGTTTCAGCGTAGGACCAACAAAGGGACTTTATACACAGAAATTTAATATAATTTGTAATTAAATTCAATGTTTTTTTTGTCTCTATGTTGTATTATGTACAGCCACAAGAGAAATAAATAAATAAATAAATAAATAATTGAATCAATCAATCAATCAATCAATCAATCAATCAATCAATCAATCAATCAATCAATCAATCAATCAACCAATCAATCAATCAATCAATCAATCAATCAATCAATCAATCAATCAATCAATGGTTGTACTCTGTATAATATTCGGAGGATCATAAGTAGCTTACTAACCTCAAGGGGGGGAAATGTAGGGGAAAAAATAAATTATAGTTTCTGAAAATAAAATCTGAAACAGTTCATGCATTAATAATATTTTAAAATGAAAATACAACACTTTATACTTAATTTGTAATTTTTAATTCTCCACTTTATACTGTTCATTATATATACATTATATCGTCTTTCGTCCGAAGTAATGAGCTATCTGCTTACCACGATTTCATTGCAATAATGAGCTGTCTGCTATTTCAGTTGAAGGCATCAATTATGAGCTGTAAATCGGTATAAAATAAAACTCATTTTTATGCTCACCTAAAATAGCTTAAATTGCATCTAAATCATGGTAAGCAGATAGCTCATTATTCCGGATGAAAGACGATATATTATGTTAATTATATGTACATATATCATGCAAAGATTTGATCCTACAGGACTCACAGGAGGCTCATCAGCTCGCGGCTCGGAGCGATCAACAAACCGAAGACCAACAGCTGCAGACGAGGCAAGGGTCCCACGGGTGGCCCAATCACGTGAAAAAAACACAGTTGCAGACGAGACAAGGGTCCCACGGGTGGCCCAACCACGTCAAAAGAGAAGCGTTGCAGACGAGACAAGGGTCCCATGGGTGGCCCATCAGGGTCGAAAGACAGACAAGGCAAGGGTCCCATGGGTGGCCCAATCACGTGAAAAAAACACAGCTGCAGACGAGGCAAGGGTCCCACGGGTGGCCCAACCACGTCAAAAGAGAAGCGTTGCAGACGAGACAAGGGTCCCACGGGTGGCCCATCAGGGTCGAAAGACAGACGAGGCAAGGGTCCCACGGGTGGCCCAATCACGTGAAAAAAACACAGTTGCAGACGAGACAAGGGTCCCACGGGTGGCCCAACCACGTCAAAAGAGAAGCGTTGCAGACGAGACAAGGGTCCCATGGGTGGCCCATCAGGGTCGAAAGACAGACAAGGCAAGGGTCCCATGGGTGGCCCAATCACGTGAAAAAAACACAGCTGCAGACGAGGCAAGGGTCCCACGGGTGGCCCAACCACGTCAAAAAGTAACTGCTGTTGATGCAAGGGTCCCACGGATGCCCCATTAGGGTAAAAAAAAACAGACCGTGGCAGCACCTTTCTCCTAACATGAACGTCACATCTTTGCTGTGCACTGAATTGGTCTTTATTGGGATTGTCTAAGTCTATACTCATATATATTATATGTAACCACGAGAAAAATATAAATAATTTAAAAATATTCCGGATTTTTCTATAACATGCCCGGAAGCCTCTGAAACTTCCGGATCGACTGATAGCTTGCCAAAAATCACGTACGTCGCTAGAAGTCTCTGTTCACGGAGTCATACGCTGGCAATATGTTTTGATTACAATTTATTTTACTTACTCCATTCGAAAAACAATAACAAATTATAAGCTGATTTTCTCACCTGAAAAACAAAAATGAAAGACCACTTTATTTCACTCAATGTATGTTTGATGTAAATAAAAAAAAAATAAAAAAAAAATGAATTTTTATTTGAAAGTTAAGTCATTACAATTTAAAGAATGATCGAGGAAAATATTAATATTCCACTCTTTTGGAATCCATTCATAACTTCATAAGTATTTTGTTCATAATAATGGTTATATCATTAATTAAAAGTTTTAAATATCAGCATTCATTTCTCTTGTAAACATAAAAGATTGGTATCGTTTATTGCAAAATATTAATTTACATTATTATGAAAAAATAAATTTACCTCATAATACTTTTTGCACACTAAATATGATATTTTTAACATTTTTTTAAACTGAATGGGCCTCATTCTTTGAGTTTTTTAAAAGGCTAAGGAAGTTGATCATATATAATTTTTATTTTTTGAAAATATTAGCTCTTTTCTGTAATTAACTAATAATTATATGGCTTGGCATAACAACTTGGCAACACTTTCTTGTGTTATATTGAATGGACGTCATGAAGAACTTCATAAAACATAAATATGGTCACTTTCTCTCGTACAGTACATAATTATTACAATTAAAAATGCATACAGAAATAATGTCATAATCAACCCCGAAAATACAAAATGGGTTCTGCAGAATTTTTTTGCTTTCAAATGTTCTAATAGACCTTTTTTTAAAGGTGAAAATATTTCTAATAATAATGGTCCTCCAAAATATTATATATTAGCTGAAAAATGATTATATATAGGCATTATTTATATGCACATCAGTAGGGACCGGATTTTTAAGCTGTAACGATTTTTAGAAATTAATAGCACATCAAAACTAATGAAAGATGTCCATGAATCATACATTTTTATGGCCAAAAATAGCATCTTTTTTGCAGCTTGAAGAAACTTAATTTAGGGGTTATGGCTTAAACCAACAAAATGTGGTTTTTAAGGCTTAAAATGCACTTTTTTTTTTGGCTTAAAATGCAGGAAAATAGATAAATTTTGATTCAGTGAGGACGTAATGAATTTGGTAAAAAAAAAAGTTATAATGCCGCGACTTTTCTCCTCATGGTGGCTCTAGTTATTATGGTGCAGTCAGCACGATCACCAATTTTCACCTTTCGTGCGTAAATTTGCCCAATTTTTATCCAATCACCGTGCGTATAATTGCTGTCACGTGACAAAAATTTAGGTGTTTCCAAATGTAAATTCTATCGTAAATAAATATTTTAAATATATTTTATGGTGAATTGTCTTTGCAAATATGCAATAAAACCCAAAAAGCCGTATCAGGTTTAATGAACTTTTAACAGCTTAATGTAGCTTAATTTGCATAATTATTAGAGCTTAATTAAGCGCTTAAAATAAGGTTTTTACAGCTTAAAGATCCGGTCTCTACACATCAGTAACATAAAATTGTTGATTAACATTGCTTCTAGAGACACACAATTTTTTATTGACAAAAGTACAAAATCTGCTGGCTTATTATTATAATTATTATTTTTTTAACTTATTTGACTGACATGAACATTCCATTTTAAATTTTCCTGAATATTAAATCCAAGAAAATTAATATCCTCCAGGCGATGATTATTATTGTTGCATTGCAATTTTTAACAGCAAAAGCTTCTATCCAGTTCCTTATAAACACTATCAAATTGCATTACTTAAATTTGTTATTGCGCTCTATAATTTTGTTGTGTGTATAACATATATAAAAGAAAACAAATTATTTGTTATACAGGTTACAACTTACTCATGGATAGTTGTTATATTGTTAGGAGTTAATTTAAAATAATTAGAATTAATCGAGGTAAAAAAAAAAAAAAAAGCAAGAATCACAAAATATTTTCGTATTATATATATTATACAAGAATTTCATATTTACATTTCGGGTAGCACGGAGATGCCCGAAGCCACCCGAAGATCTTCGGGATGTAGGCATAAAACCCTAAAATCCTACGCTGTACGTGTTAACGTAACTCACATATCTCTTTGCTAATAACAGTTTTGGTCGCCAAATATTTTTTCTTCACTTATAGCATTGGTTCTTCTTGTCACCATTTATGAAAAAAAAATATATATATACATACGAAAAATTATGCGAATCTTCAGGAGAAATTTTCGAGAACAACTTTAACACATAGTATATAGGAGGATAATATAGCTAGATAAAAACTGTATAATTATAGGATAAGATATTAACAAGATAACTTTATCCAAAAAATAGAGGACATTTAGCTAGAAAATATCCATGAAAGTTCATAAATAATATCTATATAATTTTTTTAAGATAAGTAAAAAGTTCTATACAGATTATATCTAGTCATCTAAAAAATATCCATTGTGTGCTGTGTGGGACGTATTTGCTATGCCGCTGACAATGTTTTGCCTACACAATCGTGACGTCGTGTTGTTTTGTGGCGTATGGTGAAAGACACAATTCCAATGTCATATATATATTCATTATATAATTTTTATAAAATAATATACATTGAATTTTGTTTGTAAATCAAATATTAAATTAAAATATCAAATAAAATGGTAAATAGATGTTATTATATATTTGGTCTAATTTAATGGATCAACTCTGTGGTTTTTAGGAGCTAAAAAAAGGAAGCGGGAACTCAACATACTTCTAAACTCTGTTGTTTTCATAAATTATTTCCATACTTTCTTCAAGAAAAAGCATTCGCGTCGTCACCGTTGTAGCCACATCCATACCGCAGAATGATTTAATTAATATATTTAATGTAATCTAATGTGTTAGTAAGAAAAATCTGTCACACACAGTCTGTCACTGTTATAAACTGATTCAAATATAATCCGTGTAAACGCGCTTTATTTTCTGAAGCTTTCTGACGCTTTCTGATCTTTCTGATTGGCTAATGAAAATTTCTTCCAAGCCCGCGAAAAAGACATCTGATTATCGTTTCCGGTCGTTCCATTCTCAGCGTTCTCAGTGATTTGCAGCCTTTCAGTTTGAGCAGCTAAATTATAAATTTGAAGGTAAGAAATATTAATTGTAAACTGCATTAATAGAAATAGTTTTTGTAACCTAATCAAGGAAACATTTTAGTACAGCAGGGTACCCATATTAGATGATAAACGGGTACAATCACGCAGCGTGCATCGGAGCCACGTGGGGACGTTTCGATGTAAACATCTCTTGGATTTCTCTCTGGACTGAGCCTGCCAGTTGTTGCGTTTTTGCATTTTGGAGCCCAATAATAGCATAAAATAAATAAATATTTTATGATTCCGCATAAAGAAGACAGTGCATGAGGCGGTTATGCCTACAGTATCATGAATCACGGACCAAATACCCCCGGACGAAATACCCCCGGACGAAATATCCCCGCCCGGACCGGACGAAATACCCCCGGACGAAATACCCCCGGACGAAATATCCCCGGACGAAATACCCCCGGACGAAATACCCCCGGACGAAATACCCCCTTGTAAGTGGAGAGGGGCGGGTGACCGACGCGGGAGGGGAAGTTGACTTTGTTTATAAAGTCTGTTTTTCTGTCGTTTGTCTGACGTCACGCGCGTCGTATTAAAGAAGGAAGTTAGTAACGCCATTTTTCACAACAAATATAATATATATATATTATCAAATAATATTCAAAGTATATTTATAGTTAATGCCGTATCAAGATCTCAAATTGCGTCTCTAATTTTATTATATCAAAACATACTCAAAATTGTGCCGCAAACAAAAGATTTTTGTATGCTGTGCTTACTTTGATTGTGCGGCAATTATAAATTGTCTCAGCGTTTTGCAGCAAGATTTTGAAGGTTTTTAAACGATTCATATGTCTCTTAAAAACATTTGAAAATTTAATTCCTAAAAAATATTATGTTTCTAACTTGAGGTTCTCTATTGTAACTACCATGGCATGAAAGAACAAAAAGATGCCTGTCTAAGTTTTCCATAAGCACAACTTTTTCTCAGTTAATTATAAGTTATATAGCATGAGTATATAATTATGTAATATAGAGTCAAAATTACATAAAATTATTTATTAATTGCAATATAAGTTAAACCGTAATAACGTATAATAACTATTCTTAATTACTATTATTTTAAAGATTCAATTTCACATATTTCTTACATAATAGCAATTATTTTATAGGTCTACTAGATATTTTCTATATTCTGCAACGTTTTTAAACTAAATTACCTACATAATATCAATAAACTTCATACTAGTTATACTGTATAATAATAAAATAAATAATAATCAATACTCTCTTTTGCTATTAAGAATTATTATCTTCAATTATTATTATTATATTATCATTAATTTAATTAATTAATGAAAAACATTTAATATTTGTATCATATTTATATTATAAAAAAGAATGATATGATAATATGTAATTATATTTAGTGCTTAATACAAGTGTGCGTATTTCAAATAATTTTGCTAAATAAATATTTTATATATATATATATATATATATATATATATATATTGTTGGTGCATTTGAAAAAATAATTTTTATTTTTTTTTTAATATTTTTTTTTTTATTTTTCAGTCGTTTGTTTTCTCATACATTTACAGAAATCATCAAATTGACCTTCAGATAGCCCAAAATTTATTAATAATAATATTCATGCATTGCACGTTGGCTTTTTACAGCATCTAGATCACGTCAATAATATTAATTGTAACACATAGCATAAAACAGTAAAGCATGATATAATGTTAATTGTAATTAACACTGCTTAAAATTTAAAAATAAACATACATTGGTTAAGGATAAATAATGTCAGTAGTTATTAAGAAAAATATGATTAGCATTGCTTTTAAATTTGTACCAAACCATTCCTGCCATCATTAATTTGTTTTTTTATGAAAAAAATTGGAATAATATCGGTGAAAATTTCTTGCAATGATAATCAGCATTTTAAGCCCGTATTACACGATACAATTTTGCATACAATTTTTCCTTTCAAGAAAATTTCATCTTCATACAAACAAATGGAGTTCAAGTTTTATTGAAAGAAGAAATTGTATGCAACAATAGTTAGAAAAATTGTATGGTGTAATACCGGCTTTTAAGATTAGTATTGTTTTAAATGGGGATTGCCTTGGCTTTTAGTGAAATCAGGAAATCAGTATCTAATTTGCACGAAAAAATTAATTACTTAATATGTAGACTTTTTTTTTTTTATTTATTTATTTATTTTATTTTATTTTTTTTATTATTAGCAAACATAAATCATATTACCTTGTGTTTTACTGACTAAATATTATTAATATTAATATAAACTTATATTAATAAGTTTACCGTCGAAAAATGTTGAATAAAATGGCCGCCACTACAGTGACATTAATCCTTATATTAACAATAAAAACATTCAATTATAATACTTATTGAGGAAATATAAATTGTTAAACTTATACAATGTTAGTTATAATTTTTTTAATGTTAATTTGGAAAACAAAGTTCAATATTATCGAAATTACGTTTAAACATAATTATATTCATAAGTATTATAAATATACTTATAAAATATTATCAATATTAAAAGCAAAGAAATATCACTTCTAACTCGTTTGTAATTAAACTAATCTAAATTTATTTTATATTCACCCAAGTACATATTTATACAAAAAAGTATATGACAAACAATTGAGGTGAAAAGGATACAATATACACGGCACAAGCATGCAGCACCATAACTCAGAGTATGTGGTATTATATCCAAGTTATAAAACAAAAGGAAAACAAACAAAAAAATGCATCAAAATAATTAAAGTTAATAAAATACTATATTATCAAGCAGATTTACAATCATTTATTTTTCTCCAACTGCAAAACGCACACTTAAATATCATAAGTTTACCATAACTACAAATCAAGGGGCCCGAGGGGCATCGATCATGAACTATAAAAAAAGTGTAAAATTCTGGAAGTAAGTCACTAATGATTTCAGTTTATTATTATAATGCGAAAAGTATAAATTTAATAAATTACTTTTATAAAATATAAAATATTTTAAAAAAATATGCTATTCTTTCTTGCAGTTAGCAACAATTAACAATTAAGTGAAATTGGCAATGTAATTTAAAGCTTTTAATAATTGAGTATACGCTCATTAAAGATTGTAAGATTGTTAATGAAAGATAATTGAATTAATGAAGTTTTATTATTTTCTTGCATTAAATCTTCAGTTCAGGCAAAATATTTCGGAAGTTTCGGAACTTCAGATATTATGTACGTATATATACATATATTTTTTATTTATATATATATATATATATATATATATATATATATATATAACGATTAATATTAAGGTAGAGATAATATGGATCAGCTGGCCCAATGCTAAAAAAATCCCATTCATAAAAATTATGAAAAAAATTTATAATGTTCTCCTTAACATACCTTATCAGTAGGTAAAATATCAGGTATACAAAAACGAGCTAGTTTTTGAGTTATTAATTTTTAAAGTTGACTAATTTAACATGGAAGTTCCGTTTCTCTATGTTAAATTAGTTAACTTTAAAAATTAATAACTCGAAAACTAGCTCGTTTTTGTATCCCTGATATTTTACCTACTGATAGGGGATGTAGAGGAGAACATTTTAAATTTTTTTCATAATTTTTATGAATGGGATTTTTTTAGCATTGGGCCAGCTGATCCATATTATCTCTACCTTAATAATAAAAAAACACGCCCCCTTTTCAATACATTTTTCGTCCCCGGCGGGGTTCCCCCTCCTCTCCCCAGAGCCGCGGTGAAGTGAGGTCGAGTGCCCCCAGGCCCGAAATTTGTAGTTACGTATGAATGGACAGCTTTCCATCAGTGACAAGCTAACCCTCAGCCATTGGGATATGGCGCACGTTGTTGCCGATGGCATTAAGGCACACCTCTAGGGTGGTCCCTTCATTGATGTGTGCCCTGAGGATATTACGCAAGCGTCTGTGCAAGACAACGGTGTCAGAACATTGTTTCTTTGCAGAAGCTGCACCCAACTGTAAAAATTGGGCAAGTTTAGTTTCGTCAGCTGCCACCTCGCTTTGCATTTCCTGTATTAGGCAGTATATTCCAGGGTGGTTCATACTGACAATATTGGAGAACCTATTATTCCATCCCTCTGTTTGGTTATTTGTCAACTGACCCCCTTGCATTAATGAAGTGTGGACATTCCAAGATTGGGGGGGGGGGGGAATATAGGCGGGGTGTGGATTACGTCAAATATTAGAGGATTATTTGGGTGTGGGACATTTCTGTAAGTGCCAACGACATAGTTATCCCCAAAGTATCTCACCAGATCAGCACACTCCGCAGGAGCTGTATCTTGCAAGTGATAAAACCCCTCCCTTACCTCGTTAAGTGGCAAAAACGCCAACCCATCCAACTTTCCACAAAATTTTCTAAATTCTGGAATGGTGTTATATCTAACTGTTAAACCTAAATCTTGTACCTTCCTGTACGTGCTTTGTGTTAAATGATAGAAACATCCTCTTATAACTACATGTTGGCCGAACACGTGGTGGATAGCACTCATCACACCTTTTTCAAAATCCATGAATATTCTAAGGGGATTAATCTGGTTGAACCCACGAGCTTGACAGGCTTGTAGTATTATTTCAAACATTTCTTCATAGGATGCCCTTGCTTTATTCTGAAGCAATATATAACCAACAGTAATAAACATGCCATTATGAGAGGGGATTCTTATAACATACAGTTGTTTAAAATATATTGGACACAATTTGAAATTTCCGTCGATGTACCAATCCTTTGCGTTCGCCAGCTTCTCGAGAAAATTGTTGGTGGCGAACACGATGATTCTGTTGGCGGCTTCTGGTCCGTTGTCGTGGAGAAGAAAGGACTGCGGGGGATTTCCTCCAGTTGTGGTCCAATCACCTGCAACAAAAAAACAACAACATACAATTAATTTAAAATTATTAATATATTTTATTCATTATGATGTAACTTTTGTATAGTAAAAGCATATATATAAATATATATATATATAATATAATATAATATAATATAATATAATATAATATAATATAATATAATATAATATAATATAATATAATATAATATAATATAATATAATATAATATAATATAATATATATAATTTTTAAAGTTGACTTCTTTAACATGGAGAAATGGAAGTTCCATGTTAAATTAGTCAACTTTAAAAATTCATAACTCAAAAACTAGATCGTATTTGTGTACCTGATATTTTAGCTAGTGATAGGGGGTGTAGAGGAGAACATTTTAAATTTTTTTCAGAATTTTTGTGTGAGGGATTTTTTTTAACATTGGTGGCGTTATCTTACCCTTAAAATATTAAGAAGTTGAAACAAAGAAGCCCTTAATTTAAATTAATTGATTTGATATTTGATGAGTCGACTGCTGCTACTGATCCGACATTAAATGTAAAACATATAAAATATAGTTGTTTATAGTGTTAAAAGTGGGGCGGCCGAAACGGTCCGGAACGCCGTTTCGGTATGAAACATCAATGCATAACATTTCTAAACTGCTCATATTTATCAATATTTCAACTGTAATTTCATGATTTAATTGTATCAAATATCATGTAAATTAATTAAAAAAAAATTGCCCCGCCCCTTTTCTAAAAAAAAAAATATGCCTGCACTGGGCTACTGGGGGGCTCTGCCCCTCCGACCATCACCCGAAGTATTTCCCGATTAATTCGCACTTATCTTGCGTTCCGGCAAAAATGCGAGCCCACTTTTACCATTGATCGCTTTACATAAAAAGTGTGCATAATCAAGATGAATTAATTTAGCCGCTCTGTTTTTTAAGCCATTTAAGAAGATAAAAAGCAAATTAATTATTGTTGTAGTTAACAAATTTTACAATATAATAATAATAATGTGTGACTTCCAGTTTCTTTCAATTTTAGAGGGAGTAAGGGGATCTCCATGTGGCCAATGTTAAAAAAAAAATAGTGGAGGAAATGCTTATCTTGCCCATGTTAAATTCAAAATTTCGGGGGAGGCTGATTCCCCCCACCCACCCCAAAAAAACTAAACAGTATAATGATAAAATTAAGTACATATGACATAGCTTATAAATATAAAGAAATCATTTTCTTCACCCTTTTATTGATCAAGTGATGCAAGCTGCATTCAATGCAGAATATGAATAAGTAAACCATTTTTATTTTATTGACATGCTATGTCAATTAATATATTATCTCTATTCTATTCAATAGCTCGGATGTGTGCGTTGTTAAGAATTAATTCTGTTTGAATTTTTTTAAAATAGACAAAATATGTTGTGATGTAGAAATATAAAATATAATTACCGTGTACTGTACGTAAATAACATAAGATGAAAAAAAATAACAAATAAAAAAAAAATGAATTTATTATAATATATGATCGTATCTTTGTTATAATTAAGATAATTAATTCTGTTTTAATATATTATGACTTTATTATATTTAAAAATATTTTGAGGGGGGGGGGGTAAATGCAGATATAAGTTTGTCTGCAACAAGTATTAATTTGCATTAAACTAACAATTTATTTGCCGTTATGAATTTAAAAATTAGGTGTTCCCAGTGAGTCTATCTAGGTAACACCAAGTTAGATGACGTGGCCTTAATAAAGAATCTTGCATGCCTGTGAGGGTATACATCCTACCACCACCTCACCCTGTTACGCAAGCGCGGGTCCACGGATCTTTCGTCAGACTTGTCCGCGGCCCGGACCACAGCCTTTTCGATTACAAGCCCAGCCTCGAAAATTTTATGCCTGCGCTATAATAGGAGGTACTTTCATTTTCGGATTTGATTTTATCTGCATGTGTAAAATTACGTATTTTTGTGAATTAATTACCAAGTAACTAATAACGATAAAAATATTAAAATTACTCGATAATTTTCTCCCACTTTTCCTCAAGACTGTCATATTTTTTTAAAATTTATTGCAATTATTTTTAAGATGAAATAAAACAACAAACTAAAGTGCCTCTTGATGAAAAGATAGTATGCATCTTAGGTAATTGAGGTTGAATACTTACTATTTCCTACTCGATGGTGGTAAACAATATAACTAATGGTCGTATTTAAGTATAATAAAAAAAGAGATAAAAGTTCCCGAGGCAAACATTATTGTGATATCAATAAAATTAATGTAGTGCATCTCAATTACTCAAGAAAAATCGTTACATTTGCATTACATCTTATGGGGCGAGACTGAAAGTACCTCCTAACTTAATACGAGCTCGGTGGATGGGGGAGCATGGAATCACATTCGGGAGCATGAATGAGGCCGGGGATATGAGAATTAAGACCGTGCCCGGAACTTTTATCGGATATCAAAATAAAAATTGGCATTTAGGTTTTTACAAACATTTCAATTAAAAAGAATTGTATCTAAATATATATTTAGCTTACCTTCAAGTCTCACTTCATGTATTGTTGTTGGTTCTTTGGGACGTCCGGCAGCTACGCATTTGCGAAGTCGTCGCTTCGTGGACTCCTCGAGTGGCATCGCCTGCTTGGCCTCGTCCGGAACATTTTTGACACCTTCCGCGAAGATCTGTGCTGGTTTGGCTGACGCAGAGTTTCGTGCACGGTCCTTCATCGCAACCGTAGTTTTGGTCACAATCACCGCTTGCATGTTGAGAGTGCCACACATATGATGAGACGGCAGGGAAGTCACTCGGGTTTGTGAAAGATTTGTTCTGAGAGTTGAACGACACTTTGTTTTCCCTCCCCACTTGCAACATCGCCAGACCTTTTCCGTACCATTCACTTTACCGATAGTGTACATATAGCCATTGAAGATTAACTTATCATTACCTTGGTTAGTTTTGGTAAACTCAAGTGGACCGTTCTGTCCTTCCATGATGAACGATAAAATAGAAATGACCTTTCAGCTGACAATGTATGACTCGATCGTCGCATGGTTAGGGTTAAAAAATTAAAAAGACGAAAGGTGATTGGCTATTTGTAAAATCAAGGGTATATTTTAGGTAGAGGGGGTTATTGGGGGTGGACGATCTGTAAAGTTGCCTGAGATTGGCTACTCATGATTCATGTTTTTTTTCTGGTTTTTCTGAATGACAATTTTTAAAAATCTTTAAATAAATCCCCTAACTAAAGTACGTCATTAAAGATCATTTAAAATTGCTGCTCACCTGACTTTTCGACGAAATCTCCTAAGTGCCATTACCTAGCTAAGTACGTCATTAAAGATCATTTGAAATTGTTGCTCACCTGACTTTTCGACGAAATCTCCTAAGTGCCATTACCTAGCTAAAGTACGTCATTAAAGATCATTTGAAATTGCTGCTCACCTGACTTTTCGACGAAATTTCCAAAGTGCCGAAAAAATTATATTGAATTAATAATAATGCACTATTTTGCACTTGTTAAAATGTCAATTTTCTATATAGTAACGTACACGTTTAAAGGGCCGGTGCCCCGGGCGGTTACGGGGGGACGTCACGCAGTCCCCAACATCTGCCGCGGTCAGATGAAAGGAAAGAATCGTCACTAGGTAGTTAACAAATCTTGCCTAGAAATATGTGATTTAAAGTTGTTTTATATTTTTGACTTGGCAAAATATTCAAAAACATGCATATATAATATACGTTGGCACCAAAGTCCGAATTCGGACAAAGCCCGAAAAAATTGCGCATACCTAGGTGTGCCCCTAGCGATTTGAGCAAAGCCTGAAATTAAAAAGTATTTCGGGCTTTGCTCATTTAAATTTGAACATTTCTAGAAGTGCTCAAATCGAAAAAAGCAAGCCCCGACGAGAAGTTTTATATCGGGCTTTGCTCATTTAAATTTGCTCATTTCTAAAAGTGCCCAACTCGAAAAAAGCAACCCCGACGAGAATTTTTATTTCGGGCTTTGCTCACTGTTTTGATCATTTCTAGAAGTGCTCAAAGCAAAATGAAAAATAATAATTGGAAATTGTGCCGTATTATAGCAATAAATAATAAATTAATGTAAATTTAATAATATTTTAATTATATATATCACTTTTTTAATTTATTGATAAAAATACAAATTTAACATTAATAGCGTGTATAGTATTTTTTTTTTATTAAAACATTTCTTTCTGTATTATTCAAGTCATATTGAAAAAAAAAACGATTTTTTCACACTGACAGTGAGAGACACTTTTAATTTTTTTATTAATATCATTTTTTTACAATTAAAGGGTATGATTACAATTATACTCTAGCAATGAATTTCAGGTTGCAGATGAACAATTTCTAAGTTCAGACGACGTACCACTCATGACAAAGAAAAGAGTGTCTCAGATCAGCAGCAGCATTAGCAAATTCAAAGCAAGGTTTTGTGTTTTGCAACTACTAGAAAGGTTGTCAATCTAAAACATGTTGTGCAAAGAAAAAATTTAGATGAAATTTAAAATGCCATGATAGTAATCCCTGCAAAAATAAGTCAAGTTCAGGTAATAATAAAAAGATCAAGTAATAATCAGGTATAATATTTATTTATTTATATATTTATTTATTTATTTATTTATTTATTTATTTATTTATTTATTTATTTATTTATTTATTTATTTATTTATTTATTTATTTATTTATTTATTTATTTATTTATTTATTTATTTATTTATTTATTTATTTATTTATTTATTTATTTATTTATTTATTTATTTATTTATTTATTTATTTATTTGGTACTATCTTGAGGAGCTCTTTGCTTCTTAGCAAGTTCTGTAAATTAAGTTAAATTGATTTTATAATATATCAGCTGTAAAATATTTATTTAAATTGACTAACATACAATATTAATATAAAAAGTGTGACAAAATCGTATGACTTGAATAAAACAGAAAGAAATGTTTTAATAAAAAAATAATTGACACGCTAATGCTAAATTTGTATTTTTGTTACTTAATTAAAAAAGTGATGTAATTAAAATATTATTAAATTTACAATATTTTATTGTTTTAATTATTTATTACAGATTATTACTATATATACGGCACAATTTCCAATTATTATTTTTCACTTTACTTTGAGCACTTCTAGAAATAATCATAACAGTGAGCAAAGCTCGAAACGAAACTTCTCGTCGGGGTTTTTGCTTTTTCCGATTTGAGCATTTCTAGAAATGAGTAAATTTAAATCCGAAATAAAACTTCTCGTCGGGGTTTGCTCTTTTCGATTTGAGCACTTCTAGAAATGTTCAAATTTATACGAGGAAAGCCCAAAATATTTGTTAATTTCGGGCTTTGCTCAAATCGCTAGAGGTACACCTAGATGTGCGCATTGAATTCGGGCTTTGGTGCCAACATATATAAATAGAAAAGGAAGGAATAAATAAGGAAATAAATACAACAACAAGAAAATTAAGTTTCTTCAGGAGGGGTACACATGCTACGTAAAGTGTTCACGGCACCTATAGCACCGGGGGACCAAAAACAATAAAAAATATTGCATTTTTAGACCTATACCAATCAAATCAGAATTAAAAAATGACACTAAAAAAAATTTACTTCAGTTTTTTTTTAAAGTTAAAAAATTATATAGGGACGATTTTGAAAATTTTTAGTTAAAAAAAACTAAAAAAAAATGCAATAAACACTATAATAATTAACATGCATAAAATGTATCGTATCAAAATATATTACACATTAATTTTAATTCGATATGAATGATATGATAAATTAATGCATAATGTATTTTGGCCTACGTTACTAACTTCCTTCTTTAATACGACGCGCGTGACGTCAGACAAACGACAGAAAAACAGACTTTATAAACAAAGTCAACTTCCCCTCCCGCGTCGGTCACCCGCCCCTCTCCACTTACAAGGGGGTATTTCGTCCGGGGGTATTTCGTCCGGGGGTATTTCGTCCGGGGATATTTCGTCCGGGAGTATTTCGTCCGGGGGTATTTCGTCCGGTCCGGGCGGGGATATTTCGTCCGGGGGTATTTGGTCCGCTTACCAGTATGATACCCCCAGCTGGCCCTGACCTATACAGTATGCATATATTATTATGCTTAGCACTGTCTGCAGATTCACTACAGTTATATGTACATAATTATGCATATATGCATACTGTAAAATGTATCATACTGTATGCATACAGTTAGAAAGTATACAGTACTATATGAATACCATGATACAACTATAATAGATAGGTCCATCAGCCCTACGAATTTGGACTGATCTGCGCATTTTGGCCAAAAACACCCAAGGTGACGTCACGTAGTGAGCTCAAAACAGCTGTTTTGCTGCACGAGGGGCCCCTACCGGAGCAGAATTTTTGTTCAACATTAGCGAGAACGTTGCTTTTTATCTCATCTCAAATTTGATATTTATTTGCAATACTACATGCCAAACCGGTTGCAGTAACGTATTAAAAGAATTTTTAAACACTGCGATTCGCAAGCAATCTGGGGTAAAAGTTCGTATCTTTGTTCATAAAGCATACAAAGTTGCTATTGGCTGTGCGCAGATTAGTCACCTAGCGTTTGCGCAGCTTCATTTGGATTCAAGCTTTTTTATCATGCACACTTCGCAGAGCTATGCGCAGTAGACTACTAACATTTAAAACTCGTTTCTGCGCAGCTTTTCTAAGCCGTGGCTATTAATTTACGGAAAACTCTATAATAGAGCAGAAAAAATTAAACGTATGCACCGTGCGCATGGGACGGCCCTGTATGAATACAAATATTATATATGCATAAATAAATAAATAAATAAAATCGTCTTTATTGAGGGCGGGATTTAGGCCATTAGGCCCACTCTTCCATCCAACCCAATGAAAATACAATGAAAAGATTTTTAATTATTTTTAGTAAAAACACATAAATATATCATACTGTTGTAATATGCCATATATATGTCATATTATACCCTACATAGTACATACTATATAAGTAACATACATTTAAATACAAAAACTATATATATAATATAGTTATAATATAAATAATATCATAGAAAATTATATTAAAACACTGCAGGATAACAATTTGTCATGTTAAAATTAATCTAATAATGACTCCTTATACATAAATGACTCTCACAATCAGATATTTATTTTTCAATTTATTATTGTTATATAATGCATACGGTATGCATACAATAAATACAGCATACAGTACGTATGCATATTATACCTGTAACTGTCAATGTTGTCATTCGTTTGTGAGACTTGTGAGGTGCATACATACTGTACGGATCTATTCAATTCAATTCAATTCATTTATTCAATCAACTGGCTGTACAAGTACAACATGGATTAAGTCATTCCTAATAATAACATTAAAATTACATAACATAAAAACACATCAAAATAACAATAATTCATAAAACTATCAAGATATGAAATACAATAGATACAATCAATTAAAAAAACAACATTAGACAGTATATCTTCTGGCAACTTATTACAAAAGTACATTTTTACAGAGTACAATTCCTTATTTATAAGAATATTTTTTAATTTTTCTTTAAATAATTTTTCACTTTCAACTTCTCTGAGACATGCGGGTAAAAAGTAATAAATTTTTGCAGTCTGGTAAGCGGAACTTTTTTCTAATAAACTCGAATTATGCATTTCTAACACTATTTTATCTCTATTTCTAGTATTATAAGAGTGAAATTCACCATTATGAATATATAACTCTGGATATTTCTTCTTGAACATTGCACAATTCAAAATATACATGCTTGGCAGTGTTAGTATTTTAAGTCTCTTAAAATGACCAACACATGAGTCATGCTTTTTAAAACGTAAAATTGTTCTAATTGATCGCTTTTGTAATACAAATAGTCTGTTTAAATGGTTTGAATAACTACCCCAAAAAATAATGCCATACGCCAAATGAGAATAGACATATTCATAATAAATGGAGAGTAATGTATCTTGTGATACATTATCTCTAATTAAATAAAGTGCAAAATTAGCATGATTAATCTTCTTACAAATCTCGTCAATATGAATACTCCAATCCAACGATTCATGTATATTGAGTCCAAGAAATTTAATATTTTGTACCCTATTTATTAATCCTGTTTCGGACTTAATGTAGTAACTATGATCTGGTTCCCTTATTTTCGTATGGAATTGAATATAAAATGTCTTGCTAGTATTTAATAGAAGTCTGTTATTTGAACACCAGGTTTCTACTTCTTTCACAGTTTTATTAGCTTTATAAATTAGCTCCTCCTCTGTGTTTGCTGATATTAAAGCAGTCGTATCGTCTGCAAATTTTATAATATCAGCAAAAGTTACATTATTAGATAAGTCATTCGTTCCAATACTAAACAGGGTTGGAGAAAATTTTCCACCCTGTGGCACCCCTAATGAGATATAGCGGGTAGTAGAGATGCTACCTAATTTTACATATTGAGATCTGTCAGAAAGATATGATTGTAATAGTGTTAAACTACTTAACAGATTGAGATCTGCAGAGCTCTCAGTCAAATAAAAATAATGGCTTCAAAACTTCAAATTATGCCCCCCCCCTCCCTTCACAAATATCTGTAAGTGCATGTAATTATAAGTACTGTATATATCTGCATATTTTCATACTTAACTTTGGGAATCTTTAATTATTATATAGTTGTGACCCTGGTTAACAACCATTGATTACAACCGACCACATCAGCCTGCATGCAGACTGCCCAGAGTATATTACTGGCCCTGGTATGCATGTACTGTACTGTATATATTAATACCATCTGCTATTATAATTTTATTTGGGGGCATACATGACCAAAATGTGTCAATTGCCCCAAAATACCAACCAATCAATCTATAATTTTATTCACCACTCCATCCAACTTCTGCTTTAAATGTCTTGTCTCGGACAATTGTGGTGCTTGTCACATGTTTTGTTAAATATAAGGTACGTGTGGGGTTATATGATACTGTTTGAGAACAAGTCTGAGTTAAGCACCAAAAAAATTATCTTTTTATTATCTTTCTATATTCTTTGGTAGTAACGGTAGCAATATTGCAGGCTGTCTACTTCATTAAATTCACTGGTACATGCTACTTATACAGGCTTATGTAAGCACCTAGTCCAGTTAGAGTCTGACAAAGTTTTGCCCACCAGCACCACGATGGGGTCTGAGAGAGAACGTTGGGCAAGTCGGGCGGTGCTTCTGTGTGAGGATCTTCTACATCACATCTTCTCTTACCTGCCCATGAGAGATTCGGTGCACCTTCAGAGAGGTTAGGTCAATGGTGATGGTGCCTCGGTAACATTTACTGATAGAGGCTTCAAGTGAGTGCGCCTCGCGATGCTCATATGTGTTGCCAAGGTCCATCTTGCACTTGAAAATGAAGCAAAGTATTTTTTTTTTTAAATTTTCTCGTATGACGTAAAAAATTTAATTCTTCAATTATCTACTATATTTTTCAGTTTGGTCTAAAGTTCCTTAAAGGAATTATCCCTAAAAAATATTCTAATTGCAAAAATGAATTCACTTTTTTTTTTTACATAGGTTTAGATAGGACGGTGGGAACACCGAAAAATCAACTAACTTGAAGCCTCTATTGAATGACAGTGTTTACCGCGATTTCTCAAGCCAGTGGTGTAACCAGGATTTGCTCAAGAAAGAGGGGGGGTTCTCAGGATAAAGATTGAGAACACTCCACTGGTTTGCATGCAAAAGACCTGTAAATTAAATCGCTAATTATATAATATTCTTCAACAGTGTGCAAGCTATGGCAAACCATCGGCCATAAAACTTGGCTCAAGTCAACGAAGCTTTCGTGCAGGGACCTGGACAAGACGAGTGGCTACAATAACAAACCAAATCGTCCCTTCTTCGAGAAATCTGTACAATGTCTGGGTCCTCAACTTACCCTTGTTGACGTGTCTGATTATGCCGAGATGGATGACGATACTGTTGATTCCATCCTCGACAAAGTCGGTGAGAGACTTGTTTACTGTTTTAGTCTGAGATTACTTTACGAGCTAATGGACAAGATGCATGAAATTTTTATTGCTTAAATGAATAGAAGGTACCAAATCATGCCACTCTGAATTTTTTCAGATTTTTGTGAGTCCTGGAACTATTTTTAAATAATTATTGAAAGTAATGTAAGTTATGTTGACCCCTCTGGTTCCTTAATAAAGGATAGGGACTAAACGCCAATTGATGCCTCTAGGGGGTGTGGTCACACTTTCAATAATTACAGTATTTAAAAATAGTTCTGGGTCTTAAAATGTGAAAAAATTCAGAGTAGCGTAATTTGGTACCCTCTTCATTTCTTCAGTAAAATTTTTTCATACAGTTTGTACATTTAAACATTTCCTTGCAGAATGTCCATTGCTTGTTCATAAATATTTTAAAATTTTGTATTGCATAAAACCATTTTTTCAATATAAAACTGGCACAAACTGGTTTATTATTTTGGGTCATTATAATGTAATTACTGGTTTTAATTACTGGTAATTACTGGTTTGCAGCTCAGTTCTGCCCAAATCTGGAGGAGCTGCGGATTGATTGTTGGCACTTGCGTGGTAACGAACCGGAGCGGCTGGCCCTGCAGTGTCCCCGCCTCAAGAAACTTTGCATCGAGAACAACACCTCAGATTTCTGGGACTACCAACTAGATTTTATCGTTACAAATTTGCCAGCTCTGAAATGTCTTGAAATTTCTGGAGCTGACAAAATTCGTGGTAATTTTCTTGAAAATATCCCACCACACATTGAAACCATCATTTTTACTTTTTGTGAGAAGGTGGAGATATCTAGACCTTTAAATTTAACCAACTTGAAAGTTTTTTATGTTGAGAGAAGTCGTCATGTGAAATGTTCTAATCTTCGTGCATCAGGCACACTGGAGCACCTCGGTCTGAGCGGCTCTTTCGTCCAGAATCTACATTTTGTCAAAAGATTGAAGCAACTTAAGTCTTTATGTCTTGACGAGTTACAGAAAGTTAACAGACAGGAACTAGAATTGGCATTGGCTGCTATATTCAACAATTGTATACACCTGGAAGAATTAAGCATCACATACCGTAAGTTTGATTCAAGGTTTAAAAACAATATGAATCAGAATGCATGTTCATTTACTTGAAAACTGTACTAAAAAATAATTATACAAAAACTTGATAGTTTAGATAATTAAAAGGACTCTAATTTTGAAGATATACCGGTATGTCAGTACAACATCACAAATATTATTTCTCTATTGGTTAACTTTTTCGCAATGTTTTAATTAAATTCACTTGAACATTTGGCTTTTATTTTATAAATATCCCTTTGACTCTTTAAGTATTGGGCTTATAACTTTCGTGAAATCACACTTTGAATACATTCTGCTTTGATACTGATATGCTAATTATTTAATCTTGAAATATTTATAATATTAGCTGTCATGTGGAACAATATAATGTGCTTGCTGAATCTGGTGATAGCAATGATAAGCATTCTGCATTGTTGATGTACAGCTCATAATGGACAACATACACATGAAAAAATTTTATTGCAGAAATGAATAGAGGGTACCAAATTATGCTATACTGAATTTTTTCAGATTTTTTTTGAGACCCAGAACTATTTTTAAATAATTATTGAAAGTGCGGCCACGCCCCCTGGAGGCGTCAATAGGCGTCCAGTCTCTATCCTTTTTATTAAGAATTCAGGGGTGCCAACTGAAATCACAGGGCTTTCAATAATTATTTAAAAATAGTTCCGGGTCTAAAAAAAATCTGAAAAAATTCAGAGTAGCATAATTTGGTACCCTCTATTCATTTCTGCAATAAAATTTTTTCATGTATGTTGTCCATTGCATTCAATTGATGAACAATAGCAGATATTTTGGTAGTCATCTGGCAAAACCGGTCAACTGGCTTTTTAGAAACTTTACAGGAGAGCCAAAAAACACTTTTTTGAGCGTTTAAAAATTCATAAAATATTTGTTTTTTTACTGATTTTTATGATTTTTTTTGTGGTATCACTTAATTACGAATGTAGCTTGTAGTGAAATTAGAAATTCAATACAATTAATAATTAATTCAGGAAAAAATAAAATGTCCCAAAATTAGCCAAATAGCCGATTTTGCCAGACTCAGATTCAGGAATTTGTAGCCACTTGGCCGGTTTTGCCAGACTGCAATTAGCTTTTTTTCCACCAGTTATCCGCTTTTGCCAGACTCAAATTCAGGATTTTTTAAATTTAACATTATAAAATAAGTTAACAATTAAATTACTATTTTATTATATTGAGCAACTGGATTTTAATCTACATAAAAAATAATATTATACAAAATAATAATTGCGTATAATAATCATCACTTGAAATTGAAGCTTAATTGTTGTGCTTCTTAACGGTAGCATTATAATTTATAACGATTATGCTTTGTAAGATAATAAATTACTAGCGCTTTTGAACATTATTACGCAATAAAATTCTTTATATACCAATGTACAACATGCACTTCAATTATAAATTAAAATAACCCTGACTCAAAGGCACAGTTGGGCACAGTTGGTTACCATGTTGAAGCTTGGGTTCTATTAACATTGTAATTTCAACCTGGCAGACCATTTACTAATCCCCTTGTGGCTGGTCACAAATGGGAATATCCCATTTGCTCCCAGTCAAATCAACTGTGCCCCAACTCGGTACCTCACAAAATGGCCGAACGTGGAAATTCACAGTTGGACAAATGGTTGGAACATGGCGCCCCCTCCAACCCCCTACTCCAATGAAATTTGTTTCCCCTAATTATATTTATTATTAATAGATATTTATCATGTATATCGTGTTATCGTATCCTATATAATTAAAAATAAGTTAAATAAAAAAAAATCACCTATATTTTTTTTCTAGGTATATACATATTAGAGGGTCTAATATATATTATATTACAAAATAATTATATATCATAATATGTACACATGAATTATAATTTTTTTTACAAATTTTTATTATTATTATTATCATTTTTTTTCATAATTTTACAAATCTTCATGGTGGAGTTGCAGTTATAAAACGCCGGATGATCAACGTCAGCTTTCACTGTGGCGATTGTGTCTCAAGGCCGGCGGCTTAATATGGCACCTGCGAAAATGAGGAAAATATTAGATACTGTAGTAAATTTACATACAGTATTATTTCATTAACTAAAAAACAGTCCGAAAAACAGCTTACTTTTAGTACTGGACTGCACTAGAGTGCCATACAATTAAAAAATGTTTTTTTTTTTGTTTTTTTCAATATGTAATTTTTTATTGAACATTTATTTATATTTACTTTTCCAGTGGGTTCAATGCCAACAATAATTTGGTTCTTGTTTGACTGGATGATTAAAGTAAAAAGAGCAAAAAAAAAAAAAAAAGTTGAGGTAATACGTACGTTCTAAAAAAAATTCCGCCGGAGGTATGGAACTGATATCCAAATAATTCTATCCGCATTGGTTCAACAGAAAAAAAAAAAAAAAAAAAAAAATCCAGTCAAATTCAGCTGAACATGGGGCCTAACCTCAAAAAGACTCTCAAAAATCTTAAAAAAAAATAAATAATACTGCATTAGCTAGGTGGTGTGAAAAAAATATAGCAGCAATTTTCTAGGACTAGAGCTTTAACCAAAAAGTGATTAAAATAATTTCGTGTTCAAACTCGTTTTTCCGTTAAAAAATCAAGAAAATTTCATATGCAAATTAACGTGGAAAATTTTCCAAGTTTTTTTACGGAAAATAAAGTTGATTTTTTTTTATATATAATTTGCATTTTATTAAAGCTCAAGTTATAGAATACTGCTAAATGTTTTGATTTTTTTTTTTTCCATGACACCTATCAGTACATTTTCTTGCAGTACATCAAAGTCTTTGTCAGGTAAGCCCCCATGTTAAACAACACCTTCACGTACTCTGCCTTCATTTTTTTTTTTTTTTTTTTTATATATAAAACCCATGCCAGATATATATATATATATACATACATTTTTTTAAATTTTGGGTCAATATGGAGGATAACCAGAACTATTTTTTAGAAATTCTAACTTTATTTTTATTATTTTGCGATCACTTTACATTTTTTTTCTAATCCATATGGCAATTATCTGAAGTATCTGAACAAAAAATTTTATATGACACACTTACAACTACACTATTCTATATTTTTTGTTTTAAAAATAATGTCATTAACTTCATTTATACAACTTCACGAGCAGAGTGGCCACTTTGGCTTACACACATACTAAATGCGAGTGTCTCATTCTTATTGACCATAATAATTTTTTTTATTATTAATCTGAATCCCGTAACAACCCTTTGAATCACATTTAAATGCACCAAATTCATTATCAGTTATGCGCTGAATCAATTCCAAGCGTTCCGGGTTTTAAAGATTTTATTAAAGCTTTAAAGTGTTTCTGAGATTTTGATTTTAAAAAATTGTTCACTTACCTTCAAACCACAAAGAAATATTAAAATTTACCTACCATTCATATTTATGTCAGAATAAAGCCATGCGCCACCGACAGGAACCAGCAGATTCTGCTTTGGTTTTTGTAGATTTTACCCCAAGCTGTTGGACCAAAAAAGAAAGTATTAGAAATTATGATCAATTGCATTGATGAAGTTTAGCTTTCAACCTGGGAAAAAGCCAGCTTTTCTTTTAGAACCATATCCAGGAACAAAAGTAGAATTTTTCAATGCAATTGTGTTTAATTAAAAGAGTAAAGAAGTTTGTGTATAATTTATACTCCATTCAGCCTATAAACTAAAAAAGTTTGAATTTTTTATATCTATAAACTTTAATATTATATATGTTTTTTCTATTCAATAATTAATTAAATATCACTAATAAAAGAATTTCACTACAGCATTTAAAATCATGTATACTGTATGCATATAAAGTATCATTTTTTCAATACTCGTTGTTAATTACTTTGTCATATCTATCTAACCTGTCAACTCAGAGAACAGAGAACCTATAATATACTGCTGGGGGGGCGGGGGAGGGGGGAGGCCAAGGCTCAAAGTACCAGTCAACTGAGTTCTAAGCGCGTTTATATTCTTTTTTTCTTTTATTACCATGATGTGTGCTAAAAATATATTTCACAAATATATATTATTTCATGATTCTGATAATCCATATTTATTTTGCTTAACAAAATTGCTTAGATACTGTATGTTCAAATTGTTTTTGGCCAGGACTAGAGCCTTGGTTATCCCCCCCCCCCCTCCGGTGTAGACAGACAGAGATTTGACGGAGGACGGACAGGAAAGGTTGAGGCCTGTACTCCCTCGGGTGCCCCCCGACAACCCTTCAGGTTCGGAGGAATAAGGTGACTGCATGGATGACGATATTAATAGGATAGGAAAGGAGACAGTTTTGTAGCCTAGGCTTGTTAGGTTTTGTCCCCGTAGAGGTGGAGGTGGAGAGATTGTTAAAATATCCAAACAATCAATTAGGTAAAAAAAAAATAAGAAGCTAGGCTTGAAAAATGAAGCCTGTATTTTTACTCGCGAATAAAAATACAGTTGTATGTACGTACTTCACTGTATAATACTGTACCGCCGCGGTACAGTATTATACAGTGAAGTACGTACATACAATTTTCGCAAGAAAATTTAATCTCCTTTAGTATATTTATGCACACAAATGACACAAATGGAGAATATGCATATGGGGTGGTTCTCTTAAATGAAAAAAAAAATATGATTTTTTACTGTATGCATATATATATACTATAAGCATGTAAGCAAGAATTAATAATAATAATAATAATAAAAAATATTAAAAAGACGCAAACTGAAATTATGAAATAATACCATATTGCAGTTCTAATTAATTTTCAAAATTCAGTATGATATGATATGCATCTCCTATAGAACTTTGTTAAAATAATATATTTCAAGCAACTTACTGTATGCATACAGTACAAGCCTGCAAAATATACAAGAAAAACAGAAACACGCGAGGAAAATAATTTAAAAAAATCTTATATTGTTGATCAACAACAGGTGGAGAAGCCAAATAAAAACACAACTGTTACACCACAGACAAAATAAATAAATATTCAAAGTTTGTGCACAACTTACCTACCAGATTTAAGGTGTCCGTGAGGTGTCTCTTCACAAGTTTTCTCACAAAAATATTCCTTATACCATTATCTTAAAATCTCACTATATTTAAAGCTTTTTTGGATAAGGAAAACATAATAAATTACACAAAACTTTTGTATTGCACGGTAAGTGCGGAAACTTCTCTGCAGGCGGGCAAGATGGCGATATAATTCTTAGCCAATGAGCAATGAGAAACAAGTCACGTGATTCTGCGATTTCTGCGCATGCGCGTGAACAATGAACAGCGGCGAAGTTTTAAAGTCGATCATAAAATTCATAAATCTTAATCACACAATTAACAGACTATTGGGCACAAAGGGGGATCAATTCTGGTCCAAAACACTGCATTGAAAATTTTACTTATTGAAGATAAAATGAAAATTCATCAAATTAAAAAAATTTCGACCTCACAATCTGTCTGTTGGCTATACTTTTTATATTTTTTAAGTTTTAATATTTATAATTAATGTCAATTAATTAATTAATAGTTGCATTTTTTTATATATAATATATACGTAAATAATTAAAAATGTCATAAAAGCTATTCAAACTATTTCCATATTGCTCCCAATTTAGAAACATGGCACAAAATGGTACACCCATTTGTTCCCCATTGGGGCACAGTTGCGTAAATGGTATGCCCCTTTCTGCAACTGTGCCCTAATGGGGAACAAATGGGAGTAACAATTCCACTAACTGGGAAGCATAACTGTGCCCAACTGTGCCCAACTGTGCCTTTGAGTCAGGGAATATACTCATTAAGTGGGTATTGTAGGTTCAAAAAAAGTTTATCTACACAAAAATAACAAGTTTGACTATGTGGGAGGTATGATGCAGTGCGCTTGACCAGGTATCGTCAGATCACTGAAGTCAAGCAACGCCGAGCGTGGTTAGCAGTTGGATGAGTGACCATTTTCAACAAAAAATGCATTATCCACCCAGGGGTAAATCATTGCGCTTTTCCACTATGTGGTTCCCCTGGCTTTGGACCATTGCACTTCCGATTCATTGACAAAAGCTCTAGCGACCATCCTGTCTGAGGTTTCCACGTTTCCCTCAATCACAGGTAAATTCCGGGAATAATTGCAATTAAAGTAAAGTGCGCGCCAGGAAAAAACGTTGAGTTAGTATTTTCTAAAAATGGTTCAAGTAGTCCTCCATATCAAACCAAAATTAAAAAAATTCTATCTCAAATAGGTTTGCAAGAAAAAAATTCCAAAGTCAGAGTGAACGCGTTGCTTAACATGGGGCCTAAACTGACAAAAACCCTCGAATATCTCGAAAAAATACACCGTTAGATGGTATATGAAAAAAACATAGTAATGTTCTATGACCCAAGCTTTAACCAAAAACCGATTAAAAAAAATTCTCTCGAATCCATTTTTCCGTAAAAAAATAATAAAAAATCTTATGGGAATTAACATGATAGATTTTCTTGAATTTTTTACGGAAAAATGGATTCGAGAGAATTTTTTTAATTGTTTTTTTTTTAAAGCTTGGGTCATAGAACATTACTATATTTTTTTCATACCATCTAACGGTTTATTTTTTCGAGATATTCGAGGGTTTTTGTCAGTTTAGGCCCCATGTTAAGCAACGCGTTCACTCTGACTTTGGAATTTTTTTCTTGCAAACCTATTTGAGATAGAATTTTTTGAATTTTGGTTTGATATGGAGGACTACTTGAACTATTTTTAGAAAATACTAACTCAACTTTTTTTTCTGGCGAGCACTTTACTTTAAGGCCGTGGCAGCCACCGTTCCAGAAGAGCCCGCGAAATGCTTACGTTAAGTTAGGGTTCGGGGATTCAAGGTAGTATGTAATTAGATTAATTAATAAATAGAAGTAAAATATAACCAAATATATACGGGGGTTTGATTAAAAAATTGCTTCTTCTTTATTTTATTATTATTTTTTTTTCAATTTTTTTTTTTTTTTTACTACAAGGACACACCCCTAAGAACTTACAGCTCGCGGCGGGGTAATGGGTAGGGATAAAGTAGGAAAAGGATGGCGGCCCATGGCTTGCTACGCATATATCCCAGCATTTACTGAGGTGAGACTGAAGGAATCGTGGAAAACCTCAGTCTGGACGGACACCTCTACTTTTTATCAATGGACCAAAGTGATGTCCAAAGCCTGGGAAACCACACACAAGTGCATCACTGCACTGGGGGGAAAGCGAGAAGAGTTTACCGAGTAGCGTAATTTCTACTTAAAACGGTCACCCATCCAAGTACTAACCACGTGCGACGCAGCCTGACTTCGGTGCTCTAACGAGAACCGGTTGAATCAATGCACTGCGCCACGCTCGACCTACATATTTGCTACACTCTTCTTTTATAATTAATTAATTATTAATTGAAAATCATAAAAATTACAGGGATCGGATGCGGATGCAAGATGCACAAGGATGCGCAAAAATGGGCTTGCATCCGCATCCGTGCATCCCAGATGCACAGGAAAAAATGAATGCATCCGGATGCGCATCCCAGATGCCCGGGGAAAAATGAATGCATCCGGATGCGCATCCCAGATGCATGAAAAATAAATTTGCATCCGGATGCGCATCCACGGATACGGATGCACGAAAAATAAATTTGCATCCATTTAACACTTTTTTTTCTATTTTTTTATCAGGTTTTTTGCTAACGGCCTCTAAATAAATCTTTAACAGAAGGCATTTTTTTTTTAAATTTATTTGCCACTTGTCGTTTAAAATTGCAAGAAACAAAGTCTATTATAAAAACCAAAGATCAGATGCAGATGCAAGATGCACACGAATGCGCTAAAATGGGCTTGCATCCGCATCCGTGCATCCCAGATGCACGGGAAAAATTAATGCATCCGGATGTGCATCCCAGATGCATGGAAAATAAATTTGCTTCCGGATCCGCATCTCGGATATGTGAAAAAAACGCGTGCATCAGGTCCCTGAATTCATAAAAAATAATTATCTCTTATAGTCTATAATAATCAGTATTAAAACTAAATAATTTTAAATTAATAAAAATTAAAAATCTTCAATTATATTTGTAACAAGATTAGAGCCAGATATCCGGTTTTGCCAGATTCATGAGACAGCTTTTTAAACCACTTGTCCGCTTTTGCCAGATTCATGATGAACTTTTTTCAACCACTTGTCCGGTTTTGCCAGACTCGACTATGAGAAAAATATTTTCAAAAATCTTGATATTTTTGCCCTTAAATA
The DNA here is from genome assembly GCA_949825025.1 of Siphlonurus alternatus. Taxonomy (NCBI): domain Eukaryota; kingdom Metazoa; phylum Arthropoda; class Insecta; order Ephemeroptera; family Siphlonuridae; genus Siphlonurus; species Siphlonurus alternatus. The sequence goes on along the minus strand of OX463780.1, from coordinate 48,798,588 downwards.
TTAAAAAAAAATAGTTGCATTGTTCAGATGACAAAATGCTTCTAGAATATCATAGGATTCAATGGAATGTACAGCACTATGCAAAAAAACGCATATCGAAAATTTCGCCACTTGACCGGTTTTGCCAGATGACTACCGATTTCATCTGCAAACAACCATGGTAACTCTTTATTCCAGACGAGAAATTATATGTTAACTCTGTCCAGGCTGTGGTTTTATTACTCAATGCCACACAGTTCACTAATCCACTTAAGGGGAAGGTAACACGGATCAGCTGATCGATGTAGTCCCATTTGATTAACATGTAAACCTTAGCAGATACACAAAAATTCTAAAAAAAAATTTGAGATACACATTTTAGCACCTAAAAGTCACAGAAAAAATTTCAAAACAAATTTTCAATCTAATTTTTGTTATTTAACTTTTTTAAATTTTTAGCACAATAGGGCTTTCCCATGGAGAGCCACACTAAAAATTTAATTTAAAAAATAATATATAAAATATATATCAGATTGAAGAATTGCTTTAAAATAATTTTCTGTGGCTTTAAGGTGCTAAAACCTGTCTCTAAAAAAAATATCAGAATTTCTATGTGTTTGCTAAGGTTTACATGTTCATCAAATAGGGCTATACATCGATCAGCTGATCCGTGTTACCTTCCCCTAAAAAAAAAAAAAAAAACACTTATATATTCCCTGCTATTTGGCTTGACCTATTGTATGATGGTGTTTTGCAGCCTGTGTTAGTCCGTCCACGTTTGATGCGACCAACATGGATCAGCTGTTCTCAACCATGGACGAGTCCTACACGACCTTCACAATGTCGCTAGAGGGTATCAGTAAGCTGGGGAAGCTGCGGGTCCTCCGCATGAGTCACGTGGAGAACACCTTCCAGGTGTTGATGACCTTGGCGAGCCGTGCCAAGGAGCTGGAGCAGCTGACAGTGTCACACTGCGAGGAAGAGCTGAACGCAGCTTTGGTGCAGTGAGTGTTGTTCTTTATTTATTATTTCAGTGGGCTTAGTAGATGGTAAACCACTCTTAAAATTTCAGCAAACCTTCCTGACACCATGATATAAAATGTCTCCATTAAAAAAAAAATAAATAGACCAAATTCGGTGAAATTTTCGAAATATTTAACATTGAGATTAGCATTGTTTAAGGTATAACCTGAGAATTTGTCCGTCAAGGTCAAGAGGCGTGGCTTCACTGGCAAATCTGGCAACACTGTTGCAATAGTAATGCGAATAATTTTTTAGGAGGCGGGTGGTAACTACAGTCCCTGAGAGCGTTGCCAAGTCTCTTAATTAGGTCATATAGGAAACGATCATCGCCACGGTTCGAAATATATGAAAACAATTCAGAAAAATAGTCCAAAAAATTAGCTTTTAATCTGTGTAAAATTTTAAAAAAATTCTCGAGCCTTTTTTGTGTAATGTTGATTGAAAAATTTAACATTGAAAGGATACAAAATACACCTTTAAATAAATTAATTATAATTAAACCAACGGTTAAAAAAATCTGAAAAAAAAATCAGTAGTATTTGGACAATTGTTGTAAGTCTACCAAATTAATTTCAAGAACATCTGTCGATACGACTTTTTTCGTCCGAAAATCTCAGGTTAAGGGCATTGGGTGTAGCACCGGTAGTTGGCAACACTGACGTATCTTCACCATGTTAATTTTTGATCATTGCTCCTCGGAGTAATTTATATGCTAGAGCTAAGCTGATTGCTGTAGTATCAAGATAATTAGTAGCCCAAGTGCTTAATTTGGCTAAATAAAGCCTGATTTAAAGAAAAGTATTTTTTTTTTATATTTTAGAAAAATGCATGTAAATTTAAAAAATATAAAAAAAATACTTTTCTTTAAAGTAAAGTGCGCGCCAGAAAAAAAAGTTGAGTTAGTATTTTCTAAAAATAGTTCAAGTAGTCCTCCATATCAAACTAAAATTCAAAAAATTCTATCTCAAATAGGTTTGCCAGAAAAAAATTCCAAAGTCAGAGTGAACGCGTCGCTTAACATGGGGCCTTACCTGACAAAAACCCTCGAATATCTCAAAAAAATACACCGTTAGGTGGTATGAAAAAAATATAGTGATGTTCTATGACCCAAGCTTTAACCAAAAACCGATTAATAAAAAATTCTCTCGAATCCATTTTTCCGTAAAAAAATCAAGAAAATCTACCATGTTAATTCCCATAAGATTTTTTATTATTTTTTTACGGAAAAATGGATTCGAGCGAAATTTTTTTTAATCGGTTTTTGGTTAAAGCTTGGGTCATAGAACATCACTATATTTTTTTCATACCACCCAACGGTGTATTTTTTCGAGATATTCGAGGGTCTTTGTCAGGTAAGGCCCCATGTTAAGCGACGCGTTCACTCTGACTTTGTATTTTTTTTCTGGCAACCCTATTTGTATTTTTTTTCTGGCAACCCTATTTGAGATAGAATTTTTTGAATTTTGGTTTGATATGGAGGACTACTTGAACTATTTTTAGAAAATACTAACTCAACTTTTTTTTCTAGCGCGCACTTTACTTTAAATCAGGCTTTATTTAGCCAAATTGTGCACTTGGGCTACTAATTATCTTGATACTACAGCAATCAGCTTAGCTCTAGCATAAAAATTACTCCGAGGAGCAATGATTAAAAATTAACATGGTGAAGATACGTCAGTGTTGCCAACTACCGGTGCTACACCCAATGCCCTTAAGCCTTAAAATGGTGACTGCTGTGACTTTTAGTCAAATCAGCATCTTTTTCAAACAAAAAATTAATTACTCAAAATCTACACTGAATTTTTTGTTTTTTTACATCAGCAAACCAACAGTTATTTTATTTTATGGACCAAAATATTTTCAGTTTATCAATGGAAAATATTGAGCTGGTGACATTAATCCTTAAGTTCATGTGTGTCACAACAGCCTTTTGACTTAACGGTTAACCTCAGTTGCTTTGGAATCAAAGGAAAGAAGGAATTGAATGAAGTAAATTTTAAGTAATGTTCTAAAACGTAATCACTTAAGGTTTGAAATTCAAGGGGGCAGCTTTCTCACAACAGCTCCATTTCCAGTTTCCGTCCTTAAGGCCCAATGTTAAACTTCTACCTCAATTATCACAAAACTGATCAGACAGATTAGCTTTACAATTTGTATTCCATGACATATTGATGGCAAGTTCCAAGTTCCTCTGCAAGTCTTGTTAAATTTAAGAGGCTGATGATCTCAATCAACGGAAAATAGGGGCCATCTCATGTTACAATGATATTCCTCTGATAATGCTGAGCAAAGACCCTCTGTCTTGTGTCTATATCTTTTTATTTAACATTGACAACAAAGAAAAACATGTAGTTGTGTTACTTTTAAAATACCTTTAAAAAATTAAACTGGCAACACTTGCTTTACTATTATAATTTCACTGCTACAAGAATTGTGATGTCAACAGTTTTTAGTTACAAGAAGAGTTTCTTCACTTGCAGGCTGGTGCGAGGCTGCAAGCAACTGGCCTACGTCAACGTCAGTGACTGCCCCAAGGTCACCGCTGCCCTGCTGACCTCCGTCAACGACGAGATGATCTCTCGCAACGACATTCTCACCTTCGTCTTCCAAGGTGAATGAATATTTGTTTATTTTTAGTGCAAGCAAAATTTTTATACCTGATGGTCTCATCATGCTAAGTGAGCTAATTGGTATTTCAATGTGCTTAGTGTTTATTTATTTATTTATTTATTTATTTATTTATTTATTTATTTATTTATTTATTTTTATTTTCACTAGCATGTGCACCCCCTGCTATATACCTCCTAGGGTGTATGTTTTATAAGATTTGGTCAAATTGTATAGAATTTACTCAATTTTATGTTCAATAAAAACTTTTAGAGCGTCATCTCTATTGTTAATAGAACTTTGTTTTTTTCTGACTAAATACCTTCAGTGACCAGTCAAATCAACATTTTGAGATTTGTGTGCAAAGGAATATTGTATATGTTGCTGAGAGTCTAAAAAAAACTCGGATAAATTCCATTGAGTGCCTTGTCTGTTTATCTGTGTCAGGACACAAAGGGTTGTGTTTATTGATCATAAAAATATGTGTGTTCCAGATCATAACGTGTGGAAAGATGCTAAGAGAATCACAACTTCCCCCATGCTCCACGTCCAGAAGAATAACAACAACTGCCCTGTCCCAAGGATGTTGGGACGTCTGGGATGGCAGTATTAAGAAGGCATCTTTCTGGCAAGATCACATTTTAAATTTTCTTTGTGCATTCACTTCACCATTTTTCTGATATTTTTTTGAAGTAAAAATAAACCCAGAATCAGTTTAGTTGTTGAAATTTTTTAATTTGAAAATATTTCTGTTTTGACTGCAATACCTTTATTTAAAGCAATGCCATTTTGTATGCTAAATTTCTAAAAAAAACTAGAACAATTTTGGGTTGATTTTTACCATAAATAACATTTTTATGTAAGGAAGGTTTAAAATTCTCAGCTACAAAACCCATTTTTTGATCATCTTAATGCTTAAATCAAATGAATTTCAATTCTGAAATTCTTTTATTATGTTTCCATATTTCATTTTTGTAAGTTTTTGTGAAAACAAAATGTAGTTGCTTCACTAATCTTTGCCAGATTTAGAATAGGATTTCATTGACCTTTTTTATTTTTCCTTACTGTAATTTTAATTTCAACAATGGTAGTTTTTGTTGTCATGAGACAGTATTTATTTTCAAAACAAATTTCTTTTTTATTATTGTAAATAATATTTTCACAATAGAGGTTTCAAGTCAGTTGATTTAATTTGCAAAACAAACAAACACCAAGTGCCTGCTGGTTAAGCATTAGCAAAAGGTTTTAGTGAAAATATGTCCTTTCCTTGAAATCAGAAATGGATGTTTTCAAAATAATAGCACTGAGCAAATTTTTAACATGGTGGCTTACGGAGAATATGTTTTAGCTGTAGAACAATTGAAGCCTCTATAATTGAAGAAGGTAATCATTTTCGTTGTGATTTTTATGTTGAAATAATGATTTCATTGTTTGTGTAGTAATCACTTTAAAGAGGAAAAACAACAACTTTAATCTTTATACAAGGTGAGGGATTTATGCAAATAGGTTTTAATGTTTATATGGAGTTTTCTTTGCTACTCGGATGGCAAATTCTTTGGTAGGACTCGCAAAATGTGTGCCATATGCTAATTTTTAAAAATCAGACTCTTTCATTTATTACTACAAAGAATTTCAACGGCTGCTATATTGGTAGACTCCAGCCATATTTTAGTGTTGGATGAAACATTACATTATATATATTTGAAGATTCTGAGGCAAGCAAAATGTTTGAAATGTTAATATTCAGCAACATTACCCCTGCGTGTGCTCCAAGACAAAGGGTTGCAGATTTGGGGGAGTTAAGAAGAGCACCCAGTCCAAGAAGATAAATTCAAGTTTGCCGTGCCTGCATCGACTGTGTGTCACAAACTGCAGGCCGTGTTCACTATACAGTACTGTATATTTTTTAAAAATATTTTCTTAAAAAAAAAATGCTGTCTACATGCTAAATTGTGTATATATCAGTCAATTAAAATATTAGTCTATTTGCATTCATAACTTGATGCATATAGTAGGCTAAGTGTAATTGCACATGCAAGTCTCCTAATTACTAATGATTGCACTGAGCAATAGAAAGCAAATGAGTATCATGAGTGTTTCTGATGCAAGTGGAGTATGTAAGAATCGAGTGCTCATCTGGAGGTTTATTTGTTGACGGTCAAGATAATGCTGCTGCTTACCCCGTCAAGTTATGCACTCAGATTTTTGTTTGTTTAGATATAAACTTTTAGAGAATTATTTTGTACACATTTAGGAAGAAGATGGTACAAATTTATTACAAGGATTTTCTCACCTAGAGAGATATTATAGCTCGCCAATCCTTTGACATTCTTTACATATTCACAGTATTAAATTTTATGGGTTTACATTTTATTGTTTTTGATATGAATCATTATATTAATTTAATGGGATCATAAAATTATATTTTACGTTTTCAGTAACTGTCAGCTTCAAAACCAGCTCTTGATTTGCACATTCTGATCAAGAGTCTACATTTCAGGTGTTTTCATAAGGAATATAATAGCTCTTATAGAAAGTGCAAAGAGACATTATTATATTGACTGACTGATGGTATAAAATATGTTTTGTCAAACTTTTACTTTTCTAATGATATAATTAATATTTTGTATTCATACCATTAATTATAATTAACCCATTCATGTTGAAATTATTGAAAATGGTTCCTTAATTATAAATTATTGTAGTATGAAACTGTATATAAATTAAGTTCCCTTTTTTTACATTCTCAATAAAGCATTATTTAATAATTTCTAAAAAAAAAAACATAAATAATACATTTTTTATTTCATTAAGATAAAATTCTGGATATTACTCTTCATTAAATTTAGGATTAACAATGTACGGCAAGATAAGGGGTTTAGAAATTATGCCTGCTGGGGTGTGAAAATATCAAGAAAAATTTAGTTCTCTCCACGGAGAAAAATTTATCCATGGTTCTCTCCTTTTAGTCCTTTTAGGAGTGGATTTTACAATGATCTGGCTATGAAATTAGGATTGCTATTTCTTCGCGTGCTTCGCAGTGTGCAGGCCTTGGTGGAGTACGTGATAAATTAAATGAGAATTAATTGAGCTTCGTCATATTATTATTAAGAAAATAAATGCGCAATGTAAAAAAAAAAAAAAAACTTATTATGCCAAAGACAAGTTTAAGAGAGTGAGTTGAGCAGATTTATTGAGAGATTCAGTCATTGAACTTAATTGCTTAATTGACCCAAAATTAAATGTGCTAAAAGTGGAGTCGAGTTCTATAAAGTACAAGGTCCTTAGCCTGTAATATATAACATCACATGCAAATAATTACAATCAATAAAACTACTACTTGTGGGCACACTTTGCAAATTATACCTTAATTATTTATAATTAATGTAGCTATATATATATATATATATATATATATATATATATATATATAGGTCCAAAAGAATGATAATTAGAAGTCTGTTTGTAAACCCTGCTCGGTGTACTCCGAGCAAGTTTACGAACAAAAATTGTGACGTCATTTGCACTACACTGCCTACCCCATCCTCTGAGCTGGAGTATAAAGAAAGTGGGAGCAAGGCCTTGCCAAGTATAGGCACCGGTGCCTACATAGCACCATAGCACCGGCCCTTCAAGGGTCTCTGCATATATAGCACCGAGCAGGGTTTACGAGCGACCTTATATCTTATATTAAATTAAATTATATGTGCTGACACTAGCTGTGATGTGTAAAAAAAAAACAAATTCTGCTTTCTTTTAAAAAATCTGAGTTTAAGATTTAAAATAATAATGTTATACTTAATTAATTCACAGGAAAAATTTTCTAGAAGGAGAATTTAAATTGCCCACAAATTTTATTATCATTGCTCGACTGTTTTCAAACGAACAGGTGTTTTTTTGCTACGTCACGTGACTCACGTGTTTCCGGTGTTGTCGCACGTGCTTCTTCCTGCAGTTCCTGCGTGTTCTGGCTACAATTTTAAAAATTTCTCAACTTTATTTGACGATTCAGACTAATCTGTTGACCACATCTGCTGATTATAATGTAAGTACAAAAGCCATGCATTGTACATATGCATTACAGGTGGATTATGCATAAATATATAATATATGCAATATGCATACATGTACTGTATGGTATAGCGGCGCATGACACAGAGCACATGTTGCATTCACTGCTGCCAGAGGTTATTAGAGGCTACATAACTGCTATATTCCGATATTCACGCGTGGTATGCATATCGTATGCTTATATACACGCTTACACTATGCATAATAATTATAATATTTTTGTATATTTTTATAGTTATGTGTATATATGCATATACATTATATGGTATATGCATACACTATAATTGACGTCATAAAGTTAGTAGCGCCCCTCGCGAAAACTGACGGGAAACAGCTGAACTACGTGCGCCTAGCGAGGCCCATTGTATATGTTTAACATTGTAAAATCATGTAAATGCTCTCTCAGCAGCCACAGCATAATTTTACAGGAGTGACAACACCATAATTAGTTGTCAAATACGTTAGGACAAATATAAAAAAATATTTCAACTTCGTAAAAGATGTATTTCATATAAAATTTGTTGTTTTTGTGATTCTCCCAATGCTATAGGTATTGCTGTATCCTCGCCAAAATTTCAGCGCTCAGCGCCATCTCTTGGTCCTTTATGTACTCAATATTATACTGCTGCCAATGAATAACTCACGATTTAGCCCGAGGATATGGTATATATGTTATATATGCATATATATAGCACCACTCTGTCATGCTATTATATATTTTTTATTATATTTTTTTTTTGGTACACAGTAAACAGTATGATATGTGATATAATATACACACACCCCATCATGAGGTTGAAGCTTAATTGAGGCTATAAGTTTATGGGTATATATATATAGAGATCATCACTGCAGCTACAGAGGGGATAATAGGTGACCTGTCCTTACACTGATCCTCGCCATCTGTGAGTGGCGCTGCAACTTTTTGCAACTTGCAGTTCAAAATCGACCAATCACTTGACAGCATGACGTCATGTCGTTCTAATCCATCAATGGCTGCTCTGTGGTCAACCAATCGCAGAATCGCTTGGCAGCATGGCGTCACACACGAGCCGCGGTGGCCCGAGGTAGTTGTCTTTATCTTGCTAGTATTTGGAATTGAGCAGTGCTAGGGTGAAAACAATTGCACTGAAGCAAACTAGAATAGTTATACCACGTTTTGGCAGTGAAAAATGTTAACTTTTTGTTTTCTTTCGTACCTAACTCGCGGTTCACAAAATTTTGCCCCCATCTTCGCAATGTATTATTTCGTTTCTACATGCTTTGACCGTACACGAAGTTGCAGCGTCACTCGCACAGAATGCGAGAATCAGTGTAAGGACAAGTCACCTATTAAGGGCATTGGGTGTAGCACCGGTAGTTGGCAACACTGACGTATCTTCACCATGTTAATTTTTGATCATTGCTCCTCGGAGTAATTTTTATGCTAGAGCTAAGCTGATTGCTGTAGTATCAAGATAATTAGTAGCCCAAGTGCACAATTTGGCTAAATAAAGCCTGCTTTAAAGAAAATTATTTTTTTTTATATTTTAGAAAAATGCATGTAAATTTAAAAAATTACTAAAAAATACTTTTCTTTAAATCAGGCTTTATTTAACCAAATTGTGCACTTGGGCTACTAATTATCTTGATACTACAGCAATCAGCTTAGCTCTAGCATAAAAACTTCCCCGAGGAGCAATGATCAAAAATTAACATGGTGAAGATACGTCAGTGTTGCCAACTACCGGTGCTACACCCAATGCCCTTAATTAAGAGAGGGAATAAAGAATGTTGGTTGTTACAAAAGTCCCATCAGCATTCATTTACATGAGAATAATGTGACTGAAAGAACTGAAAAATCTCAGTCAAGACTGACATGATTTATTATATTTAATTAATTCCGGAAAAATCACATTGAAATTAATTAAACAAACGTCATCTGATAGAGAAACATCTTGTCTACGGACTTTAGATAGAAAAAGTATTTGATGATATATTATGTTACTTTTTATCAATGGTATGGACCAAAAAGTATGTCCAAATGTGTGGGGATACACATGCATGCACATACGTGTGATTATCATCTGATCTGTTTTAGGTAAGCTCTAAAAGCCTCCGTGGAAACTTCAAGTAATTACCTAATTTTTATTACACCTCTTATTGCAGCAACAAGAACTGGCAGCACGTTTGACTCTTGTATTCTTGGGTGACAAATTCTACATAAACATCAGTCATTTGCATACAGTAGAGTTGAACCCGAGAGGTACCAAATACTGCGGTGTGATTGGTCCTCAGCTTTTATAGTGACTTTTTACCTCGTGGTAAAGTTTTTGTTCTCATTTCTTTTAACCTGGAACGGAAATGTATTACCGGGCGTCTTTTGTTTGCTGAAAAGATCTTGTTTGGGTCCACCTTTTAATGTTTATATTGTTGTTATGTTCTCCAGTTTGCACGATGGAGTCTGAAAGAGAGCGTCAGGCAATTCAGGCGGTACTTCTGAGAGAAGATCTACTCTCTCACATCTTCTCCCACCTGCCCATGCAAGATTCAGTGCGTCTCCAGAGAGGTGAGAAAAATCATGTGTTCTCTCCATCTTCTTTTGGTGGCGTGAGTTTTATTTTTATAAGGAATGCCACTCTTAAACTTTCCAAATACGAAGTTGAAATATTTGTTAAGGTAGAGATAACGTCGAACAGCTGTTCGACGTAATCCCCTTTGATTAACATGTAAACCTTAGCAAATTGACAAAAATTCTGAATTTTTTTTGAGAGGCAGATATTAGTGCCTAAAAGCCAAAGCAAAAGTTTCAAAAACATTTAACGAGCCGATTTTTTTAAATTAATTTTTTAGTTTGGCTCTCCATGGGAAAGCCCTATGCTGAAAATTAAAAAAATTAATTAAAAAAAAATCGGCTCGTTAAATCGTTTTGAAATTTTTTCTATGGCTTTAAGGCACTAATATCTACCTCTCAAAAAAATTTCAGAATTTTTGTCAATTTGCTAAGGTTTACATGTTAATCAAAGGGCATTACGTCGATCAGCTGTTCGGCGTTATCTCTACCTTAATATTCTAGTTGGTAGACCAAAAAAGGTTTGGTTGGTTGTAATTGCAGAATGTTGAAGAGCAGAAGTGTTAAAAAAGTATGCAGTGTAATAGAGAGATTTAAAGGCAAAAGAGTGTTATGAGTATTTCTGAGTATGCAAGAATCGAGTGCTGTGGAGGGCAATTTGTAGACGGATGAGGTAATAATGCTGCTGGCTTACCCTGTAAAGAGATATGGTGTCATGTCATGTATGTATGTATTCTAGTTTATCTGAAAGTATGTCACACTGTCAATATAGCATTTAAAACCTCTTCTTTTGAAACAGTATGCCTGACTTAATTCACTTACTTTTGCCAGTATGTACCAAAAGCTCCAATATCACATATTTGACACTTTTTCAGCAATTTATGTAACTGAGCTTTACTTATGTAAAACATCTCCAATTCCTCATGTATTCAACAGTGTGCAAGACTTGGCAACGAGCTGGCAACCACAAGTGGCAAAACACCAAACAACTGAGGAGCAAGGATCTGAAATCCCACCGCTTTGCTGAGGGATGTTTACAGCGTCTGGGTCATCAAATCACGTCCGTAGACTTGACTCATCTCTTTGAGGGGGGATTGTTGCATCCAGATGATTTGAGGATCCTTGATAAAGTTGGTGAGTTTCCAGGCCAATATTTTAATGTTTTTGTTAGTGACAGACAGGTAGTGATTTTTTTACTTCAAGGGTGATTCTAAAATCCACATGACCAAAATCTGTCAATGACCTGCATATTTTGGTAGAGGACCTCTAGTTTTATGTATTTTATCATTTTTTTTTTTTTTTTTTTCAGATTTTTCTAATTTTTTTAACTTCATCTTAAAATCATGCTGTAAAACTCTGTGATGTCACATTCATGCAAACATTTAAAGGTGTACTGAAGGGAACACTTTTTTAATATCATCTTATCAACAAAAATAAGACCGATTCACTGGTAATAATCATTTTCTTTTTCAGGCCCCCAAATTTGAATTCCAGTGACCAACGGCTAAAAAGTGAATTTGTGACGTATCGGTCTGGTCACACGCGATGTTCAGTAGCAATTTTATGGCGAGATGAGAGCAGAAGCGGCGATACCGGATGTTGGCTGTCATTAAAATAAACACAAATTTTCAACGTCTATATGAAATCATCCTTCGTCTTTTTCAACGATTGGGATGAAATCACAATTCAATTCCGTATCTAGCGGTACAAAAATTATTTTTCTGTGATGATTAGAACAATTTATAGTAAAGTGCAATTGTATGAAAATGCATTGATGCAATTCTCAATCTCAGCTAATATGCATCGCACAAGAATAAAATTTATACTAATCGATTGGAAATTTTGTCATCAGTTACGCACTATCATTAAAAATTACGAAAATTGATAATTAACAAAAGTTGATATTTTGTATTTTTATTTTATTGTCATGAATGTAGTAAAATGGGAAAAAAATTGGAGTGGCGATGGTGATGGTAGCCGTCGCCGGAGTCGCCGCGCTTCACCGGAAATCATAAATCTAACTGGTGTCAATAAAATAAATTTAATAAATACAAAATATCAACTTTTGTTAATTATCAATTTTCGTAATTTTTAATGATAGTGCGTAACTGATGATAAAATTTCCAATCGATTAGTATAAATTTCATTCTTGTGCGATGCATATTAGCTGAGATTGAGAATTGCATCAATGCATTTTTCATGCAATTGCACTTTATTATAAATTGTTCTAATCATCACAGAAAAATAATTTTTGTACCGCTAGATAGGGAATTGAATTGTGATTTCTTCCCAATTGTTGAAAAAGACGAAAGATGATTTCTCATAGACGTTGAAAATTTGTGTTTATTTTAATGACAGCCAACATCCGGTATCGCCGCTTCTGCTCTCATCTCGCCATAAAATTGCTACTGAACATCGCGTGTGACCAGACCGATACGTCACAACTTCACTTTTTAGCCGTTGGTCCCTGGAATTCAAATTTGAGGGCCTGAAAAAGAAAATGATTTTTACCAGTGAATCGGTCTTATTTTTGTTGATAAGATGATATTAAAAAAGTGTTCCCTTCAGTACACCTTTAACACACAAGAATAAATGTAACATCACAGCATCTTTCTCCTCTATGTATAGCTAGGCTTAATACATCTTAAACAAATTAACAATACATAACTCCAGGTGCTCTGTTCAATATACAATAAAAATATGCAGGTAGTCCTAACCAACTAGAATAAAAATATGCAGGTAGTCCTAACCAACTAGAATCAAAATTGTTGTAATGATAAAAATTTCAAGAACATGAATATTACCTCCAACAGATAGGTCATGTTACGGTATATCAGTCTGAGAGAGTGCTAAAATTTTTGCAAGTTACTGTATATGATTATAATTATAATTTGTGCATCTGGAGTGATGATAACTTCATATGTTTTAGTTCTAACTTTGATATGGCAAAGCAGGTTGTTTTAAATTAAAATATTTTCTACCGTGTCTTCTATTCTGCAGCTACATTTCACAAGCCATGGCAGCTAGGCTGTTAATGGAGTATCGACCTCAATTTTTTTTCTACTGCAGAAATGGATAGAGGGTGCAATGTTATGCTACCCTGATTTTTTTTCAGATTTTTCTGAGACCGGGAACTATTTTTAAAAAATTATTGAAAGTCCTTTTTGTGACGTCATGAGACGCCGCTCCTTAAAGATGAACTGAAGGGATTGCTTTTTTTTCCCATTAGGGAACCTTATATTACCTATCTCATCCATCTGCACTAATTTTTTCATGGCAGATACTTATTGTGCTGCTGTAGGACAATTAGTGAAAAAGTGAAGTTGTGACGTATCAGCGACGGTTGGTTGACTTAAAACTCGCCGCCGTGAAAAAACACACGAGCGACCACGAGCGACCGCGAGCGACCGCGGAAACTGCTGAGGGAGCGGCGATCGGCTCGCGATCGCCACTCTCTCGGCAGTTTCCGTGGTCGCTCGTGTGTTTTTTCACGGCGACGAGTTTTAAGTCAACCAACCGTCGCTGATACGTCACAACTTCACTTTTTCACTAATTGTCCTACAGCAGCACAATAAGTATCTGCCATGAAAAAATTACTGCAGATGGATGGGATAGGCAATATAAGGTTCCCTAATGGAAAAAAAAAGCAATCCCTTCAGTTCACCTTTAAGAAAAAGATATGCCTTGCCGCTTCGTGACGTCACAAAAAGGACTTTCAATAATTTTTTAAAAATAGTTCCCGGTCTCAAAAAAATCTAAACAAAATCAGGGTAGCATAACTTTGCACCCTCTATCCATTTCTGCAATAAAAAAAATGGAGGTCGATACTCCATTGTATTTTATTTGCTGTCTAAAACACACTTATTGTAATTTTTGAAATTTGATTACTAGTGCTAAATGTAATTTGTTGTCAAAAAATAGTAATGTTGTATAAAAACCACGAAGTTTTTACATATAGGTTACAACTCCAGATAAAGCTTCTGTTACCTCTGCATCATTTATGGACGGTGTCACGCTCACTGTGAACTTTAATTCTTCGGTAATGTCACTTAATTCTCTCACTGTCCCAGAAATTTCAAATAATTAACTCTTACCATATAGGACAACATCCATAATTCAGTCAGGAATTATGAAAGCTTTGTTTTGAGGTGCATGCAGTAAAAAGCTTTTAATTGCAACACTTTTTGTACCAACTGAAAAACTGTGAAAGCATTGCAGGGGGTGGGTGCTAATATCTGTGTTTTGTTTTCAGCGCAATGGTGCCCCAAACTGGAAGTGATAAAACTTGAAGGATATCACATGCGCGCTTATAACCCGACTCTGCTGGCTCAGAAATGTCCTCTCATCCGCAAGTTTTGTGTGGAGGATAACAGCAAGAGTTTATCAGATCATCAATTTGAGTTCATCTTTAAGAACTTCCCCAAGATTGAATTTCTTGAAATTTCTTGTGGTTCAGGCTTCGGAAGCTACTTTCTCAAAAGTTTACCGCCTCAAATGAAAACTCTCATCTGCAGTATGTGTGATGATGTTGAAATTTACGAGAAAGTTGACCTCAAGAATTTGAAGGTCCTCCACCTGGAAGGCAGTCGTAAGGTTGACTGCCGTTTCCTACGTCCCTCCACAAAGTTGGAGTACCTCAGTTTTCAACATTCGTATGTGACACACCTAAAGGAGATATCAAAATTCAAGCAGCTGAAATCTTTATATTTGGATGGCATTCAGAAAGTGAAGCCGGAAGTGCTGAAGGCAGCGTTTGTTGACATCTGTCGGGGATGTGTCAATCTGGAGGAACTCAGCATCGCTGGTCGTAAGTTTGTATCAACATTGATCAAAATGTTGAATACATCATATAAATCATATTTGTACATCATATATACTTTAAATAACTGCAGACACTATTTTGATTACTGCAGTACTGTAATAATGATTTAAATAAAAATTAATAACTGCAGAATTCTAGGAATTAATAGTTTGAAATCTTTGAATTCAAATTTTATACTGTATATTCTTTGCCAATATCATCCTGTGATACAACTATTCCAGCTTAAATATGTTTTGTTTACCGTGCAAAAATAATTGTTGTATTTTCTTGAACTGTTAAGCATGAATGTCATGGAAATCTTGGAACTGGCCTCCATGATTTTTTTAATAATTATGACTTGCTGGGGATTTAAAACTTGCGATGGCATACACATTTTTCAACGGTTCAACTGTCTTGCCAGTGTTGCAACAATTGAAGTAAAAATTAAAAGTTAATCATAATTAATTATAGTGCCTGTTGACTGGGAATAGAGCTGCTGGGAGAAACAGCCCCCTTGAGTTTCCTCAAAACATAAGCGGACAGAAATATTCTCTATTTTCAAACTGAGTTTAATCTCTAAAAGGCCGGCCGGTGTTAATACAGCTACTTTTTTTTTGTAAGACTAAAATTACCGCTTTCAACTGACATATTGTAAACACAGTTGATTTTTGTTGCAGCTTACGTTGGTCCTTCAGCCCTGGATGCTACCAATGTGTTTCAGCTGTTCCAAGGCATGGAAGCACCTTCTGCAAAACTCACGCTGCCAATAGACGGCATTGCCTACCTGCGCAAGCTACGCTTCTTCAATTTCTACGAAGTGGTGAACGCCCCGCAAGTAGTGTCAGCCCTCGCCTTGTCTGCTTCAAACTTGGAGCATCTGGCGTGCGAATCTTGTAAGGGAGATCTGGACGCACCCCTGATTCAGTAAGTTGGAGGGTCAGGAATTCGTGCTCCAATGTAAATTAACTTGTTACTTGTCCACTACTTTTGGGTCATTCATTTTTAACCAACCATAAGTCTGGCAATGCAAAAAAGACAAAGCCATTAATAATGATAGCTAGCTAGAGGAAGACTTTTGGTATTGACTGTTAGATTTTAATGACATGCAGCTTAGGTGTGATCGACTGAGGGAACCGTGGAGAGTATCAGTATAAACGAAAACCTCTACCTTTATTTGATAATAAAAAAGTACATACATAATAATATATTGCGTTGGACATCACCTCTGTTCATTATTATTGTGTAAAAGTAGAGGTGTCTACCCTTTTTTTTTTTTTTTTCTCCATAGTTTCTTCAGTCAACTGTCTTAAAACCATAATCTTAAACTTTGTCTGCAACCTAATTTCCAAGATCTCATTTTGTCTCTTTCTTCACGCACCTTTGCTTGCAGGTTGTTGCGAAGCTGCAAGCGTCTGACCTACCTCAACGTCAATGACTGCCCCAAGGTCTCCGCCGCCCTGCTGATGGCTGTGAATGAGGAGGTGGCTTCTCGCAACCGAGTGTTCACCCTGGAGATCAGCGGTGATTATAAAACACT
Organism: Siphlonurus alternatus; assembly: GCA_949825025.1. Taxonomy (NCBI): domain Eukaryota; kingdom Metazoa; phylum Arthropoda; class Insecta; order Ephemeroptera; family Siphlonuridae; genus Siphlonurus; species Siphlonurus alternatus. The sequence continues at coordinate 48,782,019 of OX463780.1, read as the reverse complement.
ATTATTGCCCAAATTGAAGTTTGTTGATTTTGATCATTACATACATACATAACATGACGCCATATCCCTTTACGGGGTAAGCCAGCAGCATTATTACCTCGACCGTCTACAAATTGCCCTCCAAAGCACTCGATTCTTGCATACTCCACTTGCTTTAGAAATACTCATAACACTCTTTTGCCTTCTGCACTCTCTATTACACTGTGTACTTTTAACACTTCTGTTCTTCAAACATTCTGCAATCACATCCAACTAAACTTTTTTAGGTCTACCTAATCCTTTCATGCCTTGTACACTACCTTTAAACACCTGTTTTGCAATTCGTTCATCACCCATTCTCTCAGCATGTCCAAACCAACGTAGTGTTACTTCGTTCATACTTGTCAATTACAATACTGAAATAATAATAATATCACAGTTAAATTTCATCTTTATGCAATGAAGGAGTTTACGTGTCCATTGTTTTTGATAAAGAAAATATCTTTAATTTGCTCTACTCTTCATGGAGGTGTGAATAAATATTTTAAATTTTAACCAATAATAATTAACTAACATTAGCTACATGTTGTGTTAGTGACTGGCAAATTTTGAAATTCAGATGAGATTTAGTGTAGCCTTTTGTAAATATAACATGGGCAATGCGTGCACAGCCCACAAAAGAACAAAATGTTATCAGATGTCATCTCGTACATTTTACAGCCAATTTTAATTTTACAACTGTAATTTTCCTAAAATCAAAACGTTTCATGTAATACCTTTTTTGAATATTTATAAAATAAAATGAAGTATCTTGTAGAATTTATGTGTGATTTGTTAGTCAATCCAAACTCAAACTTGCAATTTAGGAGAACTGAATGAGCTGTTTTTGTTGCAGATTGCAACGTCTCCGAGCAAGAGATAGGGACGATGGTGACCTCCCCCCTGCTCTTCCTGTCAAAGAATAAGTTCAGCAGAGTGCCCAAGATGCCAGTGGAGTTCTCCCAGTGATTAACTTGACTGCTAAATAAGTTGTCACTCATTTGGTGGTGGGCTTTTTGACACTTACTTTTTTTAAATTGTAACCATCATGTTCATCTTATTAAAAGAAGAGGATAGGAATAACCAGCAAGGCCTTACCGATCGAAAGAGTCACAGCAGGTGGAAATTCTTGTGGTCACAGAGGTTCACTCGAAAGTTTTTACATTTTTGAAACGTTTCGCATCGTGGAGATGCTTCTTCAGTCACAAGAAGAAGTAGAATCGCTACTTCTTCTTGTGACTGAAGAAGCATCTCCACGATGCGAAACGTTTCAAAAATGTAAAAACTTTCGAGTGAACCTCTGTGACCGCAAGAATTTCCACCTGCTGTGACTCTTTCGATCGGTAAGGCCTTGCTGGTTATTCCTATCCTTTTCTTTTAATAAGATTATCACAACCTAAATGGTTTATTTTCCTTAATTTGAATAACCATCATGTTCAGTATTTTAATACAGTTATTGTAACTTAAATTTCTTAACATGAACATTTTTTGTTTGCTCTAATTTGTGACAAATACTGAATTGAAAATCAGTCCGAGAGAAACTGCACACAGTCACTTTGCAAATATTATCAGAATTATCTTTCTTTGAACTTATGGTCCAGAAATATAGCCATAAGATGTGGATGTCTATGGCCTTTTGTAAACAATTTTGATCAGCTAGAGCAGTGAGAATTTTAACATTTTTTTGCCATCAAACGAAACATTTATCTACTCAAGGAGGGTATTCACGTTATGGTTATTAATACTTATAATGCATGCTTACTATTAATTGTTTGTTTTTTTAGCACATAAGGGTATTTTTGTATTTTTTACCAATATGGATTTTATTCTTTTGTCTTTTCACTACAATGTGGAAGTTACTTAAGAGTTTTGAGAATTGACCAAGTTGTCCTGGAACATGCTAATTTTAATTTTTATCTTACAGTTTCGTAGCAGTAATTAATTAAAAGTTATAAGTTACTTCATTGACTGTTCTAAAACAATTTGAATTTTTACGAAGCATGTTATTATTGTACTTCTTTCAAAATGCTTTGTTAGCTTACTAAAATAACAATTGATTCATATTCCTAATTAAATCTGCTTGCTCTGATTTTCTGATTCATAATATCATTATATTAATGAATACAGTACTTCTATCATTTTGACTTCACATTGTTGCATATAAATAATATGTTAATTAGTGCTATATATGGATGATATGTGACTACAATATATTTTAGCTGATAAAATGTAAGTAAAATCTTATTTCAAACTTCAACATTGTGGGGGGAAATGACTTTTTTTGTGAACTCCATTGATTGATAAAAAATCATCTTTCTTAAGTTTCAATTATTTTTGTAAGGATTTTAAGTTTCATATTAAAATTACACTTTGGTACTATGCAATTACTAATTTTGATGTTGTGAATTTTTCAGGAAAATTTTATACTGTAATTATAAAGGTGCTTTCACATATTCGAAAATCGCTACGGAGTTCCGTAGCAATGCCGTAAGCCTTTCACATATTCTTGTTCGTCTGCGGCAGCTGCGGCGGAAAATCATGTGAATGCCGTAGCAAAATCAAACTCGTCTTAATTTTGCTACAGAGTTCCGTAGAACGTGCCGCAGAAGATCGCGAGGTGCTACGGAGCGCCGCAGCAAAATCAACACCTTTGCTACGGAGTAGCTACGGAGCGTTTCCGTAGCGATTTTCGAATATGTGAAAGCACCTTAATGCATCACTTTAATGATTTAATTGTACCGTAACATGAAATTGTATAATGTAGATTTGGGCGTCAACTTTATGTTTAAAACTTAAAAATGATAACTAATTATAATTTCCTACCTAATATTATAATTATGCAAAAAATAGACTGAAGAACTTCATTCTGTATGCATTTTTTTTTAAATGTATAAAACAAAAATAAAAAGGGTCCTGTCCTAAAAACTGTCTCTTTTGGTTTATTTAATTATCATGTTACTTAATGTACAATTTGCATCAACTTTTTTTAGTAGCTCAATCGAAAGAGCTAGGAGGTCGAAAAATACGCCTGTGAATTTTATGCGATTTTTATTCGTACTGCATCATGGCTAAAAGAGAGGTCACGTGACCTGGAGCCGGCGCCCGTGTCGCCCGTGACGTCACTTAACTGTTCCGTCAAACAAACGATCGACTTTATAACGCTTGCAAACAACCACGTTGCTATGGAAACAAGCAATAATTAATTTATTGTTTACAAGCATTATATAGACAATCGTTTGCTTGACCAGGCAGTTCAATGACGTCACGGGCGACACGGGCGCCGGCTCCAGGTCACGTGACCTCTCTTTTAGCCATGATGCAGTACGAATAAAAATCGCATAAAATTCACAGGTGTATTTCTCGACCTCCTCTTTCGATTGAGCTACTAAAAAAAGTTGATGCAAATTGTCCATTACTACACTAATATTTTTAAGGCACAGCAGTCTCTGATATATAATAATATTATTATATAATGCAGTCTCTAAAATGATGAGTAATATATTTATATAATTAATATGTATATGTGTATTAAATATCTGGCACTAATAAGAATAAGAAAAATATAGCCGTGAAACTTTTACTATTTATGTCTAAAATATTTTTTTGCCGCCAAATTGAAACAAACGTCAATGGTCAAGGGGTCAAATAAAAGTATTATATTACTAAAGTTTGTAATATCTGAGAAATTATGTATCATGTGAGAAATTAAATTTTATCTCATAAAAAATTAAATAATATATGCGAATTTTTAAGGGTAAGGTAACGCCACCAATGTTAAAAAAAAAACCCTCTCACAAAAATTCTGAAAAAAATTTAAAATGTTCTCCTCTATACCCCCTATCAGTACCTAAAATATCAGGTATACAAATACGATCTAGTTTTTGAGTTATAAAATTTTAAATTTGACTACTTTAACATGGAGAAATGAAACTCCCATGTTAAATTGGTCAACTTTAAAAATTCATAACTAAAAAACTAGATCGTATTTGTATACCTGATATTTTAGCTACTGATAGGGGGTGTAGAGGAGAACATTTTAAATTTTTTTCAGAATTTTTGTGAGAGGGATTTTTTTTAACATTGGTGGCGTTACCTTACCCTTAAGACATGGATTTTAATTTTTTAAAATATATTTTATTGGAAATTGAAAGTGAAAAGCGGCAACACTGCAAGACACCTGGTTGTGTTGATGGACAAAAAACAGCTGCTGCGAATGTTGTTGACAGCTTATGATATTCTACAGTTTTTAACATAAAAATAATCCAGGTAAGCTTATTATTATGTACATTCGATAAATTTAATTGTATTTTGTTCGTGAGCAGATTGCCAAAGATCGGGTTTGTCTCAAAGTCTTAATAACAAATGTTTGAAATGTTGGTGTAAAGACTATCGATAAAGATTTTAGTTTCTTCACCCACGCTATTGTGTTTGAATTAAGTTAATATGCATACTTGAATTTATCATGATGTGTACTCGTATTACGATGGTGTTTATTGTTGTATTAAATTGTTTTGATCAAATCATTTAGGGGCATTTAAAACGTATTATCTGATTGATAAAAGAGAGACATCATCCTTTTGTTCTATGGTATTCATACATACCGGTATGCATATTATGTGTATATGTACATATGCATGAGAGTGGTGACACAGCCTAGTGCGCTTGACCGGGAGTCGTCAGATCACCGTAACCAGGTAACGTCAAGCGCGCTTACCATTCATAATAGTTGTATAATATGGGTGACAATTTTCGACAAAAATCACCTTATTTCCCACCCTGGGGTAAATTATTGCGGTTTTCCATTATGTGGTTCCCTGGGCTTTGGAACAATGCATTTTCGGATCATTGACAAAAGCTTTGGTGTCCATCTTGACTGAAAAGTTTCCACGTTTCCCTCAGTAACAGGCAAATGCTGGGATGTATTGCAAAGGCAGTGGCTGCCCTTTGTTCCGGAAGAACCCACAAAACGCTCAAGAAAGTTTTGAAAGTTTCGGGGTTTCAAATTTATATGCATATAGTGAGTATAAATTAGTAAGTACCGATGCAATTGTGGCTCGATTGATGGCGCAGCAAGATTCTTTTTTCCTTCTAGTTTATGTTCAAAGATGAACTGAATGAAGCAGCTTGGCTTATTTAGTACATCAATACTTCCTATCCGATTGCGATTCTTCTTAAAACTGGCGGCAGTGTTAAGGAAATCTCTGCTTCTTTGTCTCTCTCTCTGTGCCCTGCGCATGTTATTTTTATTGTTGTTATTTTCACAGTTTGCACGATGGAGTCTGAGAGAGAACATTGGTTAAGCCAGGCGGTACTTCTGAGTGAAGATCTTTTACCTCACATCTTCTCCCACCTGCCCTTGAGAGACTCAGAGAGGTGAGATGATTTCAAATGTGTTCTCCAACTTTTCATGTAAACAGATGTTCTTACTTCTACTGTACTTTCCTGTAAATCTTCATTGTACCAACTAAGCATGAAGTGTGTTGTATATGTAAAACAAGATAGTGTGTCAGTTCTACTGTGATATATATTTTTAACATTAAAAGTTCAACAGAATAAGTAATGTATGTATGTCTGCAGCAATGCTAAAAAAATTTTTTGGACTAAGATTTAAACATAAACATGAACTTGCTAGAAACTACAGTGGACAATCTGCATTCAATTTTATTTTATTTTATATTTGGATAAAGATCATCACATTACGTATTGATAAAAAATTCAGATTTTTTTGGAAAGTAACACCTCAAAATCGAGGAGATAAGTTGCTGTGACTTCATAGTCATGTTTTTCCTTATGCTTGAGTGTTAAACATTTATGACAATTATGACATCACAGCATTTTGCAGCACAATTTAATTAATGGTGTCAGAGGGCTCAAAAAATCTGAATGTAGTCAGTAAAAAAATTTCATGCAGGTTAATAAAGTATGCCACTGTATTTTCAGTTTTGTGTAGCATACTGTACGTCTGTATGTGATAACCACAAATATATTTGTAAAAATAACATTTTCATGATTTTTCTTCTGAACTATAAAACTTCTATAATTTCGTGTTCATTACAGTATGCAAAATGTGGCAACGCGTTGGCAATCACAAGTGGCTGGCCACCACAAGACTGAACCACGAAGATCTGGAGAGCTACAAATTTGCCGTGGAGTGCTTGGAGCGCATAGGCCATCGACTTACTGCCGTAGATTCCTCCGGTTTCAATCAGGGAAAATTCACCGCCAGTCAAGCTTTGACAATTTTTGATAAAGTTGGTGAGTTTTGACGAAAAGATGTTATGTTTAGTCAATAGTAGTTTATATGTAAAAGAGTGACTCCAGTATTTTTTAATTTAAATGATATAAAAAACATAAATGCAAACAAGATTGCTTGCTTTGTTGTATCATTTCATATTTAGACAACGTTTTCAGTACTGACACCAGAGCAGATTACATAATTTGCATGAAGACTATTTCAGTATGCCAACATGTTCATTTTTTATTTATTTGGAGAGTGGTAATGGAGTACCGACCTCAAAATTTTTTATTGCAGCGAAATAAATAGAAGGTGCAAAAATATGCTACTCTGAATTTTTTCAGATTTTTCTGAGACCGGGAAGTATTTTTAAAAAATTATTGAAAGTGCAGAAAAAGTGCCGCCTCTTGCCGCCTCTCTTAATAAAAGATAGGACCCAAAAGGGACGTGGATTCGAACTCGACCTTGCCAAAACTTTTTAGCAATACTTCCCGGTCCCTAAAAAATCTGAAAAAAATCAGAGTAGCATATTTTTGCACCCTCTATCCATTTCTGCAATAAAAAAATTTGAGGTCGGTACTCCATTAAAAAAGGGGGGGGGGGGGGGGGCTTATTAAATCTCAAGTTTCTGGAGCTATGCAGTCACATTTCATATCATAGACTGCATAAGTAATTCAATAATTTAATTCAAAAGCTTGCAATTAATTGGTGCTATATAACATAGTAGTATATTATATAATTAATTAAGAATTATCTTACATAAATTTAATTTTATTGATCCATCATGATGCTTGATGAACTAAAAATTCATCATTTCGGCACAAAAAAGTTTTGGCCTTTCAAACTCAATTTTGAAACACTCGAGAGATTATTAGAATATACAAGGAATATATATGCTGCAGTTAGTATGTGAATTTGCCTTCAAACCTTGAGCTAGCGTCAAATCTACTAGCAATGGTGTTGTAACTAAACCATTGTTTATAATGTAATAATATTTTAACTTAAAAATTTATAAAAAAAAATTAAAAGACCAAATTGATATGGCAGTCACTTAATTGTTTGCATATGTTTATGTACTGTACTGACATCATGTTTTAGTGACAGTTTTTCTAAAAATAATCATAAAAAAAAAAATCCTACACATAAATTTAAAAAAAATGTTGATATTTTGTGCCATATAAATTCAAAGCATGTCTGAGATAAAAAATAAGAAAAAAAATTGAAGAGGTAAATGACTCGTTAAATATTGTTTTGTTTTCAGCACAATTGTGCCCCAAATTAGAGGAGCTAAAGATTGAAGGTTGGAATATGAAAGCTGAAAAACCAGAGCTGCTGGCTAGAAATTGTCCTCACATTCGCAAGTTTTGTATCGATGATAACTGGAAGAGCAGTCTCCTCGGAAATGTTGTTGACAATCAAGTGGCGTACATCTTTAGAAACTTCCCAAATATTGAATTTCTCGAAATTTCTAATGCTCCTGGTTTTATGAGATCCTCTCTAGACAGATTGCCGACTCAAATGAAAGCTTTGATCTGCAGAATGTGTGATGGCTTAGTGATCTTCGACAAAATTAATCCGATCCCAGTTGACCTCAAGAATTTGAAAGTGCTTCACTTGGAAGGTTGTCTCAGAGTGGATTGTCACTTCCTTTGTCCGTCTTCAAAGTTAGAGTACCTCAGCCTCAAAAATTCTTTCGTCACAAACCCTGAGGACATTTCAAAATTCAAGCAGCTGAAATCTCTGTGTCTTGATGACATTGAGGTGATGAATCCAGTGGTGCTGGAGGAAGCATTTGTGGACATCTGCCGGGGATGTGTCAATCTGGAGGAACTCAGCATCGATGGACGTGAGTGTGCTTTTACAATGCATAATAATAAATTTATAGATTAATAGATAATAGATTGTCAATTAAACATCACACTCGCGGAAGAGGAAACCCGTTTTTCTTAGTGTATGCTAAGCCTAATAGTGTCGCATATGCTACTTCTTATTTCCCGCGAGCTGCTAAGATGTTTAATTCAATGCCTCTCCCTTTTGTTATATAATTAATTTCTAAATTTTTTATGTAATTCTACTGGGCAGTCTAATTGTTTATGCTTCTTATTGGTTTTATTTTTGTATATATTGTATATATTTCTGCTTTTCCATGTTCTTGTTTAATTAGGTGAATAGACACTGTATAGTGATTTGGTTGTTTCTGCAGCCGTTTCTATTTGCCCCATAGGCTCACATGTTTCTATCTTTTATTGTATTTTCAGCCTATGAAAGATTTAATAAATAAATAAATAAATAAAAATAAATTTAAACAAGCTCCTTGGTGTAGTGGTTAGAGCGCCTGACTTTTGTCCGAGAGGTCTCCGGTTGAAATCACTAACCCTGCATAACTTTGCTCTTTGGTGTAGTGGTTAGTACACTTGGCTCTTGTCCGAGAGGTCTCCGGTTGAAATCACTAACCCTGCATAACTTTGCTCTTTGGTGTAGTGGTTAGTACACCTGACTCTTGTCCGAGAGGTCTCCGGTTGAAATCACTAACCCTGCATACTTTTCGTGACTTGAGATGGATGTGACTAAAAGATGGAGTTGGTAGGAGGAAGGCAACGTACAGCTCTCTATACTATCCGCTGGGGCGATTAAGATCAGAAAATGTTGTACAAACAACATACGTGCCCCACTGAGAAACGGTACTTAATTGTCTGGTGTGCAGACTGGGTATTAGGAGCCCCAGAGAGCATTGTGAATAATGTTGAAAAACAAGTTCCGACATTGCTAACGAAACAACCATAATAAATTATTAACTATACTTGTCATTTTCTATTATTGGATAATCTCTTTTAAAATCATACAATGTACAAACTTTGGCTACAGGCCGGCAGACAGTATTTTAATGACTATACACCAATAAAAATATTATAAAAATTAATCATATGCAATTCAAGTTACTTGTTATTAAAAAATATTGAAAATTCAATGGTTCAACTGTATACTGTTTGTGAATATTGTGTTTTAATTTGTTTGTTGCAGCTTGTATTGGCCGTTCAGCTCTAATCAAAAGCTCTGATGGAAGGGTAGTAAGACACAAACGAGTGCAGTACTTGCGACTCACCCTGTCACCAGATGGCATTGCCTGTCTGCACAAGCTGCGTTTCTTCAACTTTAGCACTGTGGTGAACGCACCTCAAGTGGTGGAAACCCTCTCCTCAAGTGCTCCCTTCCTGGAGCATCTGGCGTGCAGACGTTGTGAGGGTTACCTGGACAGACCCCTCATTAAGTAAGTCTTAGAATTAGGGACAGACTCCTAAAAGTAAGTCCCAAAATTAGGGACAGACCCCTGAAAATAAGTCCCAAAATTAGGGACAGACCCCTGAAAATAAGTCTCAAAATTAGGGACAGACCCCTGAAAATAAGTCTCAAAATTAGGGACAGACCCCTGAAAATAAGTCTCAAAATTAGGGACAGACCCCTCATTAAGTAAGCCTCACCTGAAAGGAAGTCTCAAAATTAGCTAATGGACAAACCGGCATGTTTTTTTTGTTTTATTTTTTCATATTGCAGGAATGGATAGAGGGTGCAAAGTTATGCTACTTTGTTAGTTTTTTTTTTTTCAGCTTATTTTTTTTAGATCAGAAACTATTTTTAAAAAATTATTGAAAGTACAGAGAGAGAGGGGCGTCACTTGGTTCAAATCCGATTTGGTCAAAACTTTTTACTCCTTTTAGCAATAATTTCTGGTCTCTAAAAAATCTGAAAATTTCAGAGTATTATAATTTGGTGCCCTCCATTCATTTTAGCAATAAATAAAAAAAAATCATGCAAGTTGTCTATTAATGAGATTGAACCTTTTTCTCCTCCACCCGACTCTTTGAAGTGAAACACACAGACTTTTACTTACCATTGTTAGTGTTGTTATTTCTGGTTACTCGTTTTGAATTTTGAACATACTCTAAATCTGGAAAATCTATTTTTATCTAATTTTTGTTTTTAAATGGTTATTTTTTTAAATACTGTTACTCTTCATTCAGCTTAGAGTTATTGTATTGAAAAGTATGTTACCTTGGATATTTGTCTCTGTCCATTATTATTTAACAAAAGTAGAGGTGTCCCTCTGATAGTTTCCATGGTTTCCTCAGTCATCAAATTCTGGGACTTAAATAACAATAATAATCTTAAACTTTGTCTGCAACCTAATCTCCATCACAACACATTGAGGTGTCTCTTTCTTCACGCACCTTTTGCTTGCAGGTTGGTGCAAAGCTGCAAGCGGTTGACCTACTTCAACGTCAGTGGCTGCCCCAAGGTCTCCGCCGCCCTGCTGATGGCCGTGAATGAGGAGGTGGCTTCTCGAACCCGAGAATTGACCCTTGGTGTCGGAGGTGATTATCAAACACCATTGAGGCAGTTACAAAGCACGTTAACCCCTCCCGGGTTAAATCAAGTACGGTATTAAAAAATGTGGGCCACATAGGTGCTTACATAGCTTAGCACTAATTTAGCCCACATGTTTTAGTACCATGTTTAGCCCTTGGTTTAGCACTGGGTTTAGTAGTCACTTTAACCGTGGATAAAAATGAAGGCTAGTGTAAACATGCAGTGTATGATAATTATTATGTTAAGTTTAGTTTATTTTATAGCTTTACATTTGTTACAATTGATATCGGTAGTCATCTGGCAAAACCGGTCAACTGGCTTTTTACAAACTTTACAGGAGAGCCAAAAAACACTTTTTTGAGCGTTTAAAAATTCATAAAATATTTGTTTTTTTACTGATTTTTATGATTTTTTTTTGTGGTATCACTTAATTACGAATGTAGCTTGTAGTGAAATTAGAAATTCAATACAATTAATAATTAATTCAGGAAAAAATAAAATGTCCCAAAATTAGCCAGATAGCCGATTTTGCCAGACTCAGATTCAGGAATTTTTAGCCACTTGGCCGGTTTTTCCAGACTGCAATTAGCTTTTTTTCCACCAGTTATCCGCTTTTGCCAGACTCAAATTCAGGATATTTTAAATTTAACATTATAAAATAAGTTAACAATTAAATTACTATTTTATTATATTGAGCAACTGGATTTTAATCTACATAAAAAATAATATTATACCAAATAATAATTGCGTATAATAATCATCACTTGAAATTGAAGCTTAATTTTTGTGCTTCTTAACAGTAGCTTTATAATTTATAACAATTATGCTTTGTAAGATAATAAATTACTAGCGCTTTTGAACATTATTACGCAATATAATTCTTTATATACCAATGTACAACATGCACTTCAATTATAAATTAAAATAATATACTCATTAAGTGGGTATTGTAGGTTCAAAAAAAGTTTATCTACACAAAAATAACAGCAGTGCGCTTGACCAGGTCTCGTCAGATCACTGAAGTCAAGCAACGCCGAGCGTGGTAAGCAGTTGGATGAGTGACCATTTTCAACAAAAAATGCATTATCCACCCAGGGGTAAATCATTGCGCTTTTCCACTATGTGATTCCCCTGGCTTTGGACCATTGCACTTCCGATTCATTGACAAAAGCTCTAGCGACCATCCTGTCTGAGGTTTCCACGTTTCCCTCAGTCACAGGTAAATTCCGGGAAGAATTGCAATTAAAGTAAAGTGCGCGCCAGAAAAAAACGTTGAGTTAGTATTTTCTAAAAATAGTTCAAGTAGTCCTCCATATCAAACCAAAATTCAAAAAATTCTATCTCAAATAGGTTTGCAAGAAAAAAATTCCAAAGTCAGAGTGAACGCGTTGCTTAACATGGGGCCTTACCTGACAAAAACCCTCGAATATCTCGAAAAAATACACCGTTAGATGGTATGAAAAAAATATAGTAATGTTTTATGACCCAAGCTTTAACCAAAAACCGATTAAAAAAAAAATTCTCTCGAATCCATTTTACCGTAAAAAAATAGTAAAAAATCTTATGGGAATTAACATGATAGATTTTCTTGATTTTTTTACGGAAAAATGGATTCGAGAGAATTTTTTTAATTGGTTTTTGGTTAAAGCTTGGGTCATAGAACATAACTATATTTTTTTCATACCATCTAACGGTGTATTTTTTCGAGATATTCGAGGGTTTTTGTCAGGTAAGGCCCCATGTTAAGCAATGCGTTCACTCTGACTTTGGAATTTTTTTCTGGCAAACCTATTTGAGATAGAATTTTGGTTTGATTTGGAGGACTACTTGAACTATTTTTAGAAAATACTAACTCAACTTTTTTTTCTGGCGAGCACTTTACTTTAAGGCCGTGGCCGCCCCCGTTCCAGAAGAGCTCGCGAAATGCTTACGTTAAGTTAGGGTTCGGGGATTCAAAGTAGTATGTTATTAGATTAATTAATAAATAGAAGTAAAATATAACCAAATACGGGGGTTTGATTAAAAAATTGCTTCTTCTTTATTTTTTTTTTTTTCAAATTTTTTTTTTTTTTACTACAAGGACACACCCCTAAGAGCTTACAGCTCGCGGCGGGGTAATGGGTAGGGATAAAGTAGGAAAAGGATGGCGGCCCATGGCTTGTTACGCATCCCAGCATTTACTGAGGTGAGACTGAATAAGGAATCATGGAAAACCTCAGTCTGGACGGACACCTCTACTTTTTATCAATGGACCAAAGTGATGTCCAAAGCCTGGGAAACCACACACAAGTGCATCACTGCACTGGGTGGAAAGAGAGAAGAGTTTACCGAGTAGCGTAATTTCTACTTAAAACGGTCACCCATCCAAGTACTTACCACGCGCGACGCAGCCTGACTTCGGTGCTCTAACGAGAACCGGTCGAATCAATGCACTGCGCCACGCTCGACCTACATATTTGCTGCACCCTTCTTTTATAATTAATTAATTATTATTTGAAAATCATAAAAATTACAGGGATCGGATGCGGATGCAAGATGCACACGGATGCGCAAAAATGGGCTTGCATCCGCATCCGTGCATCCCAGATGCACAGGAAAAAATGAATGCATCCGGATGCGCATCCCAGATGCACGGGGAAAAATTAATGCATCCGGACGTGCATCCCAGATGCATGAAAAATAAATTTGCATCCGGATGCGCATTCATGGATGCACGAAAAAATTAATTTGCATCCGGATCCGCATCTCGGATGCACGAAAAAAACGCGTGCATCCGGTCCCTGAATTCATAAAAAATAATTATCTATTATAGTCTATAATAATCAGTATTAAAAATAAATAATTTTAAATTAATAAAAATTAAAAATCTTCAATTATTTTTGTAACAAGATTAGAGCCAGGTATCCGGTTTTGCCAGATTCATGAGACAGCTTTTTAAACCACTTGTCCGCTTTTGCCAGATTCATGATGAACTTTTTTCAACCACTTGTCCGGTTTTGCCAGACTCAACTATGAGAAAAATATTTTCAAAAATCTTGATATTTTTGCCCTTAAATATTAAAAAAAAAATAGTTGCATTGTTCAGATGACAAAATGCTTCTAGAATATCATAGGATTCAATGGAATGTACAGCACTATGCAAAAAAACGCATATCGAAAATTTCGCCACTTGACCGGTTTTGCCAGATGACTACCGATATAATACATTATTCTGTACAATATACCTGTGTTCAATAAAGAAATTAATAAAAAATTAAGGCTAATGAGATTTGTCCTTGGAATTTTTTCTGAAACAGAGAATTTATTGAGAGGTGTTTTGTTGCAGGTTGCGGCATCTTGGAGCACCAGCTTGGCACCATCGTGACCTCCCCGTTGCTCTCCATGTCTCAGACGTACCGGACAGTGCCGAGGATGCCAATGACGTTCTCTGAGAGTGACCGTTAGGTTGTCAGTCCACCTGTCAAATGTTTTCTACTGTTTTGGCGTTCACAGTGGTTTTATTAAAAAAATTATATTTTTGCTACCATTATTTTTAATATTTTAAAATTCATTTTATTGTTTTATCATAACTTGGATTTTTTTATAAATGGAATTTTTTCTCTTTCTGTGATGGACACTGAATTGAAAATCAGTCCAAGAAAGAATTATTACTTTCCTTGTAGACGCTATCTGTCCCTTTCTTATGGCCTCTGAAACTTTTGCTCTTTGAACATAAGACATGGTTGGATCTGATAGTCTTGCTACAATTTTTTAGTAGTTATGAAGCAGAAAATAATTGTCCATCACATTTTATACAAATGTTAATACCTACAAGTTTAAACATGTTAATATTGTTAAATGATAAGATAATATTTAATTCCTACTAAATGTACTGAATACAAAACAATAGACTGAAGAAATTTACTGTTGTGTAACACAAAACAATGTAACTATTCAGGGAGAGTTTTTCTTACTGAGAAGATGGCTAATATGTTAAATTATTTTTTAACACGAGGGTATTTTTGCATTTTGTAATTATCAGCCAATGAGAATATTATTATGTCAATTATGTTGAAGTTGACTGTAGAAAGATTAGAAAATAAGGCTGAAATGTGCTAATGGACAACATACATGAAAAAAATTTATTGCAGAAATGAATAGATGGTACCAAATTATGATACTCTGAATTTTTTCAGATTTTTTTGAAACCCGGAACTATTTTTAAATAATTATTGAAAGTGCTGCCATGCCCCCTGGAGGCGTCAATAGGCGTCTAGTCTCTATCCTTTTTATTAAGGCTGCACGGGTGCCAACTGAAATCACAGGACTTTCAATAATTATTTAAAAATAGTTCCGGGTTTCAAAAAAATCTGAAAAAATTCAGAGTATCATAATTTGGTACCATCTATTCATTTCTGCAATAAAAATTTTTCATGTATGTTGTCCATTATTAAAAATATTTTATCTGCATCAAAAAATGCACTGTTAATATTAATTTGATTTCACTGAAAATGGTGTCATCATAATTAAAATAAATGCAACTTTGTAAATTGATAAGACTTTTATTTTGGAGTTGCATTTTTTATATTTTGTAGCGTGAAACATTATTTGTTTTTATATTGTACAATTTTTTCTTATTTAAGGGATATTTTTCGTAGTAAACATGTGCTGTAAGTTTGTAAGAATTTTGTCAATTTTGAGTTTGGGGATAGAAGAAGTCTGGTTACAAATGTAGAAGGTTGGACTCTTTAGTGTACGTAGACTGCTTGTCAATTCCTGTCTAGAGTATGTCACATAAAATTAATGTCCAACCAAACTAATGAACTCAGGGAGTGTTCTCACATGGCAGCTAATTTTAGCACTCAAGGCTATTTTTATTTTATAATTGTGTGTCAATGCATACGAGTAATTGGTCTTATCACCGCCATGTGGTTGTTGTAATTAGAATTGTGCCGTGACTGAAGAAATATTACAGAGTAAGATACGTAGTGAAAGTTACTAATTTTAAAGGGTAAGGTAACACGCCCAATGTTAAAAAAATTTCCACACATGAAAATTATGAAACATATCTTAAAATGTTCTCCTACATCTCCTATTAGTAGCTAAAATATCAGGCATACAATTGAAATTATCAGGCATACAATTTCAATCCAGTTTTCAATTGTATGCCTGATATTTTAGCTACTGCATGATAAGAGATGTAGGAGAACATTTTAAGATACTGTGGGGGACATTCACAAAGCACTTTAACCCCCACTTTAGCCCCGATTTTTAACCCTGGTGCTAAACATGATGCTAAACTAGGAGCTTAACATGGTTAGCTCCTGGTTTAGTACCAGGGTTAAAAATCGGGGTTGAAGTGGGGGTTAAAATTCTTTGTGAATGTCCCCCTGTGTGTTTCATAATTTTCATGTGTGGAATTTTTTTAACATTGGTCGTGCTACCACCCTTACAATATTTTATCTTACAGTTTTTGTATCAGTAACTTTACTATATGTAACATTATTTAGTTTTGAATTTATTGTGTAATAAAGAAATTTATATTTTTTATGAGGTATATTTTTGCACTGAGCTTATATAAAATGTAAAAGTCCTGCATGCTCTCATTAAAATCAGAAGATATACAGGACATGTATCATTCATTATCTTTTAAAATATGCTTTGTCTGATTTGTAATATCATAGTTCAGGAGTTTTTGATATGATTATATCTTTTATGGTTCTGAATCTTGTTAGTTAATTGTCTCTAATTTTAAATTGTTTATTATTAAGAAAGTGTTGCCATGGAGAACTCACATTATAACATAGCCTAAATTTGCTTGCATGTAGATAAAATCTGACTTCAAATTTTAAAAAAGGAGTTTTTACTTTTTGTGAACTTAAATGCAAGTTTAAATTTCTAAGTTAAGTAAAATTTTAATAATTTTCATTGTACACTTTTTTAATACTTATTATAAATTGGTAATTTTTTAGAAGATAAATTTGTGTAATTTTTAATGTGTTTTAATTTCAACTTAGAAATAGTGAAATGGTAAGACAGAGCATAAAGTAAGAAATATACTAAAAATTAGTGTGTTAATTTTTAATACCTTTTAATTAATAAGAAATTATATGCACTGATAAAAACAATAGAATGAAGAAACTTTTAAAACAATATACTGTATATTATGCAGCAGCATTTTTATTTGTTTTAATTATCTAATATGCTGATAACAATTATTATACAATTTTATTGTACATGGTCTATTTTTTTTTAGTGTCCTCTATGCTGCACCTATCATGGTGTTTCCAGAAACTAATTAAGCATTGTTTATGAATTTATTAATTTGTGTAGAAAATCATTTCTGAAAATAAAATTAAATAAGATGATTTATAAAATTTGTGTTGTTTTTTTATACATTCTTATCAAACCTAGCTAAAACTTTTTTTAAAAAATTTGAAAGAATTATCACATGGATAACATAATAATTATATTTTATATATTAACCAACAATTATCATTGTTTATTTTATACAAAAGATTTTCATTGTGAGACAAGACTGAGACTTCAGCTTAACTTTTTACCACCATGCAGTCTCCCTGGCTCTAATCAAAATTGGAAATATTTGTATAACTGTGTCTATTTTATAATTAATATATCAAATAATCATCTGTATTATATATAGCTTTCTCATTTGAAACAGTAATAATTTTATTCAATTTATTATGGAACATAAAACGCGTAATAAAGAGAAAAACAACTCTTTCAAAACTCCTTTTAATATTATGAAAAACATAACTTTTTTTTTAAACAAATTTATTACATAAAAAATTCAAAAATTTATATCTCTAAAAATCATATACAACAAATTTTCATAGTTGTGTTATATAAGACTATGGTATATAATTTCATTGTTGACAGCTACCAAATGTTGTAAAAATATATAACCGGGAATATTTTTGAGTTAAGAGGCAATTTAAATACCTTATAAGTCTCGATATGCACAACTCGAGTAGTTGAATGTTGAGCACCCGCTGTTCTAGCGTGCGGAAGCTCTGCAACCAGGAGCTATAATGTCAACCCACACCGCGCCATTTGTCAACTACGACCCACACGAAACTACCTAGCCGCTCTATGATTTACTTCGTGAGCAATTGCTCGTACACTGTTTGTCATAATAAATATTATTGTGAATTTCAAAAGTACATCTAGATTGTATTTTGTAAGTGATGAAAATCATGGGTTCTAGTGTTGAAAAGGTTGAGTTTCGTGACTTTACCACATGTTATATTATAGAGAAGCATTCATGTAGCTCAAATGTATAAAAAATATATAGATCGATCAGCTCGGCTGATCGACCCTTTTGCTTCTCTTGACATACTATATATAATATATTATATCATAAGCTACTGCATGCGCTTATTTGAGTAAAAATTTAATTATAATTTAAAATATGGAATACTCGATCTATTTATACAAAGTTCAATCAATAAAATTACTCAAATACAAATATAATTAATGGAAATAATTAAGAAAACATGAATTAAATGTTCTGCTATAAATTTATAATCGCCGCAAATAATGTAAATAAAATAATATAGTTCGTACTGCACGATACAATTTATAATATTAAATAATTAATACATAATATTCGTTCTTTTTAAAATTGTCAATAATTCGAAGTATGTAAATTTTTGTCATCAATTAATTACCTTGAATACTCCTCTTTGCGTAAAATATAACTCTCTTAATTAAATTTGATTATAATTAATTAATATCGTAATTTATTTTAATTACTATTATAAAGTCAATGTAATTATTAAATGCGACGTAAATAAAATAAATAGCATACGTAAATTGTCTGTGTAAAATATTTTAAAGTTAAGTTGAATTTCTTATTAAAAGTCAGATAAAAACGAGTAAATATCCCAGCAGACACTCAAAAATGCAGTTTGAATTAATGATGCAATTAATCAAGAGTGTAACTTGTCAAATAATAAAAGTACGTCACATGATTTTTTTTTTTTTTTTTTTTTTTTTATTTTAAATCATTTGGCTTGTACAGAGACAAACATTGATCAAGTCAACACTTATTATAAAATATAAAACTAATATTAAATAAACACATAACTATATACAAGGACATGACAAATACACAAACTATCTAATAAATTATTAATCGTTTAACAATTTTCATGCCAAATAAACTAACTCAATACAATATTTTCTGGTAATTTACTACTAAAAAAAGATTTAACTGAATAATACTCCTTATTAATTAAAATTTTCTTCAACATGTTTTTAAAAGAATTGGTATTAGCTATATTTGTAAGACTATTTGGTAAAAAATCATAAATTTTGGCTGTTTGATACATAGAACTATTTTCCATAAATCCAGAATTGTGAACATCTATTGCAACTTTATTTTTGTTTCTTGTATGATATGAATGATGATTATTATTTTGAACATATAAATCAGAATTATTCCTTTTAAACAATGCACATTTCAAAATATATAATGATGGTAAAGTCAACATATTATTATTTTTAAAAAATGAAACACATGAATCTCTTTTCAGACTTTTACTTTCTGTTCAAAAACATTTTTCATTCATCCTTTCTGTCATACAAAGGAAGAAAAATTACACGGTTCAATTGTATAAAGCATTCATAACTAAATAAAATATGTACTGAGCAAATAAATATTATTGCATCTACTAAAAAATATATATTAAAGTATAAAAAATCCACCTCTTTTGCATCCTACATCCTCATCTGAGCTTCTGTCTGCGGCGGTTTGTAACTTTTTTCCGAGCCATTTATTATTTTGTCACACTACACGCTTGAATCGGTGACTCCCTATACATCACAGAACACGCGGCTGAAAAAAAAAAAAAAAAAAAAAGGTCGTAATGTAATTTATATATTTTGTTCGATGTCTTTGAGGTGTGCACATTTACTGCAGATTCATCAAGTGCTATAAACTTTGAAATAAAATGTTTATAGCATTTAACCGATCAGATGAAACTTAGATATAAATATTGTAAATTTTATATTATCGTGCTAGTTTTGTCCGTGGGAATTTTTTAATTTTTTCTTTCGTAAATTTTGAGAAAATTGGTTTTGCTGTTGTTTTCAATCGTTACATATATGACTTAAATTTTTAAATACTAAGTTTGTAATTAATGACTACGAAAAAGAGTGAGCAAATCCTGATTTTAAATTCATTGTAATTTTAATATTTTATTGTACGTACGTATACACTCTATATTGACCATATACGTCTGTATATACAGTATAATATAATTCCATATTGATATACATGGTGATCTTTGTGATGATTTTTGGAGCAAAATGGATCTATTTCGTTTTGACACCAACCAACACATAAATATAACGATTTATTTATTATTTCTTTCCTGATTACTTGCTTCAGCTAAGCTAGAAAATTGTTGAAGCTCAAAATTTCTATGTATTGTTATATTTTATTCCTCTTCAGAATTAATTAAAAAAAATATATATAGGTGCACTCGAATCTCATTTGATTTCTTTTAATTATATTTTAATTTTTACGTGGTTTCATGCTTTACTATATGTAAAGATGAGATTTGTAATACGGTAATGATAACATAATGGTCATTGAATTTCAACATGAAAGACATCTGGGGCCTAATTTGCATGCAGAAGCTATAACATCCCTATATAAATGACAATAAAATTGTATAATATTGGAACAGGTATAAGAAAACTTAGTATTTTATTGCATGCAATAAGAATTAATAATAAATAAATAAAATATATGTTATTTTAATTCAATCAAACATATTTTAAACAACTTTAAATGTAAACTTTTGCTAGAATTTTTATACATAAAAAATGTTAAAGAAAGATTAATTTAATACAAGATTGCAAGCAAGAGTTTATTTAAAACAAGTAGAGAAGGTGTGAATTACTGTTTCGAGTGAGAGAGCGATCTGTTTCATACACGAAGTACCGTGAGACGGCGGTGGATGATAAGGTGCGAGGTGGCATGTTCCCATTTGTACCTGGTGTGATACGGTCTCTTGTCGAGCCTGGGAACACGCTCCCTGCTGGGCGAGGAGTCAAATTTCAAACCGCCCCCACGTTCGTAAATTTAACCTTTCAACAGCGACATTCTCTAACGCTAATTGATGATTTTAGATTATTATAAGGAGATTTTGTTTTTTTTTAAATGGAATTTATTGATTCGGTCATTTAATTGATATAAAATAGGCGCGATTTAAAAAAAAGAAGATATTCATGTTTTTTTACTAACAATGGTTATCGCCAGCCTATAATATCATTGGTACTTAATCATGGATAACTTTTTTCTTGAATCGTGGTAAATATTAAAATTAATAATTAATATCTCGTTTATATGTATATTGTCTACTGTTTGTGTTCCCATTTAACTTGGTTTTCCTCAAAGAATGCTCGGTGTTCTTTTTTATTTGTGTAGGCAGCCAGTTCTTTCTTATATAGGTATATAAAATCGCCAATGTCGGAAGACGAACACGACGAAAACCAAAAGTTGAATATGAACCACAGTAATTAACACACCTTGAACCTCATCTGGGTAAAAATAGTGCACATGAGACTTCAAATTTCAACATTTCCTTTTTGTAATGTTCAACCTAACATGAATGCATAACATGTTGCATATTATACAGGCGATTAATAGATTTCTGAATGAAATCGTTACTTTTCATTACATTTGTTACTAAATAATACAAACACGCAATGTACAAGACTCAAAATATATCAATAATATATTTTTCCAGCTTAATATATATAATATATAATCAGTTTTTTAGCTTTAACCGCTGTTCTTATAATTGCATGATTTACACTAACCATGAGTTTAATGAGAATTTTGGCTAACTTTTTTCTTTCTTCATAAATTGCGCCCATTATAGAGGCTGCTAGATCTAAAACTGCACTTCTTACATCTTGGCTATAATTAAGGATTATATTTAACGATATCAAGGAAATAATAAAACTGTTTTTGAAATTTATTTTAAATTCATTTAAATACCCAACTATATCGTTTTAAATTGATTATCTTGAGAAGATTATTTATCTTTGCAATCTTTACATCATATTACAAGCAGTCAACCATGCGGTATCCAATCAATCATATTACAATCTATTCATTAATAGATTTTTTTTCTTTTTAAGTGAAGTCACTATATATATTTTTTTATTTATTCCACATTCTTTCATCGCTTTCAGGCTGGTTAATTTACCGACCTGCCCTCCAGCCAGATTCCTTGCCGGCTGCGTGCGTTCATATCCCCTCCTCGATAATCAATTCACTGCTCATTATATGCACTCGCTCGAACCAACTCATTTGTCACGGACAAATAAACAACACAGCTGCATTCTGACCACGGGAATGACCGCATGACGCTGAACAATATGCAAAATATATCACAGTGATGATGGGAATTTACAGAATTGTATATTTTTGTATTTGGATTTGTAAAATTGGATGTTCGAATACATGGCATAAAATGTATGAAATTTTACTATTTGAGAGACTTTATTTGTTTTATTTATTGGATTTTAAAATAACATGTAATAATGGATACATGTGCTTACCCCAGAAAAATAGTCAATAAACTAATAAACATTGTATTTTTTGCTGTGTGTATTTAATTTTGGTATTTTTATTGAAAAAAAAAAAATAAAAAATAAAATTTTTATATAATATAAATTCATCTTTTCCTTCTATTGATTATTAGAGTATATTAATTATATTGGTATACTATAAATTATAAAAAAATAATGATTTAATTAGGTGTAAAATGTTCTTAAAAAATTTAAGCCATCTTTTGTTTCGCAATGCAATTTTCACCATTCTATTTTGTGAATTTATTAGACATGACGATACTTAAGACAAGGCAAATGAAAATTATAATTTAAAATTTTATGTTATAAAAACTAATAAATTATTTTATATCAATATGCATTATAATTAATCATATGAAATATATTATAATGATATAGATTGTTTGTATTTTTAATTAAAAGAAATCATTAGTTTAAATGTTCTATTTTTATATATTAGAAAGTCTGCTTGTTCGTGTAAATTAATTTAAGAAAATAAATATTGATGCGACACAGAGGAGTTTTTATGTTGACTTCACGTGAAAAAAAGTGGTCACATAAATTAGCCGACTTGGCAGGTCGTAAGAAGTATGCGAAGTCATCAATAAAGAAAATATTAGACACAAAATGTTTAGCTACAAAAATATTACTCCATCCTTATTTCATATTAAAAAAAATATATATTTATATATACTATTTTTAGCATGTGTACTATCCCGAGTTGAAATAAATTTCATCTTTTATTCGCTTTTATAGCTCTTCTCTTGTCTAATTTATTCTTATTTTGTACCATTCCAGAGGAAAAAAGAGGAAAAAAAGACGAGATTACGTATTTTTTCTACTTCTTGGGCATAAAATGTTAGAAATATTTTCTTCGTTTCATCCTCACTTTGAGCGAAGAGGAAATAAGATGTGTTTTAGAGGTAAAAAGATTAGGTTTAGACGTGTAAAGAATGAGTTGAAGACGTAATTTTTCAACTATAGGGATATTAGGGACCCTTAAAATATTTTTTTATGAAATGCTGTTCCAATATCAAGTATGAAATATATTTATAAATAATTTTCTTATATTGTAATGATAGAAACAGAATTAATATTTAATATAGAGTGCGATTCATGGAATTAAGAATTATCCAGAAAATGCAGGTTTCTCACTAACCGCGGCTAATTTCATTGAATTAGAGTGCATGGTTTATTATTGAGAAAACATGATGGTTAATTAGGGATAAACTTGAATACCTTTCTCCGTAAAATTGAGCCTTAAATCTCTACCTAAATTTTGACTCTTCGAATACGCCCATTTTAAATACGAGTAATTACAAATAGTTGTAATATTTGGAAGTGATTTTAACCTTGTCATGCATAATACTCTATTTAAGATAATATGAGAAGCATCACTCAAATAAACTTTTTTTATATCAAAATATATTCTCAAGTGTAATGCTGAATTGTTAGGAATAGAGGGGATCTCCTGGTTTAATAAATAATTATATAAAATAACAACCCTTATTTAATTATAATTAGATACAGAAAAGGTTCACTTTTTTAAAATAAAATATAATATAAATGAGGAGAGGCAAAAGTTTCTGTAAATGTTTGAGGGTGGATTATGTGAACTCCCACCCAATTTATTAACAAAGTTACAATTGAAAATGAGTTTAGAATATTGAAATTTTTTCTTAATTGAACAATTTTAAATGTATATAATGCTAGATTATTACGTGTTCGTAATGCCCACCTTTCGTGTTTTTTTCTCGTGTCATGTAGGAGTTTGGTTTCCAATTTTAATAATTCAACGTTCAGCCAATCACCGCCTTGTACGGAGATGCTCCACTTTCCCTCTCGACCAATCACAAGACACATTGTAAATGGTTATCCAGTGATTTTAGTATGTTAATTTCATTCATTCAATTTTCAATATTTCTTGTGTAGCGCAACATTGATTTCTAAAATAAATGTGTTACATTGGTATTTAATGAAAAAAAAAAATGTCATTTTTATTTATTTTATTTCATATTTTATAATTGCATTATTTGTTATGTATAATATTATAATATATTTTACTTTCATTATTATATTTAGAAAAATATTGAAGCTCTACCTAAATTATATATATGCTTTGAATTACATTAAATATATATGAAGTATTATAATTACTTGTAATAAATAATTATAAAAATTTTGTCCGTACTTGAAAATCGTATAAATACTTTATGTAATTAAACAGGGACTCATAAGTGTCATATATATAACAAGGATTCAAGGATAATGTAAAACTTTAGAATTTAACGTAAACTTTAGAAATATAAAAATTACAAATTATCAAAGACCATGAAATATAAGAAATTTGAGTCATTAATTCAATTTAGATTTAGTCAAAAAATCTGCAATCTCCTCCGATGATATTCGATTATAAATCAATAATCGTTCACTAGCGCCACCATTGAGATAAGGAAGAACTAATATTTTTTAACAAAACAAATCATTATAAAAAAATAACAAAAATCATCCCTTCTCGATGTTTATATTATATATTTTGTTATTATTACCCCCCACTCGGATCTCCCACTCTAAAGGTACAACATGTGTGGGGCGCTGCAGCCTCTGATCCGGCCTAACAGGTAACGGAGACTCAGTTGGTCGTGCGCTCTGCCTCAGAGTTGTCGAGCGTGCGCCGCGGCGTGTTGTTATTAAGTGATAATGTTTCGGACGTCTTAGCAAAGTTTTAGGTTAGCATGCGGCTGTTGGCCTGGTGTAAATCAGGAACTGCAGCAAAGCGGCTTTCAGGCGCTGCAGTCGCTGAAAGAGCAACAAAAGGACATCAAGGGGGTAGTGTTCTAGGAACCCCAATTAGATTTCTTTGTCTGTTAGCTGCTGTTGCATTATTACAAACTGCAGGAAATTTTAGGTGAGTTTAATATTTTTATATGTTTTAATTATTCTAGAAAAATTGAAATTCGAAATAGAATAGTGGATATACTAACTTTACATTTACCGCGCGTATCTGGCATATTCGTTAACAATAATGTAGATTTTAACAAATAATTTTTATAATAACAAAATTTAAATATTAGCCCAATTTTAAATGTCATCTCACAATTTTGGTTCTAAAGCATCCTTGAAGAAAATCCATGTGCGATTAAAACTCCCTTTTTCTTCTATATTTTCTGTAAACTACAAGAAAAAGAGGATATCATTTTATAAAATTTGATTTAAATTTGGGAATTGTTATAATTTAGATACGAATGGGAAATAAATTAGCTGAATGATAGTTTCATGTAACAGTTATTTTCTTTAGTAAATTACAATAATAATTAAAACATTATTTAAACCTAGTCTGTAGTATTTAGATATAGCGTGAAAGAATTTAAATAATTTATTTGATAAATTATTGTCAATGAAGAAATAACGATAATTCCAAATATAAATTTAGTAAATATTTTTGTTTTTTATATCTTTCTCTTATAAGGACAACATATCAGAGAGATGCCGCCAGCGTTTTTTCTTCAAAAGTATGTTTTCAAGTCGCGCATTGTGTGCAAAGGTAAATAAATCGTTTCGTAAAAAAAGGGTTGAAGTTTGCTTCAATTGACACAAGATAAGATTTTTACCGTTGTTGACATAGCTGCTCAGATCTGTGTGTTAGTTAGTGCGTCCCTTTTTAGCTTAAACGGTCGAATAAAATGCACTTTTTTAGTAATCATTTCGCACAGAAATTGGCATAGAACGCATAATAATTTTCTAGAATTATTTAAAAACAGATTTTGCATTGGAATTTGATAACAATTTAGTGCCGACGAAAATTTCAAACAAAAATTATAAAATCCATGTTAAGTCTTTTGTGAATACACCAAATGTACAGTCGTGACCTCGGAAAATTTCCCACTTACAGCCTTGTTAATCACCATGTCCCATAAGAATAACACAGGGTATGGTGATTAACAAGGCTACAAAGTGAAATTTTCAGAGGCGACGAGTATATATAGTACATGTATATCGTATTAAAAACAAATATATATAATATTAATATTGGAAAAAATTATAGTATACTTTACTAAATATACAATTCTTTTGCAAATATGTGCTGTATAAATATTATATGTATAGCATATTTCAGTTTTTAAATGCCTTCTTTATATATAATGTAAAACATTTAAAATTAAAATATAATGAAGAGAATTGAGATATAAAAGAGTGAATTCATTTTTACGGCTTAACATTTTTTTTTCGAATAAGCAGATTCGCATCTTGTTTGGCAAAGTTGTAAATTTTTGTCGGTCTAAAATATTTCATGGAGATATGTCAGCCTTAAATTTCAATCTCCAAGAGTAGAAAAAAAACACACACATTTTTTGTGTACCATTATTTATAATCCTGAAAGTACATGACCACAACTAGATTAGCCGAGAATTTAACCCGTCTGTCAAAATAATAAAATATCAATTTATTGCTTCTGTCATCTCTCGTACTATGCTCAATTAATTTTATAAAACAATCTTTGCAAGTGGAAATATTTCTCTATAAGATTGAGATATTTAAAATATAGTTGTTCATTATAAATTTTTACTCTGTTCCTTTGAAAACGTAGATGGATTTTTACAATTTTTTTATACAAAATTATTTAAATTCTATTTTAAATAATAAAAATTTATTAAGTTTTTTGTAGAAACACTTAACCAGCTAACTGTATTATTTATTATAACATTTTTTTTTTCAAAATACGTTTTAATTTAATTACTAATAACAATTCAATATTTTAGTCAATTTCAAAACATATAGACACAATTATATGAAGAAGGCACTCTGAAATGATAAGACTCACCCTAACTTGATATATTCTAATTTACACAGAATAAGGATCTCTTAATTATTATAATGACAAACATAATTAATAAATTATACATAATATAAAAATAACATGTCCCAGTTCAAGTTTCAAAAGTATTATGACCATATGTCAATAAAGGTAATTTTAAGTAGTAATACTATGATATTATGAACCTTATTAAATATGGAAAAAAAATTAAAATTGTTGGACACTAATAATGATAAAAAAAACTTTCAATTAAAATGCAATCAATAAATCATTCCGTTATTTTAATTTTTTTTTTTTTACTATTTCTCACATAAATTGAAAAGTTTTTACCTAAGGGTAGGTTAAATATTTGACCTTGTACATAAGATTTAATATATTTTAAAGTTAAAAGTCATTAAACATAAGACTCAAATCATGTAAAAAAAAAAAGGTTGGACCAGAGGCTGGGCTAACATTGAGGAGCTCGTTACATTTCCATAAAAATTGTCCATCTTTTGTGTCTGACTTACACGAAAATTCTCAACGTCCATATAATATAACGTAAAATTTTCATATGTAAGAATGTGAGAAGGAAGGGAGGTGCAATTGATCGGATGATAAAAATGGGCTATTCTCCGGCATGTAAAACACGAAAACACTTTCAACGCGATATATTACGACTTATTACGACGTATTATTATCACAGCTTGACTTTTTTCTTCTTCCCTCTAAAATAAAAAAAAATCCCACGTTGATATAAAAGAGGCGGCGGTGTCTCATTCATTTTGTTGGACACCACGTGTTGTAACCAAGGTTGAGTGCTGCCGATCACCAGTGACGTCACTGGTGTTGCATAAAGACATCCAAGTGCATTGAGGAAAGAGTAATTTTTATTTAAGAATCGCACGAACATTATCACACGTAAATATATCAATCGTTGCAGAGCTATATTATTCGCTTCTGTATCTTCTAGATAATTTATTACTGCAGCATGCGATGACTAATTAAGCTTGATACAAACAGAATTTGAGACGATCAAGTCAAGAATATTTTTTTCTCAGTGTAGGAATTTGGTTATTTAAAAATTATGTTACAATGTTTTAATTTTTGTTTTATCTGAAAATATGTATTGAAATTTGGAACAACTTAAATGTTATTGAACCCTCGATGATTAGCTGTATAATTATTTTAAAACGCAAATTATGAAATGAAAATAATAAATTTAAATTTTTTTTTCATGCATGCATTTGTTTATTTTGTTTTATTATAAAAAAACAACATAATTTTAAAAACCAAATGATAAACAAACTTTTTTTTAAATATTAAAATTTACTGGTTATTCTC
The DNA here is from genome assembly GCA_949825025.1 of Siphlonurus alternatus. Classification (NCBI taxonomy): domain Eukaryota; kingdom Metazoa; phylum Arthropoda; class Insecta; order Ephemeroptera; family Siphlonuridae; genus Siphlonurus; species Siphlonurus alternatus. The sequence continues at coordinate 48,753,673 of OX463780.1, read as the reverse complement.
ACTGAATAAATATTATATGTAGATACTGTTTTGATTTGATTATTGCCGATCAGTCTAACCTCAAATTTGTAAATATCTTTCAGCTACATGATAGAGGACGCGTCACTGAACTGGCTGTCACAAAACATTTTAAATCCGATACATCTCGACCAGCCTTGTAATACTATTAGACAATCAATAATTCCTGTATGTAAATATAGTTTTATAAACATGTCAAATTTGTCAAAGTTATATAAGATAAAAAACTTTCTTCATTAATAATTCTAATTAACACAAATATAGACTCTAAATTATGGACGAAAGTAATCAATCATTTTAAAATTAGAGTAATTTTTTAATGAGATGTCAATTCTTTTTTAAAAAAAAAAAAAAACTAGATCATTTTTTCTAATTCTGTAAATGGAGCTTGCGTATTATATATTTTTGATAGCGACAGCTAAAAATATACAAAAAGTAAATTCTGAATTTTTTTTGCTTTGCGTCATACGGTCAAAGCATATTTTTAACAGACGTTACAAAAATGGGTACATTTAAATAAATTATACGATTTCTACGTAACGTTTGTGGTGACCATTTGCAATATTTTATTGATAAAAAATATATTCAGTAAGGAAAATATGATACATTTATATACTGAAAGAAATTAAGGGAAAGAAACAAAAAAATGCCAGATTCGATGTAAGTCAAACTGAAATTCAATTTCAATTGATCTGTTCGCTGCTCTGTGTACACTTTTTTAGACTTTGCTGAAGAAAATCCGAGTGCAAAAAACTTTTACACATCAGGTCAGAATTTACGAACAGACTCTTCTAGCTTCTATACTCTACTAGCTAGCTTCTACTAGTTATATACTATTAATATATGACTGCTATACCATATGTATATAAACACAATTTGTTGATATCCGCAATTTTAATGTTAATTATTAAATAATTAACATCCCCTTATGTATAAGCAGAGATAATTTTCAATCTATAATTACAATCAGTTTTTCACTAAAATCAAACTTGAATCTTACTCCAGTTATTTATATTATTTTAATATATTTCCCTCGATAATTTATAATAGTAAACAAAATAAAATTAGGCTTCATTAAAACTGAAATAATAAGAACTACTTCACCTATAAAGTCCTTATTTAGTAAAATACAATTTGTATATAACGGTGTATTATATATAGGTATTTTTAAAAAAGGATTTAATAAATATTAACTATTTAAATTTATAATAACAAGACCAATTATAAATACATTACATATTTATAAAGTATTTTATTTAAAAAAATATGAGGACACGGAATTTTCATATCTTTAATTCATTAACTCTAAGATTGTATATCAGCTGTCATCATTTTTTGGCCACGCCCCACTTGGTAGGATAAGTCAAACTTAAATTTATAATAGCTTGACGTTTCCAATGTGTGGGCTTCTTCAATGATCAAATTAATTTATTCTATCGACATGTTTATATTAGAGAGTAATTAAATTTTACAGGTGGGTTGAAAAGCGTTGATTTTTATACCCAGCAGCAAAGTTATAAAGAATTAATGAGACATCGATAAAAAATAAGAAGTTTTTTTTTAAAACTTGAAGTTATAATGTTAGAGAAATGTTGTGTGGTAGCCATTATGGTGTATGTGTGATATTTAAATACATAAATCTATCTTCTGTGAAACCTCTCTCTCTCTCTCTCTCTCTCTCTCTCTCTCTCTCTCTCTCTCTCTCTCTCTCTCTCTCTCTCTCTCTCTCTCTCTCTCTCTCTCTCTCTCTCTCTCTCTCTCTCTCTCTCTCTCTCTCTCTCTCTCTCTCTCTCTCTCTCTCTCTCTCTCTCCCTCCCTCATTAACCTATAGTAGGCTATAGTGATATATTATTATTTTCTATAGCAACTTATTTGCAACTTGTAAACCAAAAAGCTAATATAATGTGTACATTTATTGCAATCATTGATTTATTAAATATGTAATTAATTTATATTGAAATTCATTATAATTAAATATAATTATTATTGGATGAAGTGGTTTTATATGTTTTTATACATCGTTTGATTACATACTGTTGCCATTAAGAAATAAATGTGAGATATAATCATATAATGAGTTTACTTAATAAATATTATTGGTAATATTAATATCAATTAACGATGATTTAAGTTTAAAAATCTCTCTAGTAAAAAAGTTTGAGATAAAAAGAGTCGATTTAGTTCAAGTCGTTTAAAAGCCTAATTTGGGTGTTTTGTCTTGCGCGGAGTGTCATTATAGCGTACAGCTTTTTAACCATAAGATACTATCGGCACTGTCACACGGAGAAAACAAGTGTTGTGTGACTGGCTACCGATTGCTCTAAAATTATTCTCAGGAAGTCTGGCCAAATGAGCGGCTCTATCAACTGAAATATTTATCTTTTTGTAAACTTCTTCGCCTTGAATCTTACGTAAAATTTATTTTATGAGCAGTTCATGTTTTTTTTCCCGTCAAAGTAATTCTTTTTGTTTTTCATCAGCTATATACTATTTCAGAAGAAAATATGTTTTATAGAGAAAATAGTTGAAGAAAAGTTAAGAGACTGCCTTATTCGTTAAATTCTTTCATTCATTGAACCAAATTTTAAAAAATGTGACAAAAATTAATTAAAAAAAATATATATAACTTTTTATACCCTCTGCAATAAATTCATACAAAATTATGTTATACATTCTTCGCTTGCAGATGAAGAAAGCAACGTTTTGTAATTTAATTCTGTGTAAAAATTAACAAATGATTACGTCCTTGAATTTTAACTAAAGCTGTATATAATATATTATAGGATTGCATAAAATGTAGAGATACTGAAATTGTTTGTACTAATTTTCTCCGTGTATTTGGAGCATAATAATTTAATATGTTGTTCTTCACGTTGAATTTGCAGCTAAAGAAAGCTCTTCTCAACGTTTTATCATTATTATGTGTAGAAATTATCTGTGTATGGCATAAAATAGCGAGATATCTAAATTGTTTGCAGTAATTTTTGTCCGTGTATTCGGAGCACATGACGAAAGTGATCTCTGTAATTTATCATGTGCTCACTGAGAAGCCGCTCAAATCTTGGCCGCAAATTGGCTAACTATAGCGATTTCTCTTCCATTCAACCGGACGGATATTAATGATTTTCTAATGATCTGACTTTTATATCAATACTACTTTACTACATTGAGTAAGACGTGTTTATTTTTTTTTAAATCAAATGATGACAATTATTTCAATTGTTGGAATTGTTCAATTTTATAAATATTGTAATTTTTAATGAAGAACCCATTTTAATATCTTGTATATGCGACCAGAAAGAGTGCGTATGGGAGAAGTTTGCGTCTAATTGATAAAAAAAATTGTATTTAATAACCCCCTAATGGTATAATATGGTGGGATGTCTATGATATTTACTCTGCTTGTTATTAAAACGGGCAGTGCGAACTGCATACAGCTTTTTTGTCTCAAAATCGCTAGAAAACATAATTTGATGATATAATAATTTCTATTTATGTACCATATATATCACATAATTGGCATAGCTTATAATAATTATTGTTAATTATATATATGGTTCAATTGTCATGCACTTGTTTTAAATTAAATATGTAGATCTTTGCATGTAAATTAATATATTTGTATAATTAATTCATCATTTTTATACACGTAACAAATACTTCAGGTTTAATATAATAATATTTGATGTCCATATTGAGCAATTAAATAATTTTCATTAAAATTGTGAACATGCTGAAAATATGTTAATTACCACAAAGAATAAATCTTTTTCTTTTACTGCAGTATATAAATAAGCAGTATATACGTTATTAATACCTACCATAGTTACTGTATATGTAATTATTTATACTCTATACAGTATAACAGCATGGCACCTATATTGTATGATATTTCATTAACTTCTAATTTCTCTTCTAGATACATCCTATTTTTATTGGTATATTGATTATTTTGTTCTGATTTTTCTCTCCAGAAATTGATTATAAACTTCAATTTCAAGATCCATTAAAATAACTATCATTTATAGCTTGTTAAGTAGATATATTTTGAACACCATTTTGATAAATAGAAGTTGAGTCACTTGGACTTAAAGAATAAAACTGGTGTTAAAAAAATAATAAAAAAAGTTGTTTGTCTAAATGTCAAAAAGTCAATGTTAACCTGTTGTGTCTTCCAGTCAGGGACATTTTTCTCAAATTATTAAAAATAAATAACTTATTTTTTATTTTAAAAGACTTGTTTCATAAAATATTTATAATTTATGATTTTAGTTAATAAAAAAACAGAGTATCTGTCTCTTTATTTCTTATTTTTCTCCATCGTTCATCATAAAGCACATTGATTCCAGTGGGACATCTGTGGGGAACGCACCTTCGTGTTCAAATTCTTGTAATCCTCCACACTCATTTCTGACGTACACTGAGTGAAAAAAGCTGCTGAGTTGATGTTTTTGAAGAACCAAGCATGCAGTGTAACAATCTGGGTAGCCTCTTGGGTTCAACCCAAGATAATGCAGAAGTTTTTTAGCCCCGCCCACTTGATGACGTCATAGAGCCATAAGAATAACATTGGATGCCTCTATCGTGATGTCACGAGAATGGTCACGTGACTCCGGATGCTCGTACCTCCTTATCAATTTCCTTGGATTCGACTGGACGTTCCTGAATAAACTTACGTGCCCGGTGACTGTAACGCTTGCAAAAGTTGATTTGAGAGGTGCTAAGAATCACTTTGGTCTTGATGGTTTTCCATAACTGGGCGAATATCGGGGCAATAACTAACACAAGGCCACATTCTGACTCCTTTCCTATTTCCTATAGTCTACGAGTCACATTATTTAACTCCCGAGTTGAAATTATAATTTTCAGCTTTTACTCGCTATAATTTTAAGCTCTTTCCTCGTTTAATTCCCTCGTATTTTGCACCATTTTAGAGGAAAAAAAAAGACGAGATTACGTCTTCTTTCCTCTTAATGAGCATAAAATGTTAGAAAAATATTGTCTTCATTTCATTCTCACTTTGAGCGAGGAGCAAATAAGATGTGTCGGATGAAAGGAGTAGACGCAAGTTTTCATCGTATATTTGTAACGTCTTCAGTCATTGGGTCGTTGGTAGGGAGTTTAGCCGACAGGAGCCGAAGTACACCGAGCATATCCGACGAAAACATAAAATATCAAAATTCAGAATCTCGTACTCCTTACTCTTATCAGGTTTGGAGCATTCATGTTTCGGTTACAATTTTTTTCTTTCCGTGTAATATTATGTAGAGAAAGAAAAGAGGATAAGATATTAGAGACTTATAAGCTTAACTTGTAGAAAACCAAACAAAAATTTTGCATAAATATTTTATCGCCAAAGAAAAAGATTTCCACTTTTCCTCTGACTATATATTTACTAGTTTTTTATGTTTCTTTTATTTCTTAAAAAATAATTTTATGCTTGAGATTTTTCTCACGATTTTTATGTTAAATTGTTAATATATGAAAATTCTCTTGAATTTTTTTTTTTTATATAATACACAATTGAGGTAATCGTAATTTTTAGTATAATCTTAAGTACTTTTCTTTCTTTTTTTTTTTTTTTTTTTTTTTTAGACAATTTAGACGCACACAATAATTATAATACACGAACAGTTTTATATAGTCAGGCATGGCGTGCTTGTGTCTGGGCCTGCAAATGTAAATACAATTTATGTACGTATTTTATTGCTTAGAATTCATTTAATAAACTTGTAGAATTTTGACGATGTATTTAATTATGTAATTTATTATTGAAAAACTTGGAATGAACAGATTTTGTATTGATTCATGCAGAAGCTACAGTGCACACACAATTAGCTTTAAATTAATATTGTATTATTTAATAACCAATTGTTGTAAATTCTTAAAATAAATGAAAATTGGAGTGTATTGAAATTGTATTCTTTATAATTGTAATTAAATTATAATTACAACACTCGTAAATAAAATTGCCAGTATCTCAGTTGGTATTCATGTATGTTATATTCATGCACTGAAGTTGTGTTTATTATCAATTATCAGTAAATAGCCCGTCCTATAATAACAACTATAAATTTGTTGTAAGGGTAATTATTGCTTAGTGCAGTGTCATAAAAATGCATTTCTTTTTGCCATTAAATTTAATTTTCAAGTGCACTTTAGTGTTAATTATTTTAGCAACCACTTAAAATCGTTTTATGATTATAACTACTTTATCATCAATTGATGTGCACAGAATTTTCAATTCAAAAATAAATTTTGTATTCAAGAATTTAACAAATTTTCTGTGTTACTTTTATCTTTTGACATAATTTGCATAGAAACTACTTGGAAATGAGAAGCTTTTTATTTATGGTCCATTAAGTTTGCAATTCCGATTATAAAACTCTTACCAATTAGTATTTTTTAAATATTTTTATCTGAAATGAAGCAGTGAACTCAGTGTGTGGTATATTTTATGCTAAAGAGACGTTTTGTGTCCATTTAAGAAAGACTGGACAAAACAATGCGATATAGAAAAGTGGTTCTCGAAGATCGAAACTCGTTTCAACAAAGCCTGTGGTCTCAGCACGTATAACCTTCTGCTCAATAACAAGAACTGATTTTCACAAACTCTGTTTACAACATTGAATATCGCTTACAAAATACATTTTAATGTAAGTTTTAGGAAGATAATTTACAAACCTGCATGTCATTTTTACTTCGCTTTTAAAACCTTCAAATGTTTTAATATTTTTAAAACACCTTAAAATTGTGCTACAGAATTCTGTGACTTCATAATCATATGCTTGTTACATGACTATGACGTCACAGAATTTCGTAGCACGATTTTAAGGGTGTTAATTCGAGGTGTAAATATACAACTAAATATTGATCACTTAATTGATGTTTTCTACCTATAAACATGTGATTAAAACGATGATGCATGCAGGTTCTTCATTTATTTTATTTTAATTATTATATAATAAAATTGTGTTAATTCTTGAAATTAATTTTGAATTAGTTATTATTTTTAAATTTAAAATAATTTCTCTCTCATTCTTTCATTATTTACACTGGCTATTATGTATAATATTAAGGTATTATTTGCTACATAATTTTAGTTTTACTAATTTTAAAATCTGAAATAAAATTGATATAAGGACATTAAAAGCTAACCACACTAACAGATCTATGATCAAAGTTGATAAAATTCACCTGTATGAAAACTACCTTGAAGTGGTCAAGTTAATCCTCCGGACACCTCTCTCTCTCTCTCTCGTCCACTCTAAATGCCCCCCACCCACTCGCCCCGTCCTCCCACCTCGCTAATCTCCCCGTCTATTACATCGCAGTAACTCGAGACTTGTACACCTCGGGACGTGCCAAATGTTGTAACTCATTCTGTTGGAATTTATTTATTTTGGAGCACTGCATATCAAATTTTTGTGATGTTTGTAACGTCCTCGGTCATTGGTTGACAGTTTGTAACGAAGGACCTCATTGGCTGAACACAAGCCGAAGTACACCCGAGTACACACGATGAAAATTTGAATGAAAGCTCTTCTTACGTTTGATTGCAAATCTCTCTTGAACCTTCATGACATATTTGGAAAGAGGACATCGAGCTAAAAAATTTCATTTTTTTTTCAGATTTTTTGAACCCTCTAACACCTTCAAAATCGAGGGGAAAGACGCTGTGACGTCATAGTCATGCAACGTATTTGCTATGATGCTTGTATGTTAAAAATCTGGATGACTGTGACGTCACAGCATTTTGCAGCACGTCATCAAGGGTGTTAGAGGTTCCAAAAATATAAGTCGAGATCCTGTATAAAAATTCTATTATATATAACGTTGTCCATTGTCAAAAGTGCCGGTGTAACAGCTAACTTAACTAAGTAACATTTCAAGTGTGTATAAATGTATACTTATTAGATATAAGCCGTATTCAATCACAAATATAATAAGCTTTTAACCTACTATTGTGAGTGACATATTATGAACTGTAATTCTATCAGCTTCAAGTCTTACATAATTAAAGCATATATTTATCTAATTAATTATGCAACTTGCGCTTTGTTTTCCATGCAATGTTCATATGTAAAGCTGGTATTACAAGAACTACTGCTTTTTTATTACATACAATGTACATTATTTTTTTATAAGAGAATTTTATTTATTCTTACAAGATACATCGTAAAATAATGCATGGCTAGAATATGCTCTAAAAATTTGTTAAAATTTAGCTAAAAATTAAGAAGAGTTTCCTTTAAAAAAAAAGTTGTTTACAATAAATATTAAAAGTATATCCTGAATATCGTGCAATGTTAATGTCATATAATAATGGTAATATATACCAACTGCATTTATTTTGTTTTTAACAAGAAAGAAAAAAAAGGCGTAATTCAGAAACTGAGCTGAAAACCAACACAATCTGAGAATTTTAATATACATTTTCATTTTTAAAGGTTTAATATGCATAATAATATTATACTCTAATCATGCAGTAGCACTAATTTTTATTAATTGATGTTTACTATAAAAATTTCACAGCAAAATTACAAAGTGCAAATAAATTAAATAGGACAGGTTTTACGAGAACCTTTCTACATTTTCCTCTATACTTAAAATAAAGATATTTTTATACAGTAGGTAACAAAAAACAAGTTTAATTTTCATGCCAATTAATTAAAATAAAAATTATGATATTAAATTAAAAAAATAGTGTCGAGTCATGTAATATTATATATTGTATTTCCTTTGTCCATTCAGGTTACCTCACGACTCTATTTGAACCATAATTAAGCTGTAATTATTATTATATTTCTATACACTGGGAGGTGCTTATAATATACTTTCTACATGTAATGTATTGTCAATTTAATATGGCAGTAGCCACTTCTAAGAAATGTCTACTAAAGCATCAGCAAGACCATAATTTAAATACCTCCTCTAAGATTTCTTTGTTTTATATCCTTGTTCTTCGACTTAATAGAACGGCAGCAACGAAGTGAGAAGGAGCTACACGGAGAGAAATTGTTAACTATGTAGATTATTAAGGGCATTGGGTGTAGCACCGGTAGTTGGCAACACTGATGTATCTTCACCATGTTTATTTTTGATCATTGCTCCTCGGAGTAATTTTTTATGCTAGAGCTAAGCTGATTGCTGTAGTATCAAAATAATTAGTAGCCCAAGTGCACAATTTGGCTAAATAAAGCCTGATTTAAAGGAAAGTATTTTTTAGTAATTTTTTAAATTTACATGCATTTTTCTAAAATATAAAAAAAATACTTTTCTTTAAATCAGGCTTTATTTAGCCAAATTGTGCACTTGGGCTACTAATTATCTTGATACTACAGCAATCAGCTTAGCTCTAGCATAAAAATTACTCCGAGGAGCAATGGTCAAAAATTAACATGGTGAAGATACGTCAGTGTTGCCAACTACCGGTGCTACACCCAATGCCCTTAATATTTTGAGTTACACGGAAAGAAATAATATAATGGACTAATAATATTTTGAGATGTTTAGAAAACCTATAAATTAAAAAGTATTTTATAAAGTATTATATGATAAAATTTTGCATATAATTTTTCCTTACAAGAAAATGTCAACTCCATACAAACAAATGAAGTTGAAGTGAGGTAAAATTGTATGCAATAATTAGAAAAAATTGCATCGTGTAATACCAGTTTAAAGTTGCATAATAAATACATTAAAACATTACATACCACATAATAGTCAGTTTTGGATTAGCTATTAAAAATATGATTATTTTTGGAATTCACTGAATTCTTTGAATTACATTGCAAAAATTTATAATTGAAATCAAAGCTATAGCACCCATATATTAATTGTTTGAATATACTGCATCAAATAATGCAAATAGAGTCAAAATTAGAAAATAGAGTGCGTACAAGCATCATCATTTTTTCATCTGTCTCACATTTTATTACAAATTCAAATTGTTATTTATTCAGCAACAGTTACAGAACCAAGGCACTAAATATAATAAAACAGACAACACTACACACACATAAAAAAAAGAGAAAAGTATGATACATAATAATAATCATAATGTAAGGCACTGATTATACATTGTCAAAGGAAAATATAAAAAAAAAGTATTAATAATTTAGAACAAACTCTGTGCATTTCTATTATTTGTTTTAATTTGATTATTTGATCAAATCAACGCTTTATCATTATTACAAGACAAAGATAAATTTCAAATACGAGAATTGTACCATTTTTGTTAATGATTGAATTAATAAAAAGATGGTGGTGTGTATTATTTATAAATGTATAGAACTCTACAGCTCTAATAGCAAATCATGTAAGACTCAGTCATCAGTCGTTAGGCAGTCACTCCGTTTGTTCAGTGTATACTTACCATAAGACGGCATGATATCTTCCCACGTGTTAATATAGCTCCCTCCTGGGCCATGTGACATTTTAAAAGGTTTTACAAAAGCACAGTAGCTGCCATATGGACCACATAATATCTCTTTTTTATTTTACTGGCAACTTTTTTACTGTTTTTAATACAAATATCTTATTTTATACGTGTAGGTTGATATTTTTAAAATGAATTTTGATATCTTAGAAATTTATAATATGAAAATAAATACAGTAGAAATTTTGTAGAGTGAAATTATATCATTATTATTTATTCCAGAATTTAAAAAGGTTTTTTGTTCGTAAACTTTTACTTTTAAATTAATGTGACAATGTATTGAAGTTAACAAATTTAAAGTGCTGTTTAAATTGCGTTAATTTAATTTCTTTAAAGTAGTTTGCAATGTTGTATTTTAATTATGTTACTAATTAAATTAAATTGTACCACAAATTTATGTTCAATTAATTTTAATATTCATTTTTATTAAATTACTTTCCATTCGTCTAAAAGAAATAATAACTTTTAATAATTGATAATAAAGAGCTTTCTATAATGTATAATATTAAGATGTGTATGACTCAGAAAATAATTAAATTTATTTCATTCAGGATGATAAGTTAAGACATATATTTTGGATGTTTACAAGGATATCAGCAAGTATTTTTTTACCCAAGGACACCAAATAATAAACAAAAACATTCATTAATTTCATTATATTGATTTATATTCGTAATATTTTATATACCTACAAATTATTGAGCATTGTCATGTATATGCTACCTTGGACTCAACATGAAGATTTCTACGCTTTTTTTATAAGTAAGTCTATTATATTAGTATTAATAGAATAGATAGTACAGTACTTATAAAAATAGAAAAAAAAATATTTCTACATCTCTATTTATAACTATTATTTATTTTATTACCTTTATATTTTAATTCAGTGACGGGCAGAGCGAGACACGGTGTATAATATCAACCAAATTTCGGTGTATCACTAATACATTAAAAAATCATCAACCGTGGTTATAGTATGAACTTGATAGGCGACCGCTTCAAGGAAAACAAATTATAATTTATAAGGTAATTAATGCATACCAGGAGTAAATCTATTTTCATCTTGTTTTCCACTCTTTACATTGTTGAGATGTCTATCCTGACTCAACGATCGTGTACACTCGTCGCCTTGGAAAATTTTCCACTTGCAGCCTTGTTAATCACCAATATCACCATGTCCTGTGTTATTCTTGCAGTACTGTATACATGGAGATTAAAAACGTTGCAAAGGAAATTTTTCTGAAGCGACGACTGTATAATAATACATCAGTATAATAAATAATCATTGGTCCTGACTGAGGTTTTTCTCTGTGCATCTTGCTGGGATGTAAAGAAATCCAAACAATCCCTCATTTATTTGAAAAAAAGTGTTAATTTCTAGTTATTTTTTAATTCAATTTTGAAATTAAAGAACAGAAAACATGTAGCTTCCGTCTACTCCGGTGATAATTTGAAATTAGTTCATAAGAAGAGGGAGTATAATAGAATTCATATTATATTCCCTCCGGAAGTAACCGGAAGTGTACAGATTTTCTGGCATTTTCAGCGTTGTAAGCTCACACAAACGTCAGTAATTCAAAATCTCTATGCAAAGTTTCAAAACTGAAGTAAACCACACCATTCACTTTTGTGGAGGGAAAATCAAATTAATTGGACAATATTTTCGATCAGTTCGTGATCGTCCCCACATCCTCTAGCCGGTCACTCCTCTAAGAGACTGGCGGGCATCGATGACTGATCAGATTTTATCACGTGCAGCAGACACGTGGGGCATTGTGTTGTCATGTCACAGACACAAACTTGCATTACAGCAATGTACTTCTTAATTGTAATAAAAATTGTATGTAAACGAGTTATTAAACGATCAGAACACCTGGTTTGTGAACTGGTGTTCGTGAGTTCGATTCCCAGTGACCATATATTTAAATAAAAATGTTTGTTGTATTTAGGAGATAATTGTGGTCACTACCGACCATTTTCAATGAAGTTTTCATGTTTTCTAAGCTAAATTAGGCAAAATATAAGTTCTAAGGTAAAAATTTAAAATTGAGTTCCCATGTATGACACTCAAAATTACAGAGTTTTAAATTACATTTTTTTTTTAAAAAAAAATTAATTATTGGTTTATAATTAATAGTTAATAAAAAAAAATGTTCTCGAGTGAAATGTTATTAAAAGTGAAGAAATTCTCTGATAAGAAATCTAACAAAAAATATTAAAGAAGCAACTAGAATTGCTTTTGTCACATATCCGATTAATTCATAAAATTCATGCGATCTACTATGATAATATAGGTTTTTTCAGATAGATATTAGTAGCAAGAGCGACTAACACACTGCACATTACTCGCAACAGAATTAATGAATTGAAGTTGGGAAAAAGGGGAAAAATAAATTTTGTTATTTAGTACCCAATTTATTGAATCTATAATTTGATAACTTTAATTTTAACGTTATATATGACGATGAACTGAAGGAGCTCTGACTGTTTACACACACACCTGCATCTTTAATAACCGGGCAGTCATGGTAATTAAAATAATGAGACTGCTGAGTGCGCATAAAAAGTTGAAATATGTGCAGCGTTATTTACTATGTTAATTTGTCTTCATGTGTAATTATAGCAGACAGTCGCTGATGAAGCGTTCCAGTTTTATGACGGCTTCTTGTTTATAACTTAATAATTATTTGTTCAGGTGCAGCACCGAGAATTAACGAGACCGTCAGATGCAAAACCAGACACTTGAAATTTGCTGTAAAGGTCACTTTTAATGCTCAGAGATTATAAAAATAGTTCTTATCAGAAAGTACAGTAAAATTTTCTCATACCGAAGTATAAAAGCTTATAAATGCATGCTGAAATAACAATGTACATTAGTTCTCTTTAAAATTTAATTGAAAATGAGAAATTAATTAATATAATAAAGTATATATATAGAATGAACAATGAAATATTAAACGTATTTAATTTTTGTATGTCACAAAATTCATTGGCTTATGTTAAATTCATTTCATACAGTAATCTTTCATTGTTAAATTTTAGATAAGTTAAAAGTATTACTAAAGTTCGTGATAAATTTTTTATAGTAATTTAATCAAACTATTTTATTCAATTATTAATATTCAATTTTAGAATTTTTCATGTCTAATTAAAGAAAATCTTTTGTAAATGTACTGTATAAAATTTCTTTGGCAAATTGGAGATTTCTCTTTCTGAAAAGTTCTAAAGCTGCAGCTAACGTGACGTTGAGTTATTAGTGTTATAAAGTGTACATCTGGCGCCTTACGTGCATTTATCTGCGGTAATTGGTGCGTGGTGCTGGAGAGGGTGTGTCAGCAGCACGATCGCCTGGTGTCTCTCTAGAGCTGCGGTTACATGTGCCAGCAGCACGATCACCTAGTGTCTCTAGAGCTGCGGTTACATGTGCCAGCTTACAGAAACGTGATGCAATAGACAATAATGGTCGCATTTTTTTATTTCATAATTAGAAAATATACCTAAAATTATGTTTTTTCTAAATTTTTTCGGATTTTTTGGAGTGCGGGAACTAATTTTAAAAAAATATTTAAAATACCTGAATTTGGGTGGTACACCTGATGGGACAACCGTGACGTCATTTGTCATGCTGTGATTGGCTGTTGATGATGTCACGGCTGCTGTGATTGGCTGTCGATGACGTCACGGTTGTCCCATCAGATGTACCACCCAAATTCAGATATTTTAAATATTTTTTTAAAATTAGTTCCCGCACTCCAAAAAATTTGAAAAAATTCAGAAAAGCATAATTTAATGTATATTTTCTAATTATGAAATAAAAAAATGCAACCATTATTGTCTATTTTATACAATTTGCATGACGTTTTTATTGCATATTTTGGATGGAGGACATCGAGTTACATGTTAACTTTAAAATCGTGCTGTCGCTTTCACGTTTTTTACATTAAATCCCCTTGCTTACGTGTTGAATAATTACATGACTATGACGTCACATAGTTTTTCAGGACGATTTTAAAGGATTTTACGGGGTTACAAATACATGGAAAAATGTTTTCTATCAAATATGCAATCAAAAAATAATAATGGTTTATTCATGTGTTTATAGCACGACAAAATTAGAAACATCAAGGTGTTGAAAACTTTCAGCCACTTAAAGTTTCAAATTAGGTTTGTTCGTCTCCTGTCCACATCGAGGGTGGAGCAATGCTCGAGGGATGCTGACATAACTTTTTTTTGTTCGTGAACTTGCTCCAGAATACACCTACAACATAGGACAGACCCATGCGTATTGTTTCAGTAAAAGTAGACCCATGTAAACGTACCTCCAGCAAGAATTACCCGAGAATGTGAGTGGGTGTCGTGAGGCCCCTCCATTATAATCTTATAACAATTATCTACAGACATTATTATTTTATATTGTTGTTGTGCTTTGTTCGTTTTTTAATAAATAATATAACATTGTTTATATTCTTTCTATGATAATTAGTCATTAACAGCATTACCATCAGGCGTAGAGCCAAAGAGCTTGGGGATGATAAAATCTTCTCTCTTCAAAATTCCGAAATTATCCAGATTTTAATATATTATAGGATTATATAGTCTTTTGATTTGTGAATAATTGTCATTATATGTCATATTAAACTATAACTTCAATAATAATATATATTTATAAACAATCAAGTTTTGAAATTTAAACATATTCTGATAAAATTTACAAACCATTGCTCTAAAATCACAGAGGGCTTCACGTATTAAAATACAAAAATAACGATGAATGATGAATTAACTTCAAACGATAATTAACAAGCTCTCTTGAAACATCGCAATTAAACTTTAGAAAACCCACCCTCACATAATAACTTCGTCTATACGTGCAATTTTCAAGTTCATACGTATTATTAAGATATCATTAATTTCCGCGCTTGTCTTTTAGGTCGTAAATATGAAAACTCTATTATATTTTTTTTCTCCCCTCAACTTATACCTTTTGTGCGCACCCTCCTCACCTTTCAACTCTGACTTTTTGCTTGTTGTTTTGTTATTATTTTTTCTTCAGAGAGAGGGGGTAATAATGAAGTGAACCTACTGTTATGAATACTGTATATTACCTGCATGGCTTTGAGTTGCTGCCGCTTTCTTTGCGAGGCTCTACGATCTCTAGCCTGAGAACGGTGGGCAAGGTGTGGAGACCCAGACACTGTGAAGATTCTAACGTCTTAGGGATGAACAAAGGAAAATTTGACATATTTATGTCCTTAGATAATAAATAAAATATATATTTAAGGATTAATTATAAATTATTATATTTAATCTGTTTTTCTTATATAAATTCACACTTTTCAAAAACATAACATAAATTTAACTAACTCTTACAGTGCCACTTGATATCTTTATGTTTGAAGATTTTAATGCCTGCAGGATATGTTAGAAATCTTATACGAGATATAACAAGGAATTACAAATATAAAGTCTCCAAAATTTATTTATTGATGGATAAAACGTTGAATGCTTTTAATTTTCCTTCTGACAATTAATGAATTATTAATATAACATCATTTTTTATATTTCATTATACTGTTAATTAATCAAGTTTTTTTTTATATTTCGTCGCCATTTATTAAATTTTGCTCTTAATTTTTATTATGGGGCAATATGCACATTATTGGTGACGTAAAACTTAAAAAGGGGCATTCACAAAGTCTTAAGGCCACATTTAAGGCTCGATAATTTAAAGCTTGATTTTAGACGTGTTTTTTAGACCCAAAATTTCTGGTCTTAAATTATTGAGCCCTAAATGTGGCCTTAAGACTTTGTGAATGCCCCTTAAAGGGGCATTCACAAAGTCTTAAGGCCACATTTAAGGCTCGATAATTTAAAGCTTGATTTTAGACGTGTTTTTTAGACCCAAAATTTCTGGTCTTAAATTATTGAGCCCTAAATGTGGCCTTAAGACTTTGTGAATGCCCCTTAAAGTGTCATATTTTAATATTCTATAGTTGAAATGTGTATCTATCATATTGAGCTTTTATCATTTAAAAAAAAATCAACGTTTAAATTTTAATTTTATAGCTATAACATTTCAGATTTAATAATTTTTCCAAAAATAAAATTTCACCTGCAGTAACATACCAATTAAGTCAATTTAAGTTGTCGCCATCAGGGCACGGAACCCAACATTAATTTCCACTGTCACCACTTTGATGAAGGAAGAGACTAAAAGAGGTAATATGGAACCCTCCTGATCGTCCCAAACCTCCCAATTTTTGATAAGACTGGACCTGAAATAATTAAGATGTAAGACAATTAACTTCTTAAAATGGTTATATATCACATCGAAATTTATGTGACATGAAAAGATATCTTATACCTGCACTATCACAATGTTGAGGTGACGTGTCGAAGAAATGAAAACAATCGAGCATAGCAAATACATCGTCATATGTAAAAATAAATAAATAAAATGTTTTAGGGTGAATTTCTAATATACAAATATTTTATTTTAAATTTTGAATTGGTTTATTTTATTAATTTACCCAATACAATTTCAATTACTATAAAAATGTATAACAAACGAATATATGATACTATGTATAGAATTTGGGGATAATATCTAAACATCAATTGGACATAAAATTACGTCGTTCGCTTTAAAATTACAAAATGATGTAATAATCAATCAAACATTTTTTTTAATTTACATCATATGTTAAGAATTGCTGCTAATTAAAAATTTAATGTTGCTTATATAGTAAAGCTTACAGAATTTAGAACATGTAATGTATATGAAGCATGCAGAATAGTAAATAATTTTCTCCCTCTATTTCATTTATGCATGCCATGGTGCATCCATATGATATGAATCAAACACTCCAATTTTTGTTGATTCTTAGCAATAAAATTTGAACGAACACATTGCATCCCCGTAGCATGAAGCATAAATTTGTAAAAATGTCGTTAGTAAAATTTTATATTTGAAATCTTTTTATTTGTGACTCTATAAATTATATATTTTCTGTCAGTAAAATTAGATCACAATAAAAAAATTGCGTGCATGAGTGAGTTTATTTTGCGTCATGGAGCGGGTTGCTGATTGGCGGGGTTGTGCATGGCCGCCCCGCCGCAGCTGCACTCGTGATTCAGACAAAAGACCCCTCTGAGGGGAGCCGACCAATCCGACCTCACGTCTGCTTCACGGGGGGTCTGGATTAGATTTGCTCGCGAAATTATCGTGGAAATATTTTCATATATGGACGGTATAAAAACGTATTAATAATTAGTTTCAATCTGTATGTACTTTCTTATTTATAACATATTATTATCAATAGATAAACTCGTAATTAATGGTAAAAACTAGAGTTTTAGTCGAATTAAATTTGTGATCTTTATTTGGTATGGATCCACGTACAAAGCGAAAATGTTACGCTGGTATGTCTGATATTTGCTGTAACATCTGCGAGAGACAAAGAGATTCAGATTTGCAATTTTTAGAAAGGACCACATTTTTTTAAAGTTCCTCAAGCTTTTATAGACTGTTTCAAAACGCTCACAAAAAGATTAAAGTGAAAATAAAATCGGATTTGCACGACATTTAAAATGAGATAAACATTATTATCATTATTATGTAAAAAACGAATTTGGCGAAATTAATTATATATTAAATATTGTTAGTGTTTCTCAAATATATATCTTATATTGTACTGCGGCATTTACATTTTTTTTTTCCATTAAGCTTTCTACATTATTTTCAAATAAATAAAGGAATCGCGGAAAAAAAACCCTCGGAAAAAAAACCCTTGTATTAAAAAACCCTTGAAAAAAAACCCTAGGAAAAAAAACCCTCGGGGATAAAAAACCCACGGAAAAAAAACCCTTCGCTGAAGGAGCAGCCCCAAGGAGCATTCGTGGCGTAGTAGCGCGGTAAATGACATGATAAACTTTACTACTTTCATGGAAATAACAAAAGTTTTATCATGTATTTCCACACTTTCTACACTAAAATTATATATCTGATAAGTCATGTTAATAATAATTATTGAATCACTATGATATTATAATTTTCAAATGTTCATTTTATGTCTATATATGTTATATAATAATAATACGAGTAGGACGACGACTTTTTTGTTTTATTACTTTTTATTTTAATTATTTTATATCCAATATAATATTCGAAGTTAGAAAAAATATGTTTTTAAAATAATTTTTAACTAAAAACACAGTTGGAATTACTATACAGATAATAGTTAACTTCCACAACATCGCCGCGTAGACTTCTACATTTTGATGAGCTCCCCACACCGTGAGACCTCGCTACCGCGCTACTACGCCACGAATGCTGCCCCTTGGGGCTGCTCCTTCAGCGAAGGGTTTTTTTTCCGTGGGTTTTTTATCCCCGAGGGTTTTTTTTCCTAGGGTTTTTTTTCAAGGGTTTTTTAATACAAGGGTTTTTTTTCCGAGGGTTTTTTTTCCGCTTACCAAATAAAGACTATATAGTGAAGGAGACTCAAACGTGCACATTTTTTCTTATATATTAAGTATTATCATCAATGGAATATATTTATGATATTATATCTACACATAAAATAATGTTCTTATAATAATGTTCTTATATAAAATAGTATTATCATCAATGGAATATATTTATGATATTATATATATATCTAAACATAAAATAATGTTCTTAATTAAAATGATCAATATTTTAATATTTTAATATTTTCATTCATAATCAAACAACACTCAGAGAGAAGAAAATAACAGTTAAGTGATATATTAAACAAGATATTGTAATAAAACAGGTACTGAGTTATAAATTTAATCGTGCAACTATAAACCTGGACACTTTTATTCAGAGTATATTTTCTGTACACATATTTACATTGAACATTATATAGATATTTTATTACTACTAATAAACTCCATATAAATTGATATAATGAACTGCACGTGTATTAAAATAATTAACTTAAAAAACTTTATAACAATATAAAAAAATTACAATAAGCAATTTATTTAAAAGACATTGAACTTTTTTTTTATCTAAAGGCGATAAAAATGACAATCTCAATCTTGGCTGGGAGTTCTATTTGGTTTTTATGTTCTATGTGAGGCCGGCGAGGGAGCAAAGGTGTCACGGCAAACTAATTGGCCGACTCCACATGAAAAGTCCATAAAAATACCACGGGACTTGCAATTACTTCTCAAATCGGTACTTACCACGCTAATAAAAAGTCCCAAGTCCGTTCGTCTTTCAAATGACGTCATTTCACCACGAGGTGAAACTTCAAAATAATATGTCCTTGAGTAATATGTAAAACCAGTAAGGAAAATGGGAATATAATTTTGATTTCTATACTACACGATGTCATCTTTAAAGGTATTTTCATCTGATTTTTATTACTATTTCTTCATTTAATAATAATAAGTGAAAACACTACAGTAAAAATTTTATGTTTTTGTTTTTTTGGCTGAATGAATTTTTTTAAAGATTTCATCATTTTTGATGTTTATGAAACCTAAGTTAAGATTAGGAAATATTTTAAATTATGGTATAATAGGATTTAATTTGGTTATTTATACATAGTCATATAAACTAAGGAATCAACAAATATTTTTAAATGAAAAAATATTTCTAGAGAGCGAATAGATTCGGTCAAATTAAGTCTTTATTTCAAAAGTGAAGGAATTTCCTTGCTTGAGGAGAGAAAGATATTGCACATCACATTTAATTAGGTTTTCGTCGTGTTTGTAATGTCCTCGGTGATTGGTTGAACGTTCGTAACGAAGAATCTTATTGGTCCAACATGAGCCGAATATTTCCGAGCATCTCCGATCATAACCTGAATGAATGTGAGGCCAGTACAGGGTGCGACCTCTCATCCCGGTATAAAGAGCTCCTACGTGCCCGGCATACGGAGCTGGCAGACAGGCACTCCTCACGGGGTGCGGGTAGACGACAATAAATCCTTCTAATACTTTTGTCACATTCAACTTTCGTCTGCATACGCCCAGCTTTTTATGAAATTTATATATGTTATGAATCAATATACAAAAATTAGTATTTTTTTTTAAGGTAGAGATAACGTCGAACAGCTGTTCGACGTAATCCCCTTTGATTAACATGTAAACCTTAGCAAATTGACAAAAATTCTGAAATTTTTTTCAGAGACAGATATTAGTGCCTAAAAGCCATAGCAAAAGTTTAAAAAACATTTAACGAGCCGATTTTTTTAAATAAATTTTTTAGTTTGGCTCTCCATGGGAAAGCCCTATGCTGAAAATTAAAAAAATTAATTAAAAAAAATCAGCTCGTTAAATCGTTTTGAAATTTTTTCTATGGCTTTTAGGCACTAATATCTGCCTCTCAAAAAATTTCAGAATTTTTGTCAATTTGCTAAGGTTTACATGTTAATCAAAGGGCATTACGTCGATCAGCTGTTCCGCGTTATCTCTACCTTAAAACTATTTCGTCATGAATTAATGTAATGAATTAATTTGCTCCTTAAATTGGAGGCTTAATTTTGAAGTCGAATGTATTAATTAGTCAATTGAATTGGAAAAATAAAATTGAAATTAGTCAAAATTTTCATTTAAGCAAATAATTTCAGACATTACAGCATAAAAATCATGAACCTCTTATAAATGTTTTTTTTGTTTTTTCATCATTTTTTTTTTTCTGATTTTGAGAGGAAGTATATTTTAAAATTAGAAACGAATTTGAAAGTTCACAGTTTTTTATGTTATCGGTGTCTATTACCCCCCCCCCCTCCCCTTTATAGAGGGATGTTTTTCAACAAGTTTTTTTATAAAGAAAAGGATAGTGGTTGACAATTTCATTTCAAAATGACTTCATTGAATAATTAAACCAACAGATTTGTCAATACTGCACTCATTTTCTCGATTTTTTGCAGAAAATAACAGCATAAAAAAATGGAATACATTTGCAAAAAATATAAATATACATGATTATATTGTTGTCATGCATTTTACATTATTTTCGACTAAAGTGGGAATGAAAGAAAAAGTAGAAATAAAAGAAAAAAATCCTAGAAACAAAGACCACACAGGAACAATATTATAGCCTTTAAACCTGTCACATTTTATCTCAAATTTGTATTTTTTACCAAGTTTGAAAAACATAAAAATTGCTACCTTTTTTTCTGACAGAAAAAATGCAACCTTTCAAGAGAAATGTCTACACATCATAGAAATTTGTTCATAGTAAAACTTAACTAGTATATAATCATCAGGAACATTTTTGTACTGCCTTTTTGTAAGACATCACCTTAGGGAGTTTTAACGTTAAAAACATGAACCTTCACACGCAACATATCCAGGTTACACACACGCAAACACATAAAAAAAACAGGCATAATAATGTAACGTGGTTTTATCTCTCTCTCTCTCTCTCTCTCTCTCTCTCTCTCTCTCTCTACCTAAATACCAAAGCAATATATACTAAAGCATCCCTCCCAACCCCCAGGGTATAAATGGTAATCAAACCACCCCACAACTCACCCTAATTTAAGTTAAAGGGAAAAATGTTTAAATTTGCAGCCTCAGGGCTCGTAGTAATAGAAACATAACATCATCATTTACAATATAAAAAATCTTTCTTTTTTATATATATAACAATAAAAAGTTGCCCTGGAGATATTACAAGTTGTTATTTTTCAATATCTTCTTTCCTATTGTAAAGTAATTAAAATAATATTGTTAAAAAATACAAAGAGAATAATTCTGTATGTTTTTTTTTACATTCGAGTGAATTTATTCAATTAAAATGCGTTTTCCACTTTTTACTGTCTTTATTTAAAAATATGTCCCGTTTTGAAACGTCCTTTATACAATTATAAATGCATGCATTGTACAGTAAATTTAATATATACAATTTCACCAATTATAATTAATTTAATTAATTACATAATCTTCAATTAATTTTGCAGTTAATGTTATTTTGCTACATTATTTTTGCTTGCTGGAATAATAGTGACATTTATATTAACTATTACATTTTTATCTTTAACATTTTCTCTTGCATTTGAAACGTTTCAGACTGGTACAAAAAGAAATTATCAAAACCACACTAAAAAGGTTAATGGCACTATCCTTAGTAAACGCATCGTTCCCATCTTGTACGAAAATAACAACATTTTTGAGAAAAAATTAGGATCAAGTTTTTGTGATGCGTAAGATATAAATTGGAAGAACATCATTTGGATTGTGGTTGAGACTGCGTTGATGGTTGAAAAATTACGTCTTCAATTCATCCTTTACCCGTCTAATCTTAATCTTTTTACCTCTAAAATACATCTTTAATTCCTCCAAAGCGAGGATGAAACGAAGACAATATTTCTGACAAGAAGAGGAAAAAGGACGTAATTTGATCTTTTTCCCTCTTTTTTTTTCTCTAAAATGCTGCAAAATGAGAGAATTAGAGAAAATTAGACTAGGAAAGAGCTTAATAACAACTCGGGTATAGTAAAAATTTAGTCACATTAGCATCATGTAAAACAATAAAACATGAATAAGACAAAAAATTGAATATTAATTTTTTCTCTTAAAAAATATTTTACTTGAACGAAAATAATTATAGCAAAATGGCCACAAATGGTGTACAATACTATATATTATACTGATAAGTCCAACTGTTCGTATACTTGTGAGGCTTGTGTAAACGTTCTATATTAATATCAACCTTATGTCCACGTACATAAGGAACTACAGAAAACCTACACGAGTTTATTGTGATGATTCACCTTCGATGCAACAAAAAAGTAACTATGGGTGTTTTGATTCTCTTTTACTATAAAGAAAGAAGCAGTTTGGACAATTCGCATGCTAATTTTCAAGTCATTACGTTTCTCCCAAGCCTAAAGTTAGTGATGTTTGGACCACATTGAAAAGATTTTGACGACTTGGCGTGGGTCGATCGTCCGTTTAATTCTCAACCAAGCTATTATCATCGCGAGAGTGCGAGGGAAGCGACTGCAGGCATTTGTCCACAACGTTCAGATAATTCACCTTTTTAAACTAGACAAATTATCATTTAATTTAAATAATAATATTATTTGACATTTTGAATTAATTATCATGTTATTACTCTATGACAAATATGGTGAAAGATTTATATTTATTATAATGCATTAACCTGAGGTATGATGATGATGGTTTAAAAAAAAAACATTCAAAACACTATTTAAAATATCTAGTACGGTAATAAATTTAAAAGAGAGTTTTATTAATTTATTCTGTATACATTATAATCGTCAGACTAAAAGTAAAATTATAAAAATAAATTTACTGTATAATAGCTCTGATGTTGTTAGGGGGCTAAAGGAGCTTGATGAACTTAAAATACTTTAAAAATCTCAAAGATTAATTGATTAATTAATTAATAATAAAATTAATTATATTTTTTCCCAGAATTAAAATCACTTTGTCTATTTTAGATACGGAATTATAATCATATCAGGTAAAATTCTAATTTTCCCTTTATTTATGTACATTGAATAATAAATTAAATTTATTATTTGAACATAATACTTTGATTGATTTTTTTTTCTGTCCTTTTAAAGCACTTATGAAGATTAATTGTATGTGCTCCTGATTCCCATAACAATAATAGTTGGATTGTCATTCTGGGTATAGGAGTGTTGCAAAATGAAGTAGGAGGTGACCCCCCCACTGCTAAATACACTTTCCCAGGACCAACATTAATAGTGGGAGGTGTGGCGCAGTGCGCTTGACCGGGTCTCGTCAGATCACCGAAGTCAAGCAACGCCGCGCGTGGTTAGTAGTTGGATGGGTGACCATTTTCAACAAAAACCACGTTTCCCACCCAGGGGTAAAACGTTGCGCTTTTCCACTATGTGGTTCCCCTGGCTTTGGACCATTGCACTTCCGGTTCATTGACAAAAGCTGTAGCGTCCATCCTGGCTGAGGTTTCCACGTTTCCCTCAGCCGCAGGCAAATGCCGGGATGGATTTGCAAGGCCGTGGCCGCCCTCGTTCCAGAAGAGCCCGCGAAACGCTCAAGTTAGGGTTTCGGAAGGTTCGGGGTTTCAAAGTAGTGTGTAATTAGTAAATAGAAGTACCCAATAGGGTTTGATTAAAAAAAAACTAATAGGTAAAGGTCGTGACTTGTTTCAGGGTGGTGTCGAGCGTGGTGGCCGCACTGGGGGCTCACGTCATCTGCGGTCGCATCCCTGGCCTCACGTCTCGCCAGAGGGAGCTTTGTCGGGCCGCGCCGGACGCCATCGCCGCTGTGGGGGACGGGGCCCGCCTGGGTACCCTCGAGTGCAGACACCAGTTCAGACAACATCGCTGGAACTGCTCGGCCATCGGCAGTGACGCGGTCTTCGGTCACGTGGTCGTAGTGGGTGAGTGTTATGAAGTCTTTGTCGTGTGTCCACTTTTGGATTCAAATGTTAAGACATAAATCTGAATTTTTTTAGAATTAAGTTAGAGATAACACGCCCAATGTTAATAAAAATCCCATTCATGAAAAAAAAATTAGAACGTTCTCCTTTACATACCTTATCAGTAGCTAAAATATCAGGTATACAAATTCGATCTAAGTTTTCGAGTTAATACTTTTTAAAGTTGGCTAATTTAGCATGGAAGTTCCATTTCTCCATGTTAAAGTAGTAAAGGGGCATTCACAAAGTCTTAAGGCCACATTTAAGGCTCGATAATTTAAAGTTTCATTTTAAACGTGTTTTTTAGACCCAACATTTCTGGTCTTAAATTATTGAGCCTTAAATGTGGCCTTAAGGCTTTGTGAGTGCCCCTTGTAAACTTTAAAAAATCATAATTCAAAAACTTGGCTCGCGTTTTTGTATACCTGATATTTTAGCTACTGATAAGGTATGTTATGGAGAACATTTTTTTTTTTTTCATAATTTTCATGAATGGGATTTTTATTAACATTGTGCGTATTATCTCTACCTTGATTTAATTTAATTTAATTCATAGAAAACAATTTGCCAGAGAAGTCCGTGACTTGTGGCCAATGGACAACATACATGATAAATTTTTATTACAGAAATGAATAGAGGGTATCAAATTATGCTACTCTGAATTTTTTCAGATTTTTTTGAGACCCGGAACTATTTTTAAATAATTATTGAAAGTCCTGTGATTTCAGTTGGCACCTCTGAATTCTTAATAAAAAGGATAGTGACTGGACGCCTATTGACGCCTCCAGGGGGCGTGGCCGCACTTTCAATAATTATTTAAAAATAGTTCTGGGTCTCAAAAAAATCTGAAAAAATTCAGAGTAACATAATTTGGTAGTTTTGGTATTTTCTATTCATTTCTGTAATAAAATTTTTTCATGTATGTTGTCCATTAATAAAATTATAACAGAAGGTTTTATACACCACTGTCACGTATAATGTCAATTATTAACGTCAGTGGCGCCACCATCCCGGGAAACTTTCTGTAATCTTGGACAATTTTTTGACCCTTCTGATGATCTATGGAAGACAGTATTCTGCATTCAATGATCTTTTCAGCAAGAGTGGATGTCTTAGAAATGGAAGAAAAATAAGGAAAATATCATTAAATTTTTATGTAACAAACACCAATTAAATTAATTATTCACACAATAATCATCACTGCTGAGATTCAAAATCTGTTTTTTATACAAGTACTAAACTTACCTATAAATTACGTATGTATAAACTATATAAGAACACTGATATTACTATATTGCATTACATGATTTATTATACTGCTCACTATAACTAGAAATCTTACAAGCTCTATATAACTGCATGACATTCACTGCCGCATGCTCTAACACGTGTGCATTTTATGACACCACCTTTTGACATTTTGGGTGTCAATCACCGAACTGTCGCATCTTTATATGAGCATACATAATGAAATAATCATAAAAATCATGCCAATACTTTTAACATCTCTTTTACATTCACCAATAAAAATGATTTGTTATTTTTTATAACAATACAAGTTATAACCTATATTTACGTGGCTATTGTTGGAAACTGTAATTACATTTTCCTTGTATATATAATATGAGTGTTGAAGTCACGCTTTGTTATTTGTACCGCCATGCTATTATTTCTGTAGCGGAGTTTGAGGTGGCAATTATTCGCTTCAACACCTCGAATGTTCACCGCTCCGTAAAATTAGAGCAATAAATATGGTCATAATTATATAATTATTAAATTAAACCTTCATTTATATATGAATTAATTTTGTAATTAAAATAGTTATGTTTTAATATGTTGTTTTATTGGACACGGTAGTAAAATTTAATTGCGTATTTATTATAAAAAAAAAGAGACAATTTCTTGTACATAAAGTCAACCCTAGTTGGTGTTGTGATTATGACGTCATAATTGGTATCACTCAATAAAATAGAAAATATAAACACTTGATACGTATTTGAAATTTACATCAATTCATCGAATCAATGTAATTATATTAATATTATATATCAATGTATTTTTGTTATTTATACTAAATTATAATCCAACTAAGCTTTTGGAATTAAACAGCTGCTTAAAACATTCGGAACGTCTCAACTAAAACCCCCAATCAAGAATTAAAAATAATTATTATTTAAGAAAGAAGGGCGTGGAATTTATCGTGCAACGTATTATATAGTCCCCTCTTGATTTTATTATTGACGAAATTATGAAAAGAATGTAATTAATCTTTTAAAAATATTGCTGATGGATTTAACTCATGTTTTTAAGTAATTTAAATCTTAAGCTTTAAATCAATTGCAAGCCCATTTATAACAATATATCTTTATAATTAATAGATATAAATACATCAATTAATATGCCAAAGGCTGTTTTAAAAGTTTGTTATCTTAATGTTTACAAATGAGTTTCTAAAAACTATAAATTAAAAATGAATATTAAGAAATCAAAAATATATGACATTAAAAATTATACGTTTGCTTTCATTGTAAATACATTAATTTTGTATCCGCCCTCAGAGAAGTCTATTAAAGTACAAAACAATGAATTTAAATCATCTCAGTGTTGATCGTTTCCCGCTGGGAACATTGGGAATGTTTTTCTTATAATAAAAAAATCCACCTAATAAATATAAACTTCAGTTCCACCTATTGATTGAAAATAATAACGCCCGTCTCACCTAGATATAAAATATTAATAAACAAAATATTAGGTGAGAAGCCATGTATGGAGGTGGGGAGGACACAATATTTTAACGTAAATTTGTAATGTGTTTTATTATACCCAAGGTGGGTAAAGGTAGCTTTACCCACCTTGATTATACCCAGAAATAAAACATCTATATATTACGTTAAAAATTTTCACTATATAGTTGTCGCATACCTCAGAACAACACAAAATTTTCTCCTGCCTCACTTGCTAGAACTGCAAATCCTGTATAGACAGAGAGATATAAATTTGAAATTTTGGGAAATGTAAGAAGAGCATTCAGTCTACCTATATCAAAAACAGTTTGGATTCACCACGCCTCCATAGACTGCGTGGTAACACCTAACAGCAAAAGTAAAGTTCATGGTGTCTAAAAGTGTACATATTTTCATTAAAAAAAAACATGCGCAATTCAACAAGAAATATATATCTTGTACAGCTTGTATATCCCCCCCCCCCTTTGAACGTATTACCTGTCTCTAAAAAATAACATGCGTTGCGGCATATGGCATCTTCCGACCCGCCGAAACGTCGTTTAATAGTTCAAGTTTTGTTGTAATATTTGCTACAATTTTAAATATTTTTTATTGTACGATACAAATCATATCACATATATATATATATTTTTTTTTTATTTCACCCAATACATTTAGTCAAAACAAAGGTTAAAACTGGGTGAGGATAACGTACAAAGCGTAAAAACACTATATCACATAAGTGGTAGTTATCCTAATAATTAATTACTACACATTATTAAACCAATAAGGTTAAGTCAAAGTTATTACATAATAACAAATAATTACTAAATAGATAAATAGTATTTTTTCACAGCATTAGCAAACTCATTACCAGTAGCTAATTTAACATTTGAAGGGAGCTGATTCTACTCTAAAACAGATCTACAAACAAAGCCATTTTTGTATAAATTTATTCTTGCTTTAGAGGGAATAAGTAAAACAGCTCCCTCTTGACCTCTATTAATGGGTCTCCATTATAATCATAATATTAATTATGATTATAAAGTTGAAGCATATCATTTTGCATAATTAGGTAATGTCATAAAAAATTAAACGTTGAATTGATTATAATACTGATTTCTAATTACTCATGAAATTTTTTATCTATTTTTTAAAAGTAATTGAATACACAATTTTTAAAATTAACAAAACTTCACTTTATTTTCTTGCCTGATTATTAAAATACAAAATTTCAAGAAAACGTCGTCTCGGCTGTCTCAACTTGTCGTTGTTCAAAACTCGCGCCCTTCTCCCATCAAGTTGAGCACTTGGTCCACGTTGTCGTCCCTCAACAGTTGTCTGACGTGCCCCTGCATGTCCTGGACGTGGGCAGCCATCGCGTCCCGGCCCTCCACTTGTCCCTCACACCACCGCGAGAACATATGTGCAGACTCGCCAATGTGCGTCGTTGCCCTCTAAATTACCATCGAGTATTCTCAAAATTCTACTTCTGTCGGGTCTGAAGTATTCCGGCTGTTGTCGTTGTATTTCTTGAACTTTTGTGCAGAAGCACCACAAGCAGACGATTCGAAATATCCAAATATATGCAGAGAAGATTGTAGGAGGTCTGGGGGTTGAGTAATTAGGAAATATTATAATGTTGGTTATATTATCCACAAAAAATAAATTAAATAAATTTACAATTTCCAAGCGACCGATTCTCCAATAGAATTTGATACAAATCAGTGGAACGAACACCCGAAGTCCAGCTGGTAATTGTCTGTACGTCACGTACATCTCGTTGATTGCGTGGTTGAGGTCGCATAGAAAGACAAGAGCACACAGAAACTTGAAAACTGACATTTTGTTGTCCATTAAACTGTTCTTAATATTTTTACGTTGTTGCCAAACTTTCTTGCAGAACTCCGACCAAGAGAAGAATTGCAATCTTGGTGCATCACCTAATCCATGCTTATAAGATGGAAATATTTTTTCATATTGTTTAAATGCATGAGTTTCTAAAATATCGTACATATGATAAATTAATATATCCGAAATTGCAAATATCACAATGTATGTTAGGTAAATGCATTTCATAAAATATGGTACAGTAGTTATTCCTTCTTCAAAAGTGAACGTCAATATGAGATAATGTGCAAGGATTTGAATGCTGCAGCACAAGTGGATTATGAATAGAAATATGTAGACGGTGAAAAGCGTTCTGACGCGGTTTGATAAGACGTTTTCTCGGAGTACCACGCGCAGGAACGCGGCGAGGGTGTAGAGCGCGTTGTCGCCCCCTGGACCTATGTAGCCAGCCTCCACGGGGTCCATCTTTACTTTTACTTTACACACTTCAGCTCTGACGTCTTCAAATTATTTGAATCTTGAAATGAAATTCAAAATTTATAAATTTTCATTGTTAAGCATAAACAACCGTTTTATATTGTTGATTAATTTGTTTATACTAAAATATGGTTGACGGTTGAAAAATATATGAAAATAAAATAATTAACAGTTACTTTGCATTTATTTTTTATTTCAATGGCTGGGATATAATATATGCATAATTGGACGAGATACTCGTGTATCCTGTTAATTAATATTTGAAACTACTCCATCGACCCTAACTCGCAGACAGGGTCATCCTTCACCCCTATCCTAGGGTATGTAGAGTCCCATTTATTATCACATCTAAATAGGCGCCCTCCATTCCTTTCAGTTCATTTATAATCCCCATGCAGTTAGGGCGCATATGCTTTCATGTAATCGAAAATTGTTGTGAGTTTGCAGTTATAAATATGTGTATTAATCCTTCAGTAACATGAAGATTTATTAAGAAATAAAGCAGAGGATATAAAAATGAATGGGATGAAGTGCTTTTACTGATTCAGATATTGTAGAATAAATTATTATTCGTAATGTATAAAAAGTAACTGCCCACGATTGAATCATAATACTATAACTGAAGCAGCTCTCTATTATATATACGATGTGACTGTATGCATGTTTGTGCTATATTATTTACAATAATACATAACATTACTACTTGCTATATGCTATAATATACAAGTTTTTCAAAGTAAAGGTATATAAATCAAATTATAATATATTATATATAGAGAGATTTTATTGTTGGTATAATATTGTATTGTGCATATTATACATCAAGATATAACCCAGCTGTGTTCTTTATATTATGCATGTTAAAATAAAATATTATATGTACTTTTAAGTGCAATTTATATTTTAAAATTTATAACCGTTATATTTCAAAATAAATAATTTAAATATTATAATTTCAATCTATATTAAATTATGAGCTATATATTTATTTTACATTGCATGTTATAAAATACATTCAAGTACAATATGTTTATGTCATCATGTAAAGATTATTTTTAAAAAAAATTAAAAGTATTACCATAAAATACAGACTGCAAGGGTGGACTGGTCTGGTACGCCCTTTTAGATATTAAAATTCCGGGACTCATTTGGTGGGAAATTTCAAGCAGTACTTTTTTATCTCAAAATTTTCTCTCCTTACGCGTATTTTTATCGTGGTGGAATGTTTCAGTATATTAATTAATGTAACAAAGAAAAACGTTGCAATAATGAGCTGTCTGCCGTTTCAGGCGAGTGCAAAAATGAACTTTAAGTCAAAGCTATTTACAGTTTATAATTGAAATGGCAGCTAACTCATTATTCCGGCCGAGGGACGATATGTAATTTATCGTTCCCATAAAATGTAATAATTATAACTAATAAAATTATAATTACTTCGACCTTAACGTCATCAGGTTAATGATATAATTCATTATAATTAATTGTACTAAAATATAGGATGACAATATACCTCTTTGTGCTTGTATTTTACGCATTTATACTATCCCTAATACCTATAACCCTGTTTCTGAATGGGAGCAATAAACAATTCAATTAAACTATGGATAATATTACCTATTCTAATGGAGTTTAGTCTTTTTCCAAGTACAATGGAGTATTGACCTCAATTTTTTTTATTGCAGAAATGGATAGAGGGTACAAAGTTATGATACCCTGATTTTTTTCAGATTTTTTAGAGCCTGGGAAGTATTTTTAAAAAATGATTGAAAGTCCTTTATGTGACGTCACGAGACGCCGCTCCTTAAGAAAAAGATAGGACTTGCCGCCGCGTGACGTCACAAAAAGGACTTTCAATAATTTTTTAAAAATACTTCCCGGGCTCTAAAAAATCTGAAAAAAATCAGGGTAGCATAACTTTGCACCCTCTATCCATTTCTGCAATAAAAAAAATTGAGGTCAATACTCCATTTGACTTGTGATTTTTCTATCGATATAAAAATAAATATTAAAAAATAATAAATTTTACATCTTTAAAATAGTAAATATCCACATAACAAATTTCTAATTTAATTTTATGGAGCCTTCTCTTACGTTAATGTGATTAATATAATACATGTGTCGTATTAATTTATGATACATGCTAATATTTATGTTAACAGTGTTATCGTTTCATTGATTAGTATAAAACAGCTGTAAATTTGCGTCGTCTTTGGCATCAGGTTTCAGTGACGTAAATTGCGAGATTTTGTCTGCTAGTGACGTCACTCCGGGGGGTCTTGTCTGCAGGCTGGTAGCACCTTGGCCGAGGTGTGATGGCACTGAGGAACTCTCAGCGGGCGGTGCTCATATGATGAAGAGTCAAGGACGCCTGCATGTGGATTTTTTAATATATTTTATTTTGTCACCATATCGTCACGGAAAATTTCACTTTGCAGCCTTGTTAATCAACATGCCTTGTAAGAATAACACAGGGCATGATGATTAACAAGGCCGCAAAGGAAATTTTCTGAGATGACAACTGTACGTCAATGAATATCATTGAGACTTTGATTTACGATATCAATCAAATAATAAATATTGAGATTAAAATTTTAAAACACATCAATTTTGTGCTAAAAATTAGTATAAAACCTTAAAAAAAATGTATAAAAATATGCTGTAGAATCACAATATATTATAAACATTTTTTAAGTTATTATTAGCTCGGTTTGGCGATCAGACAGACAGTGGTGGTAGATTTCAGCCCAGCTGTGCGCGACCTGTTCTCCAGGCCACGCCCCCTCCCACGCTACATTCCAGCTGATCCGCGCCCACCATCCTCAACCCGGTGGTCAATCATTACACACGAGGTGTTCTTGAAACGACGGTCTAGTTTAATTTAGGATCATCAATTTTTTACTACCCATTTTGACCTCGAGTTATGTACTGGCAATATTTTTTCACATTTTTTTGAACCCTCAAAATCGACGTTGTCATATAATTAAGTCACGCAACGTCTTTCCCTATGCTTATGTGTTAAATATTTACATGGCATTGAATACGCCGACATTTCGCTCGATTTCAAAGGATCCAATTTTTAAAAAAAATGACAATATGTAACTTGAGGACCTAAGTCTACTTGAAGCGATTGTTCTCTTTTTTAATTTAAAAATTGCTGCTTGCAAAAATGGTACGAGAGGCCGGCCTTTTCATTGATTGTATTGATTTGCCTCGACCAACAAAGCACGCAAAATTGTAATCATCTTTACTACCTTAATTCTTTACTCCACATTCCAAATTCTTATCTCATAGTTTTACTGATAAGTATTATAATGTGACCTTTATTGAAAATTTTCAAAGCTGTTTTTGATAATAGCACATGAGCATAACTTATGAAGCTGCTTTAATTATAATACAAATGTGTGTGAAATGTCTGGATCCAGTGGTTGCATGTGATATAGAATCATAAGATCTGTATATGTTCGTAAATACACAATGGACAACATACATGAAAAAATTTTATTGCAAAAATGAATAGAGGGTACCAAAGTATGCTACTCTGATTTTTTTCAGATTTTTTTGAGACCCAGAACTATTTTTAAATAATTATTGAAAGTCCTGTGATTTCAGTTGGCACCCCTCCCTGATTTTTAAATATTTATTGAAAAACCTGTGATTTCAGTTGGCACCCCTGAAGTCTTAATAAAAAGGATATAGACTGGACGCCTATTGAAGCCTCCAGGGGGAGTGGCCGCACTTTCAATAATTATTTAAAAATAGTTCTGGGTTTCAAAAAAATCTGAAAGAATTCAGAGTAGCATAATTTGGTACCCTCTATTCATTTCTGCAATAAAAAACTTTCATGTATGTTGTCCATTAGAAATAATCGATTATTATTGATGAACCTTATATGTACATGGAGCGCAAGGTTCATCAATAATAATCGATTATTTCTGATTTTATATTTACTAACATACCTATATTTAGTAAGCAAGTGTAGAACAATATATTTATCTCTTCTTCACTCTCTTCATATAAACAGAACTTTTCTGAACGAATTTCCAACGAATTGACTGTCATAAAAATATTCATATACCCTCCTTTATAGATTTTTATATACTTTTTATATCACATTACTGGCTATATGGATCGGACATAAACTGAATGATTGCATGTATTACTACAATGTTGCTATAAGTCCACTAAGTGCGAAGTAGTGGACACTTTATTATACATGTGGGGTATTTTATCGTTAACTTATATCTAGTAAATTATTCCATAAAATATGTGAATAAAAGTCCTTATAAAAAACATAAAATATGGAATCTAATAAAGAGACCTTTTGGAGAAAAGTAATTTGTAATTCTGAGATTATTGCGTAATTTATATTGACATTTTGTAATAAATACTTACTGTCCTCACCTTAGAAAATGTCTGTTAATACGAGAAATTTTATTTTGTTATCTTTTTCGTGGACAATATACAATAATATAATATATTAGAGTCAAAATTTTAAAATATGGGGGTAGTAAAAAAGATTGTTGAGCAGTTCATTAATTAATATTTATCATGACCTAATTATTTTATTTTCCGTTCTGATATCATAAGGATGTCTGAAATAGTGAGGTGTCTGCTATTTCAGGTGAGCGCAATCATGAGCTGTAAATCGGTATCAAATTAAGCTCATAGGAAACAGAAAATATCTCATTATTCCGGACGAGGGACGATGTCTATAATAGAGGCGGTCATATTTAACTTAATTCTTTTCTACTTTGTCGTGGATATTCGGGACTACTTCGGATCGTTTTCGGACTTCATTATACAAGTTGCCAACCAAAGAGGACAAACATGACAAAAAAACATGTGAATGCATTGCAGTATACATACATATATACAGTATTTATATATATAATGATTATGATAAGTATAGTGTCGTTGAAAATTATTTTCCAAAAAATGTATAGCAAAATAAATCTGAAAAGAGTTTTTTTTTTTAGGTCTGGGGACTGCTCCATTAATTCCCCCCGAATACATAGATAATGTCATCAGATATATGTAAAATTACAATTTCTAAGGTTAGCATTGTACACTAGGCACTTGGTCGCCAATATGGTATTGCTATTAACTATTTTATGACACGAAAACCTTTAAAATATTATTTATGTTTTTACTGATTGTAGGAGTGGCCTGTCTTCTTTCTTTTTTTTCTAGAGGCCGTCGTATATAAGGAAAATATTTTTTTTCAGGTGTGAATGGAAGTGTAGAAATGAGACAACTATAATTTATTAAAAACCATCTTAAAACTTTTTGTTAAAAAAATTATCAAATGTATGCATTAATAAATGGGATTTATATTTAAGGAGAGTGGGTTTAGTGCTAAATTATCCCGTGTTGAGTGCTGCACATGCCAATATTATCACGCACGTGTTTTCAGTTGCGTGTGTACTTAACTGTGGTAATAAATAATTATGTTTTTTTGGTGATTTTGTTTGTAAAAAAAAAAAGGCTTTCAAGGTGAATTATTTTAGATATTTTTTAACTTTATAAATTAGCAAATGACGTTCTAAAATAAGATAAAAAAAATGTGAAAATAAATTATTAAATTCATAAAAAAAGTTTGATTGTAACGTCTGTATACCCAAAATTTTATTATACGCCATGTATTTAATTAATTCATGTTATATATTAGCCTCAGATTATTTCTCAAATTAATAAAAAAAAATTTTTTCATCAACTTCGATCCAAATATAAAAAACAAACATTGCAATTCAGTAGAAACCAAAAATGTTGGCTATATATTAGCGGTTAATTATATTTTAGGATACCTAGAAGTCGTTCAATGTATTCATAATTAATTCAATAATTCATAATTATTTTATTTCAATTCAATTGTCAATATGATCACGTCAGATAAATATTAGTCACAATCAAGTTGAAGTTACGTCTAAAACTCTGAAATAAGAAATCAAACAAAATACAAAAAAACATTTAACATACTCATCATACAAGAGCATAATTGTTATTATGATCCAGCTGTATAAACATTGTGTTAATTTTATATTAAAGCGACTTCATATATGTTATATAGTGTATACGTATAACAATTGCCTAACGATATTAAATTATCATAATTCATTCATTAAATTGAATACATCAATCATTCTTATACGTTATCAATGAAAGTTATCATACATTAATTCAATGGAGTCTATTTGAATGATTTTATTTTGATTTATTTACTATTACATTTAAGATATAATTGACAATATATTAATTATTATTAAATTGAGTGATGGTATTTTTTAAAGATTTAATCGTGAATATTTTATTATACGTCTATATATACAAAATATTATCTTCAAATAAAGTTAATGTTATTTTTATTATTAAATGAATAGAGTGGTGCTATTTAAAAAATAAACTTAATGTTTATTACTATTTTTTTTTCATTGATGAAATATTTTAAGTGTTTTTTTTTTAATACAGTAAGTGATCGGTTTTAAATGAGATTATACGTTTATGACACTCTGAATTGCTTTTATAATGTTTATAGTGGCTTTCAGTGAGTTAGCCTTGTTAACTGCATGTTGTAGTAGGAGGAAGTTATAAAGATGAATGAATGCAGGTGGTGATCAAAAACGAATAAATCCACTTTTTATTATATTTTTTGAAGCAGATAACAACCTTTTACCTGAATGAATTTTATTTCTTAGCGTTTTATGATAAAAAATTCGAGTGCATTTAAAAAAAATGTGAAAAAATAATTTTGGTTTTGATTCAGAGTTTTGGTAGAAAATTTCAATTAATGATTGTTACAATATTAATAATTTTAACATAATGCTGTAAAAAAAATTCATATGTAATTGCATTGCACAACCCAATGATTGATTAAAGATTTTGAAATTGAATTAAAATTATTCAAAAATTAGTTAAGTCCTACAATAAGTAATAATATAAATGTAATATTATCAAAAATGCTCGTACACAGACAGTAGCATCGCATTGTTTATAATAATTTAATTGTTTTCTTACATTTATCATCTTTAATTTGTAATGTGACGTTTTATCATGCAAATCAAAATATTATGACATTGTCAGTCACACAATTTTGATTGATGGTCCTCATTCGAGTTTTCAACAATGGCGTGTTACGAACAATCTTGGACTACGTAAATATAGTTTTTATGAATGAGGTATTATTTTTTTCATATTTTTCTATCAGATCAGGAAATATTTTTTTAAAATTTTGAACCCTAATGAAAATCAATTAAATTGTACATTTTCGACAAATTAATTCTTACTTTTCACAACGTATATTTCGAGATAGAAAGGTACTCGTGCCTAATAGACAATAACGGTTGCATTTTTTTATTTCATAATTAGAAAATATACATAAAATTATGCTTTTCTGAATTTTTTTCAGATTTTTTGGAGTGCGGGAACTAATTTTTAAAAACTATTTAAAATATCTGAATTAGGGTGGTACATCTGATGGGACAACCGTGACGTCATCAATAGCCAATCACAGCAACCGTGATGTCATCAATAGCCAATCACAGCACGACAAATGACGTCACGGTTGTCCCATCAGGTGTACCACCCTAATTCAGAGATTTTAAATATTTTTTTAAAATTAGTTCTCGCACTCCAAAAAATCTGAAAAAATTCAGAAAAGCATAATTTTAGGTATACTTTCTAATCATGAAATAAAAAAATGCAACCGTTATTGTCTATTTTCTGGCAGTGAAGCTCCTAAATGAATTACGATATCGTTATATACAGTTTTTGGAAATTGAGAATTATCATATAATTGAAAATTTCAAGTAGAGCCGGCAGACAGTTTTCAAATCGTTTTAAAGTAAATATAAGATATAAGAATATGTTTGTCAATAAAATGGTACTATAAATTAAATTGTGTATTTAACACTCGTTATATTATAATGAGATAGAAGCTATATTTTTATAAAAAATCTAAAAAGAGAAGTACTGTCAGAGAAGCGTTGAAAGTTTATTTCTTTTATCAATAATCAGGATTTTTTTTACAATCATTTTCTATCGAGACTTTTATACGTATCTAAATAAATTTTAAAAAAACAACAAAAAAATACGGTAAAACTTTAGCTCTAAGGTCACATGTTTACGTTTTTTAGTACAAGATGTGGCTTTCCAAAAAAGGGGACGAGCCATTACAAGTAGTTGGATTAAAAGTTTTTTAGCTAGAAATGTTTGTTTGCTAGAGAACTCGTTTGGCGAGATCATGGTCGGGCTCCTCCTAGTGGATTGAGTCACTCTCAGACATCATTGCATTCATTTAGAATTCTAATTGAACACAAACTAATTTTATTGGGATTCTAAAATAATAAATATATTGTGACATGCTGGTGCATTATTATGCAGCTGCATGATTCACGTTATCAAGGCCATGAGATAAGAGTGAGTGCATCTCTGATGCGCTCTCTCTGTGACTCATTCTACCTTCTTGGTGACCACACACATGACCTTCTGTGCACACATCTTTCTAGCAAAATTACACACGTGTGACCTTCTAAATATGTATCTCTTCTAGCAAATTCGCACACGTGTAACTCCTTTTATTCTGGACTTTTCTGGATGATTCTAATATGTAAAGAAGGCTGGCTCAGCACTATAAAAAGGAGGACCAACAGGCTTCAGCAGTCATTGTTATCCGAGGAGTTACCCGAGTTGTTTTCGATATCAGTAAGACCATCAGTCAGTGATTTACTCCGAGCTAGTAACTGAGCCAGACTTCTGTGTACTACTGTTTATGTGGTAACTATTGTATTTCAGTGCTTTGCTCTTGGTTTATAATAAAGTTTATGCAATCTTAAATACTTGACTGTATAGTCATTTGAGTGCAATCCTTGTCAGACACCACTAGGCTAGATGTCAGTTTAATAAGACCCCCTTGGTCTAGCTAGGTAGTGTCACAACTGTGGTGGAGTCGCCGGGCACTCAATAGTATTTCAGGTTGCATACGTTAAGGGGTAATTAAATAAAATGTAAATTCAATAAAAAAAAATGTCTTCTTCTTGATTAAATTAATGTACCCCAGTGTTTTCTTAAAAAAGAAAAAAAAAAAAAAAAAAAAAAAAAAAAAAAAAAAAAAAACATTTTTACCACTATAAAATTAGAAGGTATAGTGAAGACATGCAGCTCTCTCTCGAAAAGGTCTGCATGTCAGTGCAGCTTGGCAGTTTTGATTCAAGCAAGTTCATTCGTTAGAATAGTAAATTATAAAGAAGATGGACATAAGTTACGTTTCCTTACCAAGTTACCAACCAAAATATTTTATTCCCTTTATTACTTTTTCCTACGTATTTAGTAGCATCTTTCCATACCCAATGCTACTAAACTGAAGAGCCATCAGCCACATACTGAAGCATTCACTGATCTACGTACACGTCAAAATTAAGGAAGAACCATAAGCAAGCAGTTACGGACGACCAACGAGGAGCCGTAGAAGAGGATGAGAGTCATAGCAGCCCGCGAACATCAGCGATCGAATCCAAAAACTCAAGCTTGCCTGCGGTCCATGAAAATTTCTGAAACACCCATTTTGAGTATGTATTTTTTTATATTTTCAGAAGAAAATTATAAGAAATGAAAATTTTTTAGTTTATGATAGCATGCTTAATTTCATATATTTGTTGATGTTTTCATTTTTTTTATATGCAAAGATTTCATTTATTTATTTATTATTTATTTATTTTTTTTTTTAATTTTAAGTGAATAAAGAAAGAGAGAAAAAAAATGGAGCGGCGAGAATTATCTAAGATAAAAGCAGAAACGGAGAGGAAAAAGAGTTAAAACAAATGTGAGAAAGTGATTAGAATTCTCTTTGTAAGTCGAAATATGAGGTCATTGTTAGCACGGTGTATACTTAAGTGAGCTATTATGAAACAGCTAGAGAGCTGGTATTATTATTATTAAATGTGAGAATTATTAATATAAAAGTTATAAAATTGTGCACAGAAGTAAATAAAGATAGAGGTTTTGAGTAATGTTATTAATGAGTTAAAAAAACACACGAGAATTCAGTAGAATTTATTTTAGAATTTTTGCTTGGGGTGCAAAATATTTACTTAAATGTTTCCTCATTACCGATATTGGTACTAACAATTTTAAGCGCGCTTTTCAAATTTCAAAGAGGACTTCTAGCTATAGTATTTCTTTGTGTTCAGAAGTAGACCTGAAAACATCCATTTAAGAGCCAAATTCTACACTGCAGCGCTGCAAAATTTCAATGATCATGTAAAAAGAGACAGTATTGGGGTAATATTACTTTCCATAGTAAGTGTAAAGATTTAAGAAGTAAAATGTTGCTTGTTGCAAGAACCAGTAAAATACTTTTTCTTTTTTTTATTCATAATTTTTATTTACGGCCAAAACATTAATAATTATTTTGATGTGCCGATTAACAATACGCAGTGAGTCTACTGAAAAAAACTAACAATAACCATATAGTATATGAGAGTTAAGTAGACTTAGCCATGAGCGGATGAAATTAAGCAAAGTATTCATGACGATAATCTCAATTTAATTGATGAGAGCAAGAAAATGGAGTCATTCAGTCATAGTGTAAGACTGTTAAGGAGTTATTTACAATGTAATTTTCAGTATTTAAAAATAGGAGTATACAACAATTACAGTGCTCTAGCAATGAAAAGAAAAAGAAAAAAATAAATCTTATGCTTTTCACACTATAGAAAGGATATCTCGCCGGTCTATGAAGACATTAATTTTATTTATAGGTGAACTGAGATTTTATCTGATTATAAGAGCAAGCTCATATCAGCCAGTTTCATGCCGGTAATATTTAAAAGTGTGATTTCGATGAAATTAATGAAATGTAAACTTGTTTTGTAAAAAGGCTATACTTAATTAGTTTGCATATACTGTATGTTGGGAAATTAAGAGTCTTGATGTATTTAAGGTATAAGTATGCCACATGTTATAATGATGAAATTAATGCTGACATGCCCAGGATGGCAGAGAGTGTTTTGATTAAAGCCCTGGAAGAGGCAAATATAAATTAAGTTTGATAAATATGTCATAAGTAAAGATGATATGTGAATTCAAGATAGTAAGATATAGGTTTATGCAAACTTAATTGATGCCATCAGATTTTTTTTTTCTTTTCCTGTATGGTTTACATGTACTTTTAACAACAATGTATTAATTATAAAAAACATATATTGCAGTATAAAAAGCAAATTTCGGGTCGAAATTTTAGGGAGTTGGTGGCGTGTAACATGCATGTGCATTATTATGCAGCTGCACTTCTCACGTTATCAAGGTCATGAGATAAGAGCAAGCGCATCTCAGATGCGCTCTCTCTGTGACTCATACCTCTCGATGACCACACGTGTGACCTTCTCAATATGCAATCCTTCTAGTAAATTCGCACACGTGTGATTTAATTGTTCTGGACTTATCTAGATTATTCTCATGTGTAAAGAAGGGTGGCTCAGTACTATAAATACGAGGACTGTCAAGTCTTCCCTCTCTTGCCTTTTTACTCTTTCTCTGGCGCTAGCCTCGGGTGCCAGAGAAAGAGTAAAAAGGCAAGAGAGGGAAGACTTGACAGTCCTCGTATTTATAGTACTGAGCCACCCTTCTTTACACGTGTGATTTAATTGTTCTGGACTTATCTAGATTATTCTCATGTGTAAAGAAGGGTGGCTCAGTACTATAATTACGAGGACTGTCAAGTCTTCCCTCTCTTGCCTTTTTACTCTTTCTCTGGCGCTAGCCTCGGGTGCCAGAGTGCAGTCATTGTTATCCGAGGAGTTATTCGAGTTGTTTTCGATATCAGTAAGACCATCAGTCAGTGATTTACTCCGAGCTAGTAACTGAGCCAGACTTCTGTGAACTACTGTTTATGTGGTAATTATTGTATTTCAGTGTTTTGCTCTTGATTTATAATAAAGTTTATGCAATCTTAAATACATGACTGTATAGTCATTTGAGTGCAATCCCTGTCAGACACCACTAGGCTA
This sequence comes from Siphlonurus alternatus, assembly GCA_949825025.1. Classification (NCBI taxonomy): domain Eukaryota; kingdom Metazoa; phylum Arthropoda; class Insecta; order Ephemeroptera; family Siphlonuridae; genus Siphlonurus; species Siphlonurus alternatus. The sequence continues at coordinate 48,711,748 of OX463780.1, read as the reverse complement.
GATGTCAGTTTAATAAGACCCCCTTGGTCTAGCTAGGTAGTGTCACAACTGTGGTGGAGTCGCCGGGCACTCATTAGTATTTCAGGTTGCATACGTTCAGGGGTAAATTTAAAATTCTATGTTATTTTCAAGTCAAAAAAAAAAAAAAAATTTTTTTTTTCTATTATTTGTTGATGCCTGAAAGTACCCCAGTACTGTGTAACGTAAATTGAGCAAAGTGGAATGAAAAAGAGTCAAATTCCAGTGCCAATAAATAAACCAAAGAAGGAAATTGTGTTAAAAGTTAGAGAAGGCACGCCAAAATCGCAAATACAACGATTGCTACAGGACGCAAACTTAAGTAATTTTAAAGTCACTTGGATAGATCCGTGTTCTTTACGCCCAAGAGCAGGGAGCGTTTCAGATTTAACTGTACCAAAATCACTACAGTTTGATTTAGATCCTACCGAACCATTGGTAGCGACACGTAAAAATAGTTTAACTGATCTAAATAATACATTAACTGAAGTTGGTGTAGATCTTGACGAGTTAAAGAATCCAGTTATAAATAATCAGATTAATAAATCAATTTTAAAAATGGAGAACGATGCTTTAATGCAGAATGTTATGCAGAACGCTATGAGTTTTAAAATGCACCCCGGAAAGTTCTCTGGGAAGTCAACAGAGGAAGTAGATGATTTTATTGTGCATTATGAGCGAGCTTGTCGTGTTAATAACTGGACGACAAATGAAGATAAAGCTAGATATTTACCTATCTTTCTTAGTGATGCAGCGGCCGTATGGTTGGATAATTTAGAGGCAACTAATCCGAATGACTGTAAAAATTATGATACATTGAAAGAAAAATTAAAAGCTGCATTTGAGCCGCGTATACCAACAGATAGAGCCGAGTTTAAGCTAAGGACACGCGTCCAAGGTAAAGATGAAAGTCTCGAAAGTTATTATCAAGACATCTTACGCTTGTGTCGGCAAGTGAATACCGGAATGGCTGAGGCAGATATTGCAAGACATTTGTTACATGGATTGTCACGAGATTTAATTAAGGATGTCATGTTATTAAAAAATGACACCCCGCAAGAAGTATTAGCCAATGCGCGTTTAGTCGAGATAGCTAGAACGTATAGTGTGAATAATGAAACAGCTCAAACGGAGTTACTAAAACAAAGTTCAGAGCAAATAATTAAATTAACTGAGAAACTAGCGGAACTCACACGTGAAGTTAAAGATAGCCGGGACAAAAAGGAAGAATATATAGCACAAAGACGAGTGAATCAGGTTAGTCAGCCACAGCAAGATAGGCGTTATTTTAGGAATAATAACAGACCACAAGACGCATATAACAGAAATTCGCGCACGGAGGATGGTAGGCCTATCTGTTTCCGGTGCCGGAGACCCAATCACTTAGCAAGGGACTGCAAAACTCAATTGCCACATCGACGTTTTAATGCACGTGATGATAATGCACAGCCGAGTACGTCAACAGAGCACGTACGAACCAAGCCATCGTATAGAGATGTTCTCGTGTCGGGAAACGCAGCACCGCAGTAATGTATGGAGGTGACACTACTGCAAGTTATGATGATAAATATACAAGTAATGATAATGCATATCAGGCAAACAGTGCTAGCCTCCATAATAGTGTAAATATGCATATATTGTCGCAACAACAAACAACTTCTCCATCAGTTTTTATGCCTGCTGTTTATAAAAATAATTCATGCTATTTAGCACAACCAGAATCCTGTCGTAGAAGTGAGAGGGAAGTGAACAATCATTTTAATAGTACAGTTAATGTTAAAATAATAAGAAATTATGGTGGTGCAACAATTTATGGCAGTGTAAATAATAAAAAAGTACCTATTTTAATTGATACAGGAGCTGACAGGAGCTGCGTAAATATTAATGTTGTAGATAATGTGAGGTGTATTGAGAGAGATAATAGTGTTTTAATAGCCGCAAATAATCAACCAATGCGCACTATGGGCAAAGCAAATATTCAAGTGAAAATCGGTCATTTTTACACAATTAAATCTTTTACTGTCGTAAAGAAGTTATCATATCCTTGTATTTTGGGTAATGATTTTCATGAAAAATTCGGCACAATAATAAATTTTCAATGTAAAAATTTTACAATTAATTTCACTCGTGATTTAAGTGAATCTGATCAAGGTACTAAACAAAAATGGATATTTACAACAAATATTATCGATAAAATAGATGAAAATTGGGCAACACTACAAGATGATGTAATATTACAACCTAAAGAAAGCAAGCAGCTTGTTGTAACGATAAACACTAGATTTCCTGTAAATAAGTGCAGAATTGAACCAAATTATACATATTGTAAGTCACATTCCGTTCAAATGTTAAACTATAATATGTCAGGTAAAAATACAGTGACAATTCGAAACCTTGCTTATATTCCAGTGCGATTATTTAAACAAGATAAAATAGCAAAGGTGAGCCCAATTGAGCATCTTAATGTTATTGCAAATAAAGATAATTTAGGAACTGCTAGGTCAGAGTGTAGCAAGCCAATACATACTGTCGAGGAATTAAATATAAACCCTGAATTATCGGAACAAAATAAGTTAGCACTAAGAGAACTTCTATCAAAATTTATGGATATTTTTGCATGGAGTATGTCTGATTTAACTAAAACAACAATGGGTGAATTACGTATTGATACGGGAGATAACCTGCCTGTAAAATCAAGACCGTATTGTGTCTCTCCAGCTGAAAGAAAAATCATTAATGAGCAATGTAAAGAGATGCTGGCAAATAATATTATTGAGGAGTCCTCTAGCAATTGGTCGAGCCCAGTTTTGCTTGTGAAGAAAAAATCGGGTGATTTCCGTTTTGTAGTCGATTTTAGAAGGGTAAATCGCCTTGTAAGGGATGATTGCCATCCCTTACTTAGGGTGGATGATATTCTGTGTTCTTTGAATAATGCTAGTTACTTTGCTCTGATAGATTGTAATAGCGCGTATTGGCAGTTGCCTATATGTAAGGAAGACGTGGAAAAAACAGCATTTGTAACAGGGGATAACCTTTATCATTTTTTAGTTGCGCCGTACGGTTTGAAAACAAGTCCGAGTGCATTTCAGCGGCTTATGAACCGTGTTCTGGGGCCATTACAATGGAACGGAGCAGTATCGTACATCGATGACTGTATTTGTGTTGGTCGTAATTTTCAGGAGTTATTAGAACGTTTGGAACAAGTTTTAATACGATTCAGGATAGCAAACTTAAAATTAAGGCCAAATAAGTGTAATTTTGGATACACTGAACAAAAAATATTAGGATTCGTAGTAAATTCTACAGGCATACGGCCTGATGAGGATAAAACAATTTGTATTAAAAACTTCCCTACCCCAGTTAAATTAAAAGATGTGCGTTCTTTTTTAGGTCTGTGTAATTATTTTCGTTCGCACATTTTTGCATTTAGTTCACTGGCAGCTCCACTTACCTTACTTACTCGTAAAACAGAAAAATTTATTTGGGGACCAGAACAGCAACAAGCTTTTGATATTTTGAAAGAAAAATTAACTAGCAGTCCAGTTTTATGTCACTTTAATGAGGATGCTAAGATAGAAATTAGAGTGGACGCATCAGATAAAGGGTATGCTGCTATTCTATTAAATGAAATAGAAGGAAAATTTCATGTTGTGATGTATGCTTCTCGACGGCTTACTAACGCTGAAGTTAAATATAATACGACCCATAAGGAACTTATGGCCATACTATATGCTGTACAGAAGTTTAGACCCTATATTTGGGGTAGGTCAGCAGATGACGTCACAATAGTCACTGACCATCATTCACTTTGCTGGTTGCATAACCTTAACCCGGAAAAGGGTAGTTTAGCTCGTTGTGCTATAAAATTACAAGATTTTAGTTTCAAAATTAAACACCGTTCGGGGAAGAAAATACCGGAAGTGGATTGTTTATCCCGATATCCAGTGTTGGAACCAACATTAGAGGAGGTGGAAGAATTAAATAATATCCCAACTTTTGCTATAACATCTATGGATATGGCCAAAGAACAAGACAAAGATGAACTTATTAGAGATATTAAATATGCTATTCAAAATCCGTCTCAATCCAGTTCTATTTTATGCAGGAAATCCCGAAGCTATATACTTGACAATAATGTATTATATAAGAAAAATGTCGCAGGTTCTGGTAACGCGAGACTTATAGTTTTACCCAAGCACTTAATTCCGAATATCTTATATAATTGTCATGACAGTTGCTTAGCAGGCGGCCATCTTGGATACGCAAAAACTCTAGGTAAAATAAAACAAAATTATTATTGGGATAATATGTATAAAGAAGTGGAGGTTTATTGTAAAACATGTCCAGATTGTCAAAGTAAAAAGCGACCTATACAACAGCCACAAGGTCTTTTACAGCCTATTCCGGTTCCGGAAGAACCATTTACTTTTATTTCTATTGATTTATTAGGTGCTTTTCCCAAGAGTGATAACGGTAATACTTATATAGTTTGTGCAGTTGATTATACAACAAAATGGGTTATAGCACGCGCAATCAAGGCGGGAACAAGTGCTGAAGTTGCACAATTTTTAGTGGAGGATATTATAACGAAGCACTCATGCCCACAGAAGCTCTTATCTGATCGCGGGGCTGTATTTACGTCTAACATGATAACTGAACTACTTCGTCTTATGGGTACTAAACCAGTTCTAACATGTGGCCATTGGCCACAAACTAACGGTAGGGTAGAGGCTATTAATGGAGTGTTAGCCCAAATGTTAAGTTTTTACGTATCAACAACTCAAAAAGAATGGGACACATATGTATCATTAGTAACTTTTAGCTATAATATTTCTCCTCATGAAATTACGAAAATTTCCCCGTTCAAAATGTTATACGGTCGTGACCCAGTTTTGCCGCATGATATTGAATTAATTGAAAAAAGTGAGATCCCAGAAGCCTGGGATGTTGCCAAAAAGTTGGCTGAAACTCGAAAAAATATGGCCGAAAAAGTCCAAAAAGCGCAGCAGCGGCAAAAGCAAATTTACGATAAAGGACGCGTTAACGTTGAATATAAACCAGGTGATTTAGTTATGGTTTATACCCCAACGAGGAAGGTCGGGAAATCTGAGAAATTGTTGTCAAATTGGCATGGTCCTTTCAAAATAATTCGCAAGGTTTCAAATGTTAATTATAGCATTGAAATAAAGCGCAGAAATAAGTTAGTGAACGATATAATTCATGTCGGTAGACTTAAAAAATATTATGTGGCTGCAAAACCTGGTGAAGCGGTATAAATATGTAATTTAATGTAAATAATTTTATAAATATATATGTTGTATATAAATTTAATTTGGGCGTAATATATAAATATGTCATTTTAATATCCCAACTGGCATAATGCTGAAACTTGGCTCAAAACGGAACATTACTTATGATGTGCAAAAGTCAAAATGCAATCTCGGTATTTGTAATTTCTCTCGGAGAAAAAGATAGAGTCAGCGACAGAAAAAGTGAGAGAGATAATAGAATAGCACAAAATTTATAAAGAGATGAGTAAGAGATGAATTTAAAAGGAGAGAGAGATTAGACAGAGAAAGAAAGAAATGCGAGAAAGTAATTCAAGATGTCATTAAAACTCTCCTAGTAAGCAAAAATAAAAAGGTCATTGCTAGACATGTTTATACTAATGTACGCTACCATGGGAATAAAGAATACGCATGCGAGTAAGAAAATAATAAATTTGAGAGCAATTAAGAGAAATATTTGAGTAATAAATATTAAATAAGCACGAAAAATTGGTATTCATTTTAGAATTTGAGCTCGAGGTGAAAAAGTTGTACTTTAATGTTTTCTCAATTTCTCATATAATAATTAGTCTTATTTTTCTTTTGTATGTGGCCACTCAAAATTGGAGAGAGGACTTCTATAGTATTTCTTTGTGTTTCAGAAGTCGACCTGAAATCACCCATTTAAGAGCCAAATTCTACATCGCAGCGCTGCGAAAATTTAATTGATCGTGTAATAAGAGACATATTGAGCCAAAGATATTCAATATTGTAAGTGTGATGCTCTAAGATAAAAAAAAAAAAAAAAAAAAAATGGTACAGGTAGCAAGAAATATTAAAATACTTTTACTTTTTTCATTCATATTTTCCGTTGTCGGCATTAATGATAAAAATTATTTTAATGTGCCGATTAAAATTACGCAAGGAGTTTACTGGAAAAAACTACCCATGGCTATAGTATATGAGAGTTCAGTGCCACTTGTCTATCAAGGACACTTCCCTTCTCATGACGTAAAAATGGAAAATAAACCACTTTCGGAGGCAGCTTGCAACGACTTGAAAAGTGATTGGTGTAAATATGCACGTTGGATTGACGACGTGGATAAAACCATTGATATCGAAATTTTAAAAGCAAATACAAGGTTACAAATGGATGCATTTTTAAAACGTAATAAACGAGGCATTGATATGTTTGGATCATTTTTCAAATTTTGTTGTAGCCTGGCCACTGAAAGTGATTTTATGTCATTATACTCAGATCAGAGTAGACTAAAAGCCAGAGTGGATGAAATTAAGCAAAGTATTCATGATGATCACTTCAATTTAATTGATGTAAGTGATAAAATGGAGTCGTTTAGTCACAGTGTAAGACTTTCGATGAGCTATTTACAAGGTAATTTTTCAGTGTTTAAAAATAGTATACAACAGATTCAGTATTCCAACAATGACAAAAATTATAAAATGATTTACTCTGCTTTTCATGCTATAGAAAGGATATCTCGCAGGCTCTATGAAACAATAAATTTAATTAGGCGGACTGAGATTTTATCTGATTGTAAAAGTAAACTCATCCCAGCCAGTTTATTGCCAGTTAATGTTTTACTGCATGATTTGGAGGAGTTAACAATCAAACTTGAAAGCGAAGGTTATGACCTGGCTATTCCGATTAATGAAATAACCGGATATTATAAAATTCCAATTTCAGAATGCCAAATTGCACAAAATGACATATTAGTTAGGGTAAAAATTCCTATAAAAAATATAAAAAATAATTGGGAACTCTTTGAGATGGTTAATATTCCGTTTGCATGGGATAACTCTACATGTATTGTTGTACATGACAGTACTTATCTGGCTGTAAGTAAAAACTCAATTAGAACCATTAGTGGGGTTATGCTCAATGAATGCAAACCATTTTCGGGAGGCCTTTGTTACCTGCCTAGGTATTCCAGTGACGTCATCAGTGGTCCTTTATGTCCTTATCATATGTATGTGGGAGCTAACACAGCTACATTAAATCAATATTGTGCGTATAAATGTCAATCAGGGAGTGCTCCACTGATAACGCAAGTAGACTATGAGACCTATGTGGTAACCCACCCCCCCGAAAATATGGAAGTAAGATGTGGGGATAATAAAAAAGTTGTTCATCAGGATAATTTGGGTAAACCAGGGGCCCTTCAATTCCAATTACCGTGTCGATGCTCACTTTTCTGGAACAATAAAGTAAAAATACCTGTTAACTTTCCATGTGATAAAAATTCAGTAAGTGACACGGACGTTACCCATATTTTACCAGCACTGTGGTCAAAATTAGAAACTTTGAATATTCAAATAACCTCTCCTCAACTCCCCATGACATTCTCAAATTTTTCTGAAATTTTAGATCCTAAATGGCCACAGAAAATTCCCCATTTCCGCATCGCACGCGGGAAAGCTTTAAATGATAATTGGCAAAATTCCATTTACACAAACTATCCAACAGAAAATAATTTCTGGTTTAAAATTTTATTTATTATATGGAATTCACTGTTAACAGTTGTCATAGCTTGTTTCAGTTTCTATTATTTTGACAGAAATTATTTTCATTATTTTTTTAAATCAAGGATTAATGGGAAACAAATTAAATCTAAAAATTATGAAATTGAAGCAAGCAATGTCACAATTAAATTAAAAAAATTAAATGATAGTGAAAATAAAGAAGAAAATAATGAAGAGGTAGAAATGGTTGAAACTACCTGTTAATTTAAAAATGAACTATTTCGTAATAATTTTGTAATTCTGTAACATAACCAAGTACAATAATCTTAAAAAAAAAAAAAAAAAAAAAAAAAAAAAAAAAAAAAAAAAAAAAAAAGTAGCACTAGTGATAAAGTATACATTGCTAAATAAATAAACTTATAAATATAATTTAAGAAGAAATTTAAGACGTTAATGAGTAAATGGGAATAATAATAATGTGCTGTTTGCTAACTTAATCCTTTTCACTGGTTATGTTACAGAAAAAGAAAATTCAATCATGGAATTTTCTAGCGGCATGGTTGTTACTTATGATGGAATGTATGGTAATTTGGGAGAGAGACCCAAAGAACTAGCCTTGGCTAGTATTGGAGACAAAACACCTGCGTGGACCTGCCATATCAAATCACCGTGTTCATGGCTTGATCTGACACCGGCCGCTAAGAAAGAAAATTTATGGATTTACAAAAATTTGCATGGATTGGACTATGAGTATGGAAAAATAGATTTACAAGACGCAATTGATGTTGTGCAGGAGTACAGTCAGAACTCTACTGGATTGTGGACAAAGGGCAAGGAAGCTGCAGAATTTTTGTCATTAATTCTAAAAGTCAATGTTCGCAATATCGAACGCAATGAGAAAAGACTTCCTCGTGTGGAGTCCAAGATGTCTTGTCTGGCCCCTTCACACCGGTATGGGTTAAAACAGTACACCTGTGCAACGAATCGAGCAATAATATTGGCTCAGCAACTTTTCAAGTTAACATTGATATTATTGATTCAAAGGCCAATATTTTTGCGACAATTTTTTATATTCTTTTCTTATGACGTAGATAATAGAACAGAGGTTTTGAGCACTAGTAAATGTTTGAGTAAATCTGACTCAAAACAGCATGCTTAATTACTTAGTATACTAGATAAAAGATTTTAAAAGTAAAAATTGTAGTAAAAAAGAATGTGTTTATTAGCGTAGCAGTTTAGAGAATTTATAGCAAGTAATTTTTTATTTTTTTTCTCTTAAAAAGAGCACTGAATGTAAAAATTAAGATTGTGAGTTAAAAAATATATATGTAATAAAATAATTTTGATTTTTAATTTGAAATTATGTAACAGTTTGTAGGGCAAGGTCAGGCTAAGTCTTGGTTTGTTTACATCTTCTGGAATGCGGAAGTTGCAAGGAGATAAATTTGACACCATACTTGATAAGATGTAAGTTCCAGCAGCTTCTCGTTAGAATAAATTGTGTGCATTCAGCGTTTATGCACGTGCAGTAAATGACGGCAAAACGCGTTATCAACTCAGATTACCCCCTTAATTATCCTCCCTTAATCCCCCACACTCCTATTCAACTATAAAAGACTGTAATGAGCATCAAAACAATTAGTTTACTCCCACATTTCAACCTACAACATTCAGTCAAGAGTCAAGATGTGCCCAAGAAATCCGGCGGCAGCGTTCCTGATTTACTTATCATTACACGCTCATGGAGAGTTTTTCATTATTAAAGAAATTTTCATACACTGCATTGGATCATGGGAAGTAGAGGCTATGTCCTTTATGGACATATTTCCTGTAATTAATACAAGAAGAATACCATTCTCTTCAGTAGTGGCAGAAAAAATGGGCCTGGATGAATTACGTCAACGTTTGGATGGATGCTCGGTATCTGCCTTGGGATTGGAGCAGGCCAACGCCGTCACAGGTCTGCTAGAGCTGCCATGTAACGTCGTAAGTAATGATGACTTGACACCACGCCGCTTCGAGACAACGGGGTTAGTGTGCCCAACACACACTGCAGAGAGAGATTTTTGCAGTATGAGTAAAGCATACAATTTCTTTACTCGAATGCCTACACTAAATTTACATCCCAACTCATGGGCCACCCCCGCTAACCTTCATGGACAGAACACAACGTTAACATCAGCGTTCACCTCTCTCAACACCGCGCCGGGCCACCTTAACAAGCTGGTCATCACAGAGTTCTACAGTGGAGGAATGTCACGAGGCCCAAGAATTCAAATAATTAAAATACAACCGGTCTCTTGGATTTCCGCGTATCAACAACAACAACAACCTGAGAGCGCAGCGACGACCAAAGACACAACAACTGAGCAGCCCACTAACAGCGGAGCAACTCCCATCGCTGGTCCTTCACAAGCCACAAATCCGAGGACCTCTCCTACCCTCTCTGATTTTGAACTTCCCCCAGAGATCATGGAAGAAATCGAGAACGTCTCTTCTCCAATGCAGGCATACATGATTGAAACTCTTAACAAGCTAATCGTGGAGTTAAATCAAGAAGATGTGGAGCCCATCGACTTAACAAAGGAAGCCCCACCCAAAAATGATGCCCCCACCCCAAACTGATGCCCCTTCCCTACCTTCGTTTGGCTATGTATGCACACGTTTGGTTAACATGATAAACTTTAATTTGTATTTTTGTTTCAGTAGACACTATTTTACTTTCTAGTGTAAAAGTCAATTCATTATTAATATTTTTTTTTCTTTTCTTTCTCTTTTATTTAAATATTAAATTACTTTTTCTATTTTTATTAAGCCTTTGAATTAGTTGAACATGTAATTTTATCTTAAGAAATAATAAAAAAAAACAAAAAAACAAAAAACAAACAAACAAACAAAAACAAAAAAGAAAAAAAAAAAAACAAAAAAAAACAAAAAAAAAAACAAAAACAAAAACAAACAAACCGATTACACAAATTTCGGGTCGAAATTTTAGGGAGTTGGTGGCGTGTGACATGCTGGTGCATTATTATGCAGCTGCATGATTCACGTTATCAAGGCCATGAGATAAGAGTGAGTGCATCTCTGATGCGCTCTCTCTGTGACTCATTCTACCTTCTTGGTGACCACACACATGACCTTCTGTGCACACATCTTTCTAGCAAAATTACACACGTGTGACCTTCTAAATATGTATCTCTTCTAGCAAATTCGCACACGTGTAACTCCTTTTATTCTGGACTTTTCTGGATGATTCTAATATGTAAAGAAGGCTGGCTCAGCACTATAAAAAGGAGGACCAACAGGCTTCAGCAGTCATTGTTATCCGAGGAGTTACCCGAGTTGTTTTCGATATCAGTAAGACCATCAGTCAGTGATTTACTCCGAGCTAGTAACTGAGCCAGACTTCTGTGTACTACTGTTTATGTGGTAACTATTGTATTTCAGTGCTTTGCTCTTGGTTTATAATAAAGTTTATGCAATCTTAAATACTTGACTGTATAGTCATTTGAGTGCAATCCTTGTCAGACACCACTAGGCTAGATGTCAGTTTAATAAGACCCCCTTGGTCTAGCTAGGTAGTGTCACAATATTACGTATTCACTTTGAGTAACTTTTTAAATACAGACAATATATATACATGTATGTATGGGATTTTTTTAATGAAAATAATTATAATTTGTTCTTTTTATAGATCTACAGTGTTTATATACTTTAAATAATTATACAAATAATTTGACACCAGTGAACTAAAATATACGTTTAACAATATTAAGTATAATATATATTATATATATATTATATATATTATATAGACAGAGCATTTTTGAAAATATTAATAATCTTGAGATTTGTAACTTTCATGCTTGAATTTTAGGGCGAATGGTATTAAAATTCCCGGTTTGGGAGAACCAATCAAAATACCGTATTTCCTAAATTGCGAGTTTTGATTGGTTCTCTTCAAAGCAGGTGTTTTACCACTAAATTAATTAAAAAAAAAAAAGCAAAAATAGAAATTTCCAAGACTATTTTTCCAGTTTGTTCGGTTATGGAGACATAAAAGTGTTTAATCAATTTTCAAAGTTACTGGTAAAATATTAGTTCATTCAGATAGCGGCTGGCTAATCTCTTTATTTGAAGTCTTACATTAATAACGTATAACGTAACTTAATAATAACGATTATTCTTTATAATCGGATTATCTAATCTGTAGTCTGTTTTCTGAATAAATATATAATAAATAAGAGCGAGTGATGCAAGCCCATGTGCTGCGGAGTACGACGATAATTCTTGATAATGTTGCCACAACTCGCGCTATCTTGCCCCGAGATCTCTGCATGATATAAAGTTACAGAGCAGATTAATGGAGATATCACAAATCAAGAATATCAACATGAGAAATTGGAAATATCATTTTTTATGTTAAAAAAAAAAAATAGTCAAACAGTTGGGTATTTTCATAGAAGCGGGGAATTTTAAATACATCGTCAATGTTTTTTTTTCTAAGAAAGGTATTTTGTTATATAATAATTTTCCTTTGTGGTTTGTTTAAGTATTTTTTTAGAAACTGAATCGCAGCAAGTAAATAAAAAAATGGTTTGGTAATTGGCAATACATTTTTTACAACCCACTTTTCATTTCAACTACAAAAAGCGCAGTCATTGAATGAGATTTAAATTCTCTCATTGACAGAAATTTTAAGGTAACAAGTATAGTGATTACATCATAAAGTAATAACTTAATTTTTACGATGTATTTTATGTTACTATTATACAATGGACAATTTGCATGACATTTTTTTATTGCAGAAATGGATAGAGGGTACCAAATTATGCTACTCTGAATTTTTTCAGATTTTTTTCAGAGCGGCAATTATTTTTAAAAAATTATTGAAAGTCAGTTTTATGACGTCACGGGCATTTAGCGCCTATCCTTTTCTTAAGGACAGACTCCTCGTGACGTCATAAAATTGACATTCAATAATTTTTAAAAATAGTTCCCGGTCTCTAAAAAATCTGAAAAAATTCAGAGTGGCATAACTTTGCATCCTCTATCCATTTCTGCAATAAAAAAATGTAATGCAAATTGTCCATTACATGTTACTTTTAGTTATATAAATATAAATTTTATGTTAATTTTATTATATAGGTAAATTTGAAAGTATAGTACATGCCATTTTAAATTTCCATAAATAAAGGTATAATATAATATATGTTTATTAGTAAATAACTTTTTCGTGCAAAGGGTATTCATATTGAATGTATTATTTATATGTGATCGTCGAGTAGTGATATGATATTGAAACACTGGTTGCCATAAAATTCTAAGAATGAAGACAAATTCACCTAAATACAGCAATACAAAGATAATAAAGATAAACTCATGCACTTTTCTGAGGCTGACTTTTTAAAAAAAAAAAAAATCAAGCCATGTTGCAATGAACAACATGCATGAGTTTCGATTAAATAATTAAATGGAAATAGGACCTCAAGTAATATATTGTCCTTAATTTTTCAATATTTTTCACTGTCTAGCACATTAAAATCACGCTGCAAATCACTGTGACGTCATAGTCATGCAAATATTTAACACACAAGCACAAAACGTGACATGACTATGACGTCACAGAAGATTTTTGAGGGTGCAGTTGTAAAAAAAAAAATCTGAAAACACTGACAATACATGAGGTATAAAACAAAGATGGCCGTCATAGTATTTTCCAGCAAGTGCGCATCGCTGTGAAATCATGTAACCACATCTTGAAAGGGTTGAACGCAATTCAACGAGCTGGTCATACAATCCTCCCGTATCTCCATCAGTTTATCGCTAACAAGATCGCAGCAAGTTATGTTACACCGAGAGTCTTGCGTGCGTTACAGTGACGTCACAACATGAACACAATAATTGTAATCAAAACGAGACATTTACACACACAAGATTTTTGCAATAAACTTACAAGTTAGATCCACATGTGCAGATTTTTTCTACCAAAAAATTATGAAAATATATTATTTTGTAAGAGGTACGAAAAGGAGGTAGCATTGTGAGAGAAAATAAATTTTAGATATATTTATTTTATTCTAAACCATTCGAGGACCTTTCTTTTCGTATTTTTATATCTTAAAACAACGACACACAGTTAGTACAGATGGTGCATGTTAATATACATAACGAATAAATTATAATATGTTTTTGTATCACTGTATATTATGGACCAATTTGGGTGCGTTAGTGAAAAACGTGGATATATTTTTGGATCATGAATCACGCCGATTGCGCCCTACACAAGCAATAACACGTTGAAACGAAGTGAACAAACATAAATTTCATTGACTTTTTTTTTTCTACAAGGTGGGGAGACAATGAGTTCACAGTGGCAAGTGGACGACCCACGCTGCTCGTTACGGTAGCCAATATACACGGTGAGGTGCCCCGCCTGATCTGTTGATTACACGTAATCCCGTTATCAAAATTTAATGATACTTCCCACTTGTCACTGTTTTAATTTATTCACTATTAAATTGTCATTCAAGTAAAATAAATATTATACAAAAAAAGAAAGAAAATAAAGATAAAAATTAAGTTTATTTTATTGTTAAATCTTTTTATTATCTAAATGAAAATTATTTTCATTCATAAAAAAGTAAAAAAAAACTTAAGAATTAAAGTTACTTTTATGTAAAAAAGTGGATAGAGTTAAAAATGTTAATTATCCATTCATTTTTAATATCCGCCTCAAAATGTAAATGTCCTAATATCTTCTATGGGAGTTTTGATACGTGATAATATCATGGAGGCGCCTATATTATTAAATAATTTAAGGATGAATCTCAGTAGGTTGATATCTCACAATCGTACCGCCTGAATGCAACAAGACTTGCAGGAGACTTAGAACTCTCCATCAATAGGTGGCATACAAATTTTGAAGCGAATCTGTCTCATCAGTTTTGTGAAAACTGAGGTAGAAGTTTAACATTGGCCTTATGGACGGAAAACCGAAAATGGAGCTGTTGTAAGAAAACTGCAAGACTGAATTTGCTCAAAGCATAGGCGATTAAGTTTTAGAAAATTCTCGATTTTTTAAAATTTATTTCATTAAATTCGTTTGCAGAGAAATATTCTTTGATTCCGAAGTAACTGAGATTAATCGTTAAGTATAGATGTAAAAAAATAATATTACGTACATGTTATGCACATCCCTGTAATACGCAAACTTTGTTCCTTCCAACTTTTCTTATATTATTTTCTTGTACGCACATATTTACTCATTTCTGATTTAAATGATCTTAGGACCAATTCTCTTTATAACGATTATGGAAGGAAATAAAAACATTAAAATTTTAAAAAAGATCACCAAAAAAGTTCCTGTTCATCATTTCTACAGACTGCACAGGTTCGTGAGGTGTACTTGTCTTCTTTAATGGTCAGCATCCATGATGACGTCACCAATCCTTTGTCCTCCCATTTACTTATAAAAAAAGATTGAGCGCACGTAAGATCCCATACGGAGTAATTTTTCGATCGCTTATTGTTAACCCTCTAAATAAGTTATGTTTGCAAATTTAAAATCACGTATTGGCACTAACCTTTTACGTTTGCTGCTATAAAAATTTTATTATTTGCCTTGGATCAGTTTAATTAAAGAGCATCTAAAGAATTTCGCGGTAGTATATAGTGTTTTGACTTCAAGACGAAAAAACGTGCGCAGAAGGGTTGCGCGCCGATGCGCGGTGATTGTAGCAGGAGTAAAAATTAGCAAACGAACATGGCGACTATATAATTTTTCTGATGGATACTTACCATTGCAACAAAACTTTAGGAGCTCTTAAATTTTGAGACAGACTCTGTTGTCTCGAGCATCATTATCTGCCGGAGACAAACTCCCCCAAGTAGCAGAGTAATTGCGCCGCTTGTCTCATTTCGCTCCCTTTGTTAAGTGACCCTAGGACGGTACCTTGAGGAACACCACTCACTGACCTCTTGATTTTGACCACACTTTGATCTCCTCATTACGGTGTCACGTGCTCGTCAAGCGACCCTTCATTTGAGATTTTTGAACGAGCCGACGCTGCCACTCATAGTTTTATATATCGATAGTAGTCGCTACAAAGGTGCTTGCAGAGTTTTGTAAATTAAGTGGCATATAAGTTTATTAACTATACTGATACTTTAGTTAAAAAATATCGTCTTTACACATCTAAAATTAATCTTATTACATTATATTTTTAACTGAAAAACACACCACGCTCAAAGTAAAGATGAAATAGAAACAATTTTTTTAAAATTTTTAGGAGAGAAGACGTAATCTCTTTTTTTTCCCCTCGAAAATGATGCAAAATAAAAGAAAATTAGAACAAAAGAGACGTTAAAAGCGAATAAAAGATGAATGTTATTTCAACTTTGTTAGATAAAGTTCAAATTATGGTGCGTCGTATTCTGAGAGTTCTTTTTTCAGCATCATCAATGTCTGGATGTAAATGGTTTTCAATAAAAGAAACATAATGAGAAGAGAGAGCTCAGGCGCGGATCCAGGGGGTGGGCTGGGGGGGCTGCAGCCCCCCCCCCGAAATTTTGGATTCAATATGGGCAATATAGGCATTTCCCCCACTCCAATTTTTTTTTTTTAACATTGGCCTTATGGAGGCAGCCCCTCCCGAATTTTTTTTCTGGATCCGCGCCTGAGAGAGCTGAACTACACCGTAGACTCAACAACAAGAAAACGAAAAAAGAGCAAACTCTCCTCTCCTAATTGCCATGCATGGAATAAATTAACAGTAAAATTAATTTCAGATTTCGTCTATGAGTAACACAAGTTCAGTATAGAATATTAATAAGTTCACTTCAAGGTAGCACGAACATCATGGCACCCCAGCTGTGGTATTTAGCTTGAATTTAAAATTTAAATAGCTGAGTCGAGATTTTTAAATCTTGGACTGATTGTGAATGCTAATCTGTCCTAAAATTATTAAAGCAAATTAAGGAAAGACCAAGTTTAAAGTTCATACTGTCCTGGCGTTTACAATTTAGTTGGCTATTTTTTTTTTATTAAAAATATCAAAATTTAAAAGTCTTTAGTCAAAAAATTTAAAGTTCCGTGGTAGATATTGAAATGAATTTGACTATAACTTCTTGGTAGTTGAACATTATGCTAATTTTAAACCTCGTAACCTACTGCTGGGTTTATTCAATTTATTTGCGGTTACGATCCGTGAATAATAATCTGCTGTTATAACATTTAAGGAATTTAGCTATTATAGAACCACTTCACTAGTGATGGCATAAGATAATGCGTACACTGTGAACTATAAAACTTTATTACAATATAAATGCTACCTTATTCTTTCTCACATTTTGTAAATTATTGTTTTCAATGTAAGTTATGTCTACAAGAGGCCCAATTAGACAAAAAATTATAAACATGGAAGCAACAATGCTCATGAATAATGGAACTTGATAATATTATGGTGTCATCTGGACTCGACATAAATATGCTGTATAAAATATTAGAGGTCTCAATTGACGTCATGAAGACAAGTATGGACATCTGGTGGATTTTACCTGAGTTAAAAGGGTCATCATTTTGAGCTTTGAAATTACACATGTAGTTGAGTTATATCGATTATATCGAGGAGGATTTCAGTGTCATCTCTTGGTGCTTTATGAGGTCATTGTTTTATAATAATACGAAAATTAATATGATTTATTAAAAATTGTATTACAACAAATCAAATATTCAGGAATGAGATTAGATTATAAGTTATAATATACATTATATATATATATATATATAGTATTATAATAATAATAAAATTCATCAAAATTATAAATTTCATTAAATTCAAATTCTTATAAAATGTTACCTGATTTTCAAATAATTTATTTATTGGGATTTGTGAACAAAAATATTTATAATTTTCATCACAAAATAGACAATAAAAAAGATCATATGTAATGCTTAAAGAAATCCAAATTGCATGCATAATATTTAAATGTACACACTCTGTATTAATTTGCCACAATTAATTTTAAATCCTTTTTTTATACCTGCTATCTTGTTGCTATTTATGCTACCGCAACTTTTAGACTGAATTTAGTACCCAAATTGTATATCAAATCAAGTGATAAATTGAGTATTTAAATTTTCTATTCATAATTCATAATCTTTATTGCTTTTCGATTGATTATACAATATAAGCAAGTCAATAATATTAAACTCAAGACATAACGTCGATCGTCCATAATTATACATAAATAACAACTTATTTATGTATAATATCTATTTATATTATAATCCACCAAAATTGATAAGTTTTTTTAATTTAGAATTAATTCAAAATGAAAATATCTATAAGAAAGTATAATTCACAATTACGTTACATAAAAAACAGTCCATTTCTTCCCCCACACCGAGTGTTTTATGTTGCGATTACATCGTCTCGCACACCTGTGAATGAGGCTCGACTTGCTGCAGTTTTGCATATCCATCCCACGTTCCTCCTTCTCCCTCGCTCGGTGCATATCTACCACTGCTGCCATGTATAGAGATGTCTGCAAGTTTACTGTGCATGCTGTTGATTGACATGTACGTGGAAAATTGTGCAAGTAGAGAGTTACATTTGAGCGAGCAGATCAAAATGATTATTATAATTACTGTAAATAGTTCAATTTATTATAAAAGTGAATGGTTAATTTATATATATTTGAATATTGTGTTATATAATAATATAATATGATCAATTATATGATTTTGACATGCAATTGCCACAAAAAAAGATACAAATTCACTGCGTATTGACAACGATTTCATTTCATGCTCGCGACGATAGAATTGTCAACAAATATGACCACTGTAAAATATCACAGCAAGTGCGCAATATTCGCGATATCTTAAAAATTCAACCATGTAAACCTAAATTGGTCCCAATTAACATTTCAAATAAATTCTTAAAAACTTCATCCCACGAAGTTACCGATGCATCACCCAAAATACCAATCAATCAATCAATCAATCAATCAATCAATCAATCAATCAATCAATCAATCAATCAATCAACTTTTGCATCAAAATTTCTACAATCGTTTCCTTAGAAAATTTCCCACTCACAGCCTTGTTAAGGTAGAGATAACGCCGAACAGCTGATCGACGCAATGCCCTTTGATTAACATGTAAACCTTAGCAAATTGACAAAAATTCTGAAATTTTTTTGAGAGGCAGATATTAGTGCCTAAAAGCCATAGAAAAAATTTCAAAATGATTTAACGAGCTGATTTTTTTTTAATTATTTTTTTAAATTTCAGCATAGGGCTTTCCCATGGAGAGCCAAACTAAAAAATTAATTTAAAAAAATCGGCTTGTTAAATGTTTTTGAAACTTTTGCTATGGCTTTTAGGCACTAATATCTGCCTCTCAAAAAAATTTCAGAATTTTTGTCAATTTGCTAAGGTTTACATGTTAATCAAAGGGGATAACGTCGAACAGCTGTTCGACGTTATCTCTACCTTAATCACCATGCCCTGTGTTATTCTTACGAGGTGATTAACAAGGCTGCAAAAGAAAAAAATTCCGAGCCGACGATTGAACATTTTTCATTTAAAAAATGTAACACAAGCTATCCCAAGTGTTTGTTACGTGCACCCCGATCACGTCCTCCCACGTGACGTCCAGCTGAGCGATGAACGGCGCACGGTCGCACATCACTTGCCGCGTGTCACCAAGTCCTCCTGTTTTATTTAAAATGCTGCAGACGAGAAATCGCTTGCATAACATAAACAAATGTAAGCACCAAATATGGAACATCGTCATAAAATTGAATATTTGTCATCTTGCATCACTTCTGTTTATAAGACATACAATTTATTTCTTATGATTAATGACACTAATATTTTATTTACTTATTTTT
Organism: Siphlonurus alternatus; assembly: GCA_949825025.1. Lineage (NCBI taxonomy): Eukaryota > Metazoa > Arthropoda > Insecta > Ephemeroptera > Siphlonuridae > Siphlonurus > Siphlonurus alternatus. The sequence goes on along the minus strand of OX463780.1, from coordinate 48,692,082 downwards.
TTGTTTATGAAACCAGAATTAAGTATACAGTACTTCTGACTTAAGTAAGTCTGAAATACCGAACCTTCCGAAATTTATGCATTTCGCTGGGATCGGGGTTGGCCACGGTCTTGTAATCCATCCCGTCATTTGCCTGTAACTGAGGGAAACGTGGAAACCTCAGCCAAGATGAACGCTAGTTTTTTGTCAATGGACCGGAAGTGCAATGCTCCAAAGGCATGCAGGGAAATCACATAGTGAAAAAGCGAAAAGATATACCTCTGGTTGGGAAACTTAATTTTTGTCCACAAAATGACAAGCCATCCAACTACAAACCACGCTCGGCGTTGCTTGACTTCGGTGATCTGACGAGATACGATCAAAAGCAATGGTACTTAGATTTTATATTTTCACATATTTTATTTAAAATTGTTACAATTTCAAAATAATACTGTCGTTATAGTGTCAAGATTAGTACTGAACAACTGATAAAAATAAATTAAACAAACCATATTAAATATCCTTTACTTTTACTAGAAAATTACTTCATTATGGAGCCAGTCTGGCCTGTCTGGCTGAATGTTGAAATCAGATAATCATTCCATTTTTTGTTATAATTATAACTGCATTAAAAAAATGAATTATACTAAAACAGCTTTTTGCAGCAAATTACAGCAAGTTGTATATAGAAAATTAAGTTATATTAAGTTAACTCTTTAATAACCTATAATTGAATTGTGTATTACCAAATAAGTAAATGCTACACGAAACTTGTCACATTATTACGTGATTATTAGTTACTTAAAAAGTACCAACATGACCATATTAATCCAAAGTTCGGGGGCAGATTGATTGTGGGCTTGAGGCGTTTCCCCCAAATGTAGGGGTGGGGGTGGTCCCCCCTTCCTTTCAGTTTGACTCAGTTTTATTCAATGAAACTCCCACTGTTGTATAAATAAAAATCACTAAAAATATCTTCCAATATACTTATACAATTGGGACACGCCCATCTTAAAATTTTATTGCATTTAAAACATGGTAAAGAATAATACTTTATGAATGGAATGGCTTTTTTATTTATGGTATATTTATTTATTTTTTCATGAACGGTACCATGCATACGAATATATAATACATTTTTTTTTTCCGAATTGACTAACAAAAATAATAAAAAGAAACACCGCTATATTCATGTTAAACACGTGCATGGGTAACCTTTTGCTTTTGTTTTTTGTGGTTATGTGTTGGATGCTGTAAAAAAAACTTCAATGAAAAGTATGACTTTTTTTTTTGTATCTGCAAACTTCTTGCTTTCGTAAAAATATGAATAATTCAATTTTATGAAACAAGAAAGTTGCTTTCTATTATATAGTGTCATTCATTCTTTTTTGTCAATACACTGTATGGGTGTTTTATTGCAGAATTAATTAAAATTTAAACTATAGCAAATTAATTTTTTGCAATTGAAAATTATCTTAAATTAAATTAATAAATTTAATGTATGATATTCCCCATGATATGAAATCTTTTAAAATAATGAAATAATTTTTGTGTACGCTGATGAAATATTTTTCTAAAATACAATGGAGTATTGTCCTCAATTTTTTTTTATTGCAGAAATAGATAGAGGGTGAAAAGTTATGCTACTCTGATTTTTTTCCGATTTTTTAGAGCCCGGGAAGTATTTTTAAAAAATTATTGAAAGTCCTATTTGTGACGTCACGCGGCGTCAAGTCCTATCTTTTTCTTAAGGAGCGGCGTCTCGTGACGTCACAAAAAGAACTTTCAATAATTTTTTAAAAATAGTTTCCGGGCTCTAAAAAATCTGAAAAAAATCAGGGTAGCATAACTTTGCACCCTCTATCCATTTCTGCAACAAAAAAAATGAAGGACAATACTCCGTTGTATTTTATAAACTATAATGCAAAATGCAAATGCAGAAATGAAAATCAACTCACAATTTTTGGAAAACCTGACGACGTTAGTTCAAATGTTGCAAATTTATGCTAACTAATTTAATAGTTTGGTGGTGATTTTAATTTTAATAGTGTATTAATTTTCATGATAAATAATATGTTTCTGCTAAAATTAGAATATTTTTAATTTCTTTCAGTGATCCCTTCTTAATCACATATCATAATATGCGACATGTCTATAATATATAATATAACCCGTAAAGTCCAAAACAATAAAGAACTCATAATTATAATTATATCAAACAAGTTAGTGCATTTCTAGAATTTTATACAGAAGTTCTATTAATAGGCCTATTAGAATAATTATAAAATATATATATATTAAATATCTACTTACTGCAAGGAAAAAAAATCCAGGTTATAAAATTTTGTGACCTTTTTATTTATATTATTATATAAAAAAAAGGTTCAAAAGGTCGTAATATACACTGCACCTTTTTAAGGTTTGTCCATTTAGAAACAGGTGTAGGTGTGGACACTAGATTTTATTCCAACATTTTTTTGTTTCTTAAATATATTTTTTTTATAAATAATCTCTGCAACAATCGCTCTATGAGATGTTAATTACCACATTTTACCGAGAGAATATCGTGTACATGTACTTGCTTGCGGGTGGGGCTACTTATTATTTAAGCAGTAGCTTTTTGCAAGTACTGTATGTGTGCTTGGTGATACATACATCAAGTATATGTGTGTATGCAGTCTCGTTATTCTGTACAGATACACCCTGTTCTTCCTTCTACCTCATTAAATATCGAGTCCGAACAAAACCTCTCTCTCTCTCTCTCTCTCTCTCTCTCTCACGTTTCACTTTTTTTTCCTATCAATGATTTTCTCGTTGTTCAAGTACACATGCAAGAATGACTTCATGTACTTTCTTACATTATAACATGTAATACAAGCTAAAGTAAATATAAATATATTTTTATGTAATACTTTTTAACATTGAAAAGACAAACTTGATAAGAAAATGTTTTAATGAATAAAGTTTATATACAATTTATGTTAATTTTTTGATAAAGAACATATAGTAATGTTAAACAAAACATATACATTTTGTTTTAGTAATATAACTTTAAAATTGCATGCATTTTATATGTTGTTTTTTTAATTATAAAAGTAATGGCTTGTAACAAGGGTGTTTTTCGTTTGTAAAAAAAACATTGATGATTTTTTATGGTGATCGATAAAGATTAAAGTATTAAGTGAGTTATTTATTACTTTAAGTATAGAATGAAACTTAATCCTTTTTAAAATATACCAAAAGAATGAAGAAGAAGCAATTTTCAAAACATAATAAATTCCTTCTCAATCAATCGATTTTATCTTTTTCTAAATTCCTATTTTAAATCAAACAAAATTTCTCTCTCTCTCTCTCTCTCTCTCTCTCTCTCTCTCTCTCTCTCTCTCTCTCTCTCTCTCTCTCTCTCTCTCTCTCACTCTCTCTCTCTCTCTCTCTTTCTGAATGAATCACCATATAGTATAAGTTTCATATTATGGTTGCAGTGCTTTATCTATCATAATATATTTAAAAGCTTTGCTGGTCCCAACTTAACATAATTTATAATCCTCCTACTTAAAAAAAAATATATTTTTTTCCACTTAAGTAACAGAAAGCGCATCGTAAATTAAATACACTTCACGCCCTACTAATAAAAATTTGTAAGTCATAATAACATATTTTTATTAATAAATATTATTATTATATCTTTAATTAAGTTGTATGAGAAATTATTTCATTAACACTTTTAAAAGATTATTTCGTTGCTAACTTGTTTATGGTTACAATGAAGTTACTCGCTTGTTGTTCACTAATTGTTTGAGGCTGTGATAAAGAGGCGGGCGGGGGCCTTCGGGGGGCCTTCACGCTTGATCGATGATTCTCATACAACGTGTGGGATGAGGTTTCTCTCATAGCGGCTTTGAACCATTAGAGTACAGTGCAGAGTAACACCAGCTGAAATTTACATCTTCAACTCATCCTTTACACGTCTAAAACTAATCTTATTACGTATTTTTATTTTAAAAACAAATATTATTTCTTCCTCGCTCAAAAGTAGCACGAAAAGACACCTTTTTTCTTCTAAATTTCGTACTCAATCCGAGGAAAGATGACGTAATCTCCGGTCTTTTTCTCTCGGAAATGGTGCAAAATACGAGGAATAAAGACTAAGAAAGAAGTGAATAAAAGATGAAAATTATTTCAACTTGGGGTTTCTCTCATATAGCGGGTTTGTATCTGCTCTTTTAGAGTCGGATCATCAGTGTAGAAAAGAAGTATATAATAATATATAGGCTAGCCCGAAGTAACGTCACATATCCAAGCAAATTATTATGTCGTTTATTTAGTCAATGGAAATTGATAATATACATAGAGTATTGACCTAAATTTTTTTTATTACAGAAATGGATAGAGGGTGAAAAGTTATGCCACCCTGATTTTTTTTAGAGCCCGGGAAGTATTTTTAAAAAATTATTAAAAGTCCCTTTTATGACGTCACGCGGCGGCAAGTCCTATCCTTTTCTTAAGCAGAGGCATCGCGTGACGTCACAAAAAAGACTTTCAATATTTTTTTAAAAATAGTTCCCGGGCTGTAAAAAATCTGAAAAAAATCAGGGTAGCATAACTTTGCACCCTCTATTCATTTCTGCAATAAAAAAAATTGAGGTCAATACTCTATTGAATTTTATTTAAATGCATTTTTAAACGTACAGCAAAAGTGCAAAAAGGTTTTAAAATACACTTTCCTTCAATATAATATATCGTTGTAAAACCGCTCACAAAAAGGAGTGATCATTAATTGTTATTTTAGAACGAATTTGTGCATGATACTTTTTGCTATGACTTTAATTCTCAACTCATTAATTTATAAAAACATTCACTTAAATTAGCATGTACGCACATGACGGAGAAATTACAATTAAACAAATTACAATTTTAAATGTCCTATATAAATTTTGAAATCTACTCCATAATACTGTATATATTAATATGCATCGTATGCATCATGTTTGCTAAATTTTTATTTCATTACAACATATTCTATTTTTTTTTTTTACTAATTATTTAAAATTTAATTGGTCCTACAGTTTTAATAGTATACATAATAATAAAAATAATGATACGTTAGAATTACATAATTAAATTCTATACGTGCACCAGCAGTGTACATAAAAACGATCGTACTTTCTCAAGTAACTCATTAATTCCAGTTTTATCAGCGTAATCTCGTGTGATCTAATTCTTTAGTCAGAACATGCGATGTATATAACAAGTGCGTGTAACCTGATACGGAGATATAAACGTCTGCAAATGCAAATAATAATACTAAAAAAAAATGTGGAATTTGCAAAAGTCACGCCCAATCTTTTAACATGCTTCAAGATAAAAAGGATGCCAAATTATTGCGATTGCAAAATACGAAATCAAACTTTTTTCATTTTATTTTTTCTGCGTAAATATCAATACAAAATAAAAGATAAATAAAAAAATTAGAATGAAAGATCAAATTCTGAAGCAATGACAACTAAAAATATTGATATTACAGTAGGAAATTGTGTTCACAGTGCAATTGCAATTAAGAACAAAAACAGATCATTAACTTCATGAGATTCATAATAATAGTAAGTAATTAATAAAAATCATAAAATAGCTCAAATTTATTAATTCGGAAATTGCACAATTAATATTATTACATCGATTCACGATGCTCTGAAAAAAATCTGGTAACTTTTATATATATGGAATAAATTGTATACAGCACAGTTATATTCAAAAGTATATAATAAAAAAGGGTGAACATGTACCTTAATATTTTATTTAAATGCACCTTTTTTTTTTTTTTTTACTCCAGTAGTATATTATAAATTTTTATTTTGAAATAAAAATAAAGTTATTTCGATATTTAAAATCCAGTGAAAAGATTCTCACGTTGCTCGAACCCTAATAACTTAAATTTAAGTGAAACGTTAGGACTGCGTGCATAGTTTAGAAGTGACTTCATCAGGTGGACCTTCGACTATCACTAAGATAAACTATTACTGCTGGACTTGAAAAAATCAGACGAAATTCCTAACCTGTCCTATACAAAAATATTAATGACTTCTTTTTTTTTAACATGGATCTTGAAAAAACAAATTAAATAAATTAAACAAAATTTGTAGAAATGTGTCCTTTTTTGTTATTTTTTTTATATGAAATATATGGTTGAATCAATCAATCTCTCTCTCTCTCTCTCTCTCTCTCTCTCTCTCTCTCTCTCTCTCTCTCTCTCTCTCTCTCTCTCTCTCTCTCTCTCTCTCTCTCTCTCTCTCTCTCTCTCTCTCTCTCTCTCTCTCTCTCTCTCTCAGTCCCATTTATTTTCTTCTTAAAACAGCTATAATTAATAACGTTTACAGGAACGCTAATAATCCATTATATATTATTATTTTTTTTTTTTGTGTTATTCACAGCAGCCAATGGGCTTCTTAGCATGATTAAACGAGAAATATATTGAACGTTATTCTTACGCCATCGTTTGCTTGCTTGATCAATGGAGCAAAAATCCCCGGGGGGTTCATCCTCTTTGCTAAAATTTTCAATAGCATTTTGTTGGCCTTTGAAAAAATAGTTTATAAAAACGTTTCAGTACATTTTTTCTTTCGTTGATTATCCAGCCGTGAAAGTAAAACATCTCTAGGCGGGGACTTTGATCTCTGCAGCCTCCTTGCAGACTAACATATGTTCAAACATTATGGCACAGTAGGATTTCACACACACGTTTAATATGTTTAATGCTTCAAATAGATCAAATGTAGGTCTTTTTTTTATTATAGAGTAATCAAAAAAATTAATATCGTAATACTATACTTGTAATATATAATAGTTTGATTTTTAAAAGTAAGAATAATTTCATCTTTCATATTTTAATGATGAATTAAATACTTTATTTGATTAATTAATATTATTATCATTATCCATACAGACCAGAGCATGCGTCCTATGTTAAATAACTATTATAGGCTACAATGTTACAGAGATATTAGATACATAGATCTTGATGTGGCGGTATTTTAGATAAGGGTTGCTAATGTTTTTTACTAAAAGTAATTGCAATAGAGAGGTCTTTCAACATCATCGTATACTATATCAGTAAGAGGACCGAAGTCAAGTGTTTTCTCGCTTTCAAAGAATATAGTTCTTTTCATATCGTAATTTTATCATGTATACTGCAGAACTATATTTATATATATATATATCTAAAAACAGTAATAAAAGATATTAAATTAGAAATTAGATTAGAAATATTTATTTGATCGTTAGGCAGTATACAGTGAGTAAATCACAATACAAACATAGATCTTGTCAATATAATATATAAATAAATAATATATTTAGATAATAATTAATATATAAAAGCCCAAATATGTTTGTCATTTCCAGATTCTTACAAGTTAAAAAAAATCATACATTCTTAGAAAATCAAGTGCATAAAGTAATAATTATATTATAATTAAAAATATTTGTTTCATAATAAAATGTGAAAAATTCTTTCTCAACACTAGCAAATTAATTAGCATTTGAAATATTAACGAGAATGGACCATATTTCAAGAAGGTTATATTTGCAGTCGTTGATATTTCTTTAGGTAAATATTAATATGAGATGATGCCAACCTAAAAAAAAACTAATAACTAAATACACAAATTTCTTAATGAAGACTTAAATAAAGTATTAAAATTTTCACTGCTTAAAAAGATCTGGTCTTTTTTTACGAGTATTTGAAACTTTACGACTTGTATTAAATAATATATGTAACCACATTCATGCAAGCTAAAACACACAGGCCTCAGCTGTGGTACTTGATGTCAATAATTTAACTTACCTCTCCCCGTCTACCTCCTACAATGCATATTGATTACAAATTTATGTGGAATATTGAGTTTATATAATATACTGCATATTTATTATATTTGTATCGCCTTCGTCAATTTGTTCAAACTTTTTATGTTGTTGTTTTTTAGACAAAATATGTTATGACGTCATAGTCAACCACAATGTTTTAAATTTAATCTGATTTAGCTTTAATTTTATACGTGTTAATAAAGAGATAAAGAAATTGAAAAAGTGGATGACACAAATCTTGATTTCTATATCTTCTGTTATAAATATTTGTCCACCTTGCGACAACATGAACGTAAGTTATTCTATTTGTCGTAGTTGCTGCACAGTGTATGGAGACTCTGGAGTATGCTGTTGTCAGGTTAATATAAATTTCTAAACTATAAGGGGATAAAATACAATACAAAAAGTTCCCTTATGTAGCCTCGTTAGTTGTAATATACTCACAGAGCATGGTAATTAACAAGGCTGCAAACGAAAATTTTCAGAAGCGACGTTTTACGATGTGAGGTTGAAAATGTTGTTTTAACTCTTTTTGAGTAAATTTTTCTAAAACGACATGCAACCAGCCCCTTAAGAGTGCAGACACTTGGCGAGTACCTCAAGAATTGACACCTGGTGTGCCGCAGACCGCGCGCTTGTCACAAGTCAGATGATTGATGTCCACATTACACCTCGTCGTGAAAATTATACTGCTGGCGTGCTGATATTCGAGAAGGTTACAGCATCTTTATCAATTCATAACTAGATGTAGATAGATAGCACTTTCTGTTAGTGATCTAATTTCTCTTGTATTTCACCTCAGGCTAAGTTCCATTTAGGGAAAGAGGAGTTGTGTAGAAGATTCTGTAATTTTCCATTACTCGTTTATTAATAATGGTCTAAATTCACTTCAAAAAGGAGTTACCCGCGGTTAGTATAATTGACGATAACCACTACTAACTGAATCTGATTATATTATTTCATGAATCGCGCCCATTAAAATTTGTTTGCAGCTATTTTTGAGTTTTAAAAATCTGATTATCAATTCATTCATTTCATTCAAATTTGTATATTCATCAATTTATGAGAAAAAAATATAAATTTAAATATTTAACAAAATCTATTTTATTTCCCAAAAAAATATTAATTTTTTTAGAAACCAAATTTTAATCAAGTTAATTGTTTTTCCATCCATTCTGTCTCCATCCTTCCCTATCTAACATGTATACCTGATTCTCTATTATATGCATGCATTTATGTTATATTCTTTGAGTAAAAATAAAAAAGTACATGGCTAGTACAAATTTCATGAAAGATGTTTTAATGTTTTAAACTGAAATCTAAATTTCTTTCATTATATACATGAATAATTTAGATGCTAAGAAAATAAAAGACATTAAATTCAAGTTAGCACAAGTGAACTATATAATATAAATTATTATCTGAAATGTAATTTGAATTATTAAAAAAAATCAATAATTTGATTGATAATTACATATAATTAGTAACTACATGTAACTTTGACATGTATAGAATATCGTTAAGTTGATATTACAAGATTATTACAATGCTCTATATTAAAGATAAATACCGTTATCATATTGTAAAAAATATTATTCATGTCAGTGGTTTTCTCTTGATGTTTTTTACCTCCTACACATGCAGGTATGTACAAAAGAAATTTTGATGCCACCTTTTGAAATTATTCTCTTGTGTTCCTCGTTCGATATTAGAGACGATACATGTGTCAGCATTTCCAACTACACGGACAAAAAAATATCTCGGCTGAAAATATCATACAAACCATGCTGATTCGTTTTTTTTTTTTTTTTATCAAATCACAATTTAGTACTATAACTTACTCACTAAGTTTGAAACCCCGAACCTTCCAAAACCCTAACTTGAACGTTTCGTGGGCTCATTAGGAACGAGAGCTTCCATGGTCTTGAAATCCATCCCGGTATTTGTCTGTGACTGAGGGAAACGTGGAAACCTCAGTCAGAATGGACGCTACAGCTTTTGTCAATGAAACGGAAGTGCATTGTTTCAAATCAGGGGAACCACATATTTATCTCTTGATACTAAAACTCAGCTAGATATTGAACTAAAAGTGGAGGGCTATCAGTGGTGAGGTTTTGTCCATCCTTGCAAAGTTAGAAAGTTGAAACCTCGTGCTTCTAGTTCAATTGTTGATATCAAATAACAAACTGTAGCTAGGTCACTGAGATTTGAAATTGTAATTTTTTTATATCATTTAACTAATTATACGTGAAAATACAGACAGAATGTGTACATATATATTCTATAGTATGGAGGTAAAGAAATAGAGCAAGGGACCACATATGAAAAACTGATAATTCCTTTAACTTGATTAACATAGCATAGAGCTTTAATTTAAAAGGTAAAACGTAATTAATTATAAGTAAATATAATCCAGATTATCGATCTAATTGTTTAATAAAGCTATTTTTGTCGATAAACATTTTTTTCCGTGTACAAGGGAAGATACACTGGACAATGGTAGTCAGGGTGATGTTCGTCTGTTTCCCATTGTTGGAGAGCGGGCTATCATTCATCATGTTGGGGCGCACGATTTCAATTACCGGACACGCTATCACGACTACAAGATAAGAATACAAGTCTCCAGCTGTGAGCAACATGAAGTGGTGGAATTAAGATAAGCGAAGCCATCAATGACGTTTCATTACGTTATAAAATGCATTGTTGTAAAATTGATTCTGCTCCAATAGGATAGTGAAATTTAAATTGAAATATTTTGTAGCTTATTGAATTTTGGCAAATTTGCATAGACGCCTATACATGGTATTATTGTAATGTTAGTGCTACGGTTCAAACGTGGGTAATAAAAAAATAAATAAAAATATATTTATGAAATATTTCCTGTGTATTTTTAGAAGATGTTTATAATATATGAGACCAGGGGCGTAGACAAGGGGGGGGGGGGGTTTGGGTGTTATAACCCCCCCCTTGAGAGCTGAACCTTAGTAAATTTTAAGGGAAAAATAACAAAAAATGGTACTCGACAGATACGATTTAGCTAAAATTTTATGAAAAAAAAAACAAAAAAAAAACTTTAAAAATTTATATCCCCGAAACACATTGTTAATACATCTTTAATTTATTTAAAATCGGTCTACAATATTATGATTATTTAAGTATGGTATAATTCTATTATGATAATTATATTATGTAGTATTCATTATTAAGTTATTTTTGTTTTTGTATACGAAAAGACACTATAAAGACAACAATTTAAAGTATAAAAAATGTTAAAAACATTCCCCGCATGATGTTCAGCATAACAATAAAAATTATATATAGTATTTTATTATTTTTTAATTAATTATATAGGTATATTACATCTTGCAATTGCTTGTTTCATTGTCTCATGTAAGTCATATGTATAATACTGTACGTACATATTTAAATTTATTATGGAAGTTAAAAAAATCCGATTTTTAAATGTATTAATTTTACAGTATACTTAATGTAATGAATTGATTTTCCTGTTTTGAAAATTTAAATATAAATATATTTTCTTGCTCGTACATTAGTACATCGTCTTAAAATGTGGTCTATTTTTTTATAAGAAAAAGTACTGTAGTGACAAAAATATTGTAACTGCATAATTTACGATTTACAAATATAAGAAATTTGCTGCAACTTTTCATCGAAAAAAATTATAGTCCACGTCCCTTTTTCAAAAAAATCGCGCACCATGAAACTACTAAAAATAATATAAAAGTGGTTATTAGATGAATTACTTGACTTAACTAAAATTATTTACTCAAAGCTTTATTTATTACGTTAGTGCACGTACAATATTGAAAAGAAATTAAAAAAATGGATGAAAAAAATATAAAAATATTGCATCAGGCCATACATCCTCTATAATAGTATTTTTTAATAATTTTACCCTAAAAAAGGGGCGTGTCCTTAAAAAAAATCGCGCCTGCGGCGAGCTATTGGGGGGCTACGCCCCCCAAACCCCCCAGTGGGCTATTCTCAATCTTTATCTTCAAGAACACCCCCCTTGAACAAATCCTGGCTACGCCACTGTATGAGACTATATGGTATTTAAAAATAAAGACGAATTGTGTGCATTGTCACATTACTGCATATGTATGTCACTTTTCACCCTGCATAATAATTAACCACTCTGTAAAACCGTCTCGTGATATAATTTCTGAGATTAGATTTCTTTTCTCTATTCTTTAAATGTGAATAATTTTAAAACATAATTTAATGTCAGTTGGTCTTGTATTAGATCTAGTGATCTCGCAATCTATAATAGAAAGAAAAATCTTAATATATTTACTAATTTTCCAATAAAGGATCATTTTAAAGTTAATTATATGCACTCCATCATGCAGTTTCGCAAGTAATAATATTTAAAATAAATGCCCCAGTGATTGAAAAATATAAATAAGGTAACTTTTTCAAAATATATTTCAGGCGCAAAAAGAGTAAAAGAATAAAGAATGGTATTGATTTTCATTCATTCGAGCAACTAAACAAGCCCTATTACAGCAATATAATTAAAATACAATCAATGCAATGTACTGTACACACAATTATATCATGTCAAGATGGGGTTAAAAAAACATGTGAGTTTTATGTGATTTTATTTTTTTAGTACTGCCTCTTTTAATCTTTTAATCTCTATTTAGGTAAAAAAAAAAATCACATAAAATTCATAAGTGTATTTTTTCGACAACTTCTTTCGTGAGATATTAAAAAGATGACATACAGGAATCTAATTAAACTTTGTTTTGAGATAATTAAAAATGACTAATTAATTACAAATTCATTTAATCATATTGAAACACAAAATTATTAAATTGAACAACAAGATACGTATTATGACTGTCATTACATGTGAATTTACAGCTCGAGACGATACTAAAAAGCCAACCATGTAACTACAGCTTCACTCTCGTAGATTGATACATTTGGCAGTGCGAAATCAGATACTTTATGATTTTCTTGCTGATAGGTCCCGGGAAGATTATAGTTAAGCTAAGTTGTGGCAAACAATGGAGGGCCAGGTGACTTGGGTCACACTTTGGTCACGTGACTCACGTGGTGACATATCTGAAGGTAACCATTTACAAAGCACCCACTATACTCGCCTACTATACCTCATTCTAAACCACAGATAAAATAACATGTTTCAAATCATTTTTTATATAACGTCTATTCTTATTGGTTTAAAAAGAAATATCTCTATATATACTTATAGTACAAATAGGACCTCGTTTAAAAACATAGACAATACTATTATACTATCAAATTACATGGGGGGTCTAAAATATAAACTATATTGAAAACTAGCAGTATAAAATATTGCGTCAGTTTATTTCGGTAGCAAATAATATAAACAGTTATGAGGTCAAAGAGATATTTCTCGTAGATGTAATACAAAATATAATAACTGAGAGATGAACTCTAAATTATAATATTACAGTGATGATATTATTAATTGTTTATCCGTGTCTTTAAATATTGATATAAATGTTGTAATCCACTGGCTTGTTTAGACACTACGAACTTTACTCCTGCTTTGTTTGTAGGCGTTACCACGCAGTCTATAAAAGTGTGGTAAAAGAAATCTCTTTTTATTTGGTTAGACTGGGTCCTTTTCTTTTTACATCTTCCAAAAATACAAATTTGCATTTATTTATTTATTTATTTATTTATTTATTTATTTATTTATTTATTTATTTATTTATTTATTTATTTATTTATTTATTTATTTATTTATTTATTTATTTATTTATTTATTTATTTATTTATTTATTTATTTATTAAATTTATTCAAAATGTCTATTGCAGCTCTAGCAAGTGAGGCAGGAGTAACGTTCGTGCCGTCCAGAGGTGTATTGTATTCACATCATAAATTTTAGCCTACATTTCGTGCCTTGCGGATATACATCCCTCTCTCTACACCTGATTAATATTCAATCGAAAGATTTTTATCAAGAAATAAAACTAAGCTTCCCATATAATATAACTACGCACGCGTCATTGATTGAGTTATATGCTCAAGCTAACCGTGCGTGATAAGTGAAAAACCTGCCTGGAAAACCTGGTGCATTCGTAAATCGCAATTATTACATGTTGCATTGTGAGTGCATCAGCAGGGGCGGATCCAGCCCGCGGCTTTGAGGGGGGCGGTGCCCTATCCCGCAATGTTAAAATTTGGAGTGGGAGGGGGGGCGATGGGTGGGGGGTGGTAATACCTTCAATGTATTTTGGGGCCTTTGGGGGGGGGGGGCGATCGCCCCCATCGCCCCCCCCCCTTGGATCCGCGCCTGAGTGCATGCACTTTCCAAACTCATGTTTTGATACAATATTTGATTATTTTATAGATTGAATGACATGACGATTTACAAAACTTGAAAATAAACTATTTGCGATAGAAGTACGAAGATAATTAAATGTCATTGCATTTAAAACAATTTTATCACTACGTACACGTGACTATAATAATACGTATCCGTCATGCCGTAGTAAATATAATTATTAAAAACGTATCGATAGAAATCAGTGGGTGCATGGCTAATTAGGCCTATCTTAAAAACGGAACAATGATGAGAATTGATAGCAAGGACATTTTTAAAAAAGTTGTGATGTTTTACAAAGTTATTTCTCCACTTTTGAAGTACTCGAAATTTATAGTCATATATTTTTAAACTGACAAATTTAATGAATACCTCGTAAAGGAACGATTTTAAATTAAGTAATTTAATTTATGCAACTTTTGAATGGCTCATTGTTTACTCCATACAAATTTTAATAATTTTATTTATTTTTATTCTCATTATTGTATACACAATTACAAAACAGCAATGTATATTTATGTAATAAAATTTATTTCAATGAATTTTATTTGCATAACTTTAAGTCATAACACAAATACAAAGAAATATACGTAGGATGGATTGCTGTCTTTATTAAAAAAAAGTACTGAATAAAATTGAATTATATAATGAATAAAATTGAATTTGAATATACTGTAAAATACATTATATACACATATTATATAATACATTTATATCTATAGGTTAAATAGCAGTAAAAATAAGTAAGGGAGCATTCACAAAAACATATGATTTGCCATTATGCATCTGCTGGAAATGAATATATGTAACAGCTAATTCTAATTATGACGACAAAAAACAGCAGTTAGCAAATTAGTCAAAATTATCTGGAAAATAATTCTATGTACTTGTTTTCATATCGCTGTTTTTATTGTTAAATTAAAAAATATATTATTGTGTTCCCTGTCTTTGAAATACACTTAATGAATTGTGTGTTAATATAATTTGTACAATAAAGATTATAGAAGGCAAAGGGGTATCATGTCGAATGTCTATAAAAAAAGTGGAGTATGTAAAAATTGAGTGCTATGGAGTTTGTGGACGGCTGAGCAAACAATGCTGCAGGCTTACCCCGTAATGTCATGTATATTTATGTAATTTAAACTTGACGACATACACCCTTCAAAATTTCCCATTTGCAGCCTTGTTTATCAATCATCATGCCTTGTGTTATTCTTACGGGACATGGTTGATTCAAGAAAATTTTCCAATTCAAAGACTGTACCACAAATTAACCACCACAATTGTAACCCCCAGTCTGTCTCATGTTCCAGGCAGTCGCGAGGCGGCCTTCACGTACGCGATAACGAGCGCCGGGGTGACGTACGCCGTGACTCAGGCGTGCAGTCGCGGTAACATCTCCTCGTGTGGTTGTGCTCCGGCCCATCGAGGGGGCATGGCGGTGACGAGTCTCATGAGTTTGTCTGCACACCACGCCGCCTCCGGAGGACTCTTGGGTGGGGCGGGAGTGCCGGGGACGGCGGGGGACGTGACAACTCCTGCTGGCTGGAAGTGGGGCGGCTGCAGTGCAGACATTGGCTTCGGAGTAAGGTTCTCCAGGAGATTCGTGGACGCGCGAGAGATGGAGGGGGACGAGAGGAGCTTGATGAATCTTCATAACAACAAGGCGGGGAGGAAGGTAACGTAGCTACACCTAGCAACAGTGAAAACGTTATCACTGAGTTGTAGCTCTGAAGTAAATTAGGTAGAGTTTAACATTTTTTGGGGAGGTGGCAAGAGCACCCAGTTTCGCCATCCTTAAAAAGGTTTATGTCCACTCACCTCCGACCTCCACATAGACTGATGGTAACATCCATAGCTGGAGTAACGTTTTTGCTGTCCCGAGGTGTAAATAAAAAAAAAAAAACAACATTCGTGTGTTAATGTGAGGCAGGGTAGTGATAGTGAACTGCATGAATTTTTTGAAGTCACAATGTAGATATTATTTCAAAATTTGGTAATTTTTATCTTCTACAACCAGAACAGTGGATACACATTCACGAATTGAACTAAAAATTGTGAGGTATTATAGTCTTTGGAAGTCGGTATAAGCATCAACTTTTAAAGAAAAATTATTTAATTTGATTCAGAACCAAACTCAAAGTAAAATATAAATAAAAATATTTTGTTAGAAACTACAATACACCCAAATAAGGTCAACAAAAGACGCAGACTGATATTTTCCTGCACAAACCACAATTATTTTTCCTTTTTGTTTTCCAAGTTACAGTAAGAATTTTCTCAGTATAATTTATTAAAACCTTTATATTTTATACTAACCACGAATCTTATTGAAGAGTAATAAAAACAAAGAAAAAAAAAATACATTAACTTTGTAAACTGACTGTTTTTGCGATGATTTTCCAAGAACTGTACTTAAAATTTATAGTCTATTGTTTCATCTTCAGAAATTTCAATTATCTCGATATAAAATACATTTATGTTGGCGGAAAGAATAAAATATTACATTACCAATCTCTCATTTAATAATATAAAATTGAAAAATTATGAAATAGTTTTAAGTATATTATTATATTATATACAATTTGGTTCGCCCGTTTCAATCAATCACGCTAGCGTATCAGCGCAGACTCAAGTTGCATTGTTAAAAACATGGCACGTGGGAGCATGCCATTAGTACACTCAGTCCAATCCATATTGGGCTCTACGGTGATTTTCTATACCTGTAGAGATATCGTATATTGTAATCTTCATATTTTTATTGGACAAATGATTTATGTAAGAAAACAAGTTGATGTAGGTTCAATTTTGTTTGTATTATATTATGTATCATATAGCATGTAATCTATATTAATAATAATAATAAGTGGGCTTCTGTATGATGTTTATGGGACTACCATATTTGTTATAATGCATTAATATTATGCTCTTTTGATATACATAAGTTGTATTATTAAATTGCAATTTATACTTTTTTAAAGTAGGAGTTACAATAGGCAATCAATGAAAGTATATGTAAATATATATAAAAGATACAGCTGATTAAAGGTGAATTCACAAGAGCGAATGCCACGATATGACGCGTTTTCGTCTCACAAGCCGTAAAGGTGCTCTTCTATGGAGCGATATTGAGCGGGGCTTGGCGGGGCGAGAGAGGCGCACTTGCTTTAATATCGTATGGCGGCCATGTTGGTGATAAAATCGCTCCCTGCAACGCGAGGAAATTCCAAGCCTCTGGACACTCGATTTTCTCACTTTTCCCGCTCCATGAAAAAGTACCTTTAAATACCACGTGGCAAGTGAAAATTCACGGAGTTAATTAATATTCGATCAGTAGATATCGATTTTGATTTTTGATGCTCTTTTTAATCAACAAACATGGCCACTAATGGATTTAACAGCAAGTGCGCATTATTCGCGTCGCTTACTGATAATTATCCATGTATTATAAATGTACCTTTAATATATGCTGGAGATATTCATGTACAGTGCAGCATATCATGCAAGAGCAAACAAAATGTTTACATATATATTGTGACTCATGAATCCCAAACTTGTTTTTTTACGGATTAAGTGTGACTAATAGAATAAAAAGATAAAAATCATGTATGCATAATTTTATTAACATTTCTGATGGTTCCTTTTTATAAAAGAATTTTAATATTAAATGTATAATATTATATTTAAATAAAAGTTAACCATATTTATCAATTATTAAAATAACTCAAGGTGATAAATAAATCAGGTCTTTTTAAAAATAAAAAATTGTATGTGGGTTTTTAAATGAAAAAATTCTAATAGTAATCAAATTTCCATTTAATTGCTATTAAAAAAAATATGACAAAATATTAACATATTCTGGAGTATTGAAATATTTAGTCGTAAATCAAGCTCAGTAGTTCGCGCCTACGCCTATAAGTGGAGATAATTTAATCAAATTATCAACGAGAGACAGCGAGCCCGCGGGGCTGACGATAATTGCGGTTTGTTGAGAGGTCAGACTTGAAAATATTTGTATAAAAAATTGTTTGATCTTAAAAAAATTTGGCTGAATTTTGACATCTTATAATCAGTATATTTTTAACGCCTTAAATCATGATTTTTCAGGTGTTTCGCAGTCTATATTCAGTAGTCAGCATATACTGTCAGTACATAGCTTATACTGACTACTGAAAATGCGCAACGAAACACCTGAAAAAAGCATGATTTAAGGCGTTAAAAATGCACTGATTATAAGATGTCAAAATTCAGCCAAATTTTTTTAAGAGTGTTGATAAATACACTTGTAAAATTTATGGGGACAGACTGGACTCTTAATAAAATTTGGCTGAATGTCAGGGTATTCTTAATGATTAAAATCTTATGTCAGGGGATGTTAATAGCACCTTAAATCATGATTTTCAGTATTTACTAATTAGTCCCCTATTATAAGATGTCAATTTAAGCATCTAGAATACACTGAAATTCAGCCAAATTTTATTAACAGTGAAGGAATTTCATTTAAATGAGATTTATCTCAGCCAACTTAAAAAATAAAGCATTTGACGTCAAATTCAAAATGTCAACGACTAAAACAGAATCCTTATTGGTGGAACAGTCTTGTCTTTCCATAGTAGAACGTAAAAATATAAAAAAAATATGTAAATAATAAATTTAAATTTCTATATAAATATATGAGCAGTTGCAAATTTAAAATTAAACATTTCGTTCTTCTTTTATTTTTTATTTTCATTTATAATAGAACTCTGTATTCATACCACCATCATGGCCGCCTGTTTGCACTAACCCCCTGTAAAATAGGCTGATTGTTCATGCAAGCCTCTTATACAAGAAATTTCAAGTATATATTATATAAAAAGCCAATTAAAAGTGCTTTTCTAACATTCTGATTGGCTGAGGACTCCCCTTGATGTTCGCTCAATTGAAAACAACACGAGTCAAAATAATTTTTAATTTTTATCTGCGTGTTATTCATTTTTGAAAGTTTCCTCCAATTTTGCACAATTTTCGAATAAAAAAGCGGGAAAAAGACGAGATTACGTCTTCTTTCCTCTTATTGGACAAATATTCACTTAAATATTTTCTTTGATTACAAAATATAGAGAAAAATTAATAAAACAAAATATTTGACGTTCGTGTCTTCTATAAGTTAGTAGAACATTTACTAGCGTAGTAAATTTATTCTCTATGATAAATTTTAATATAATTAACATAAACAATTTTGTAATTTGAAGAATTTATTATGCTACATTTGATGGATTTGTATTTGCAGAAGAGAAGAAGTAAATGATATATTTAATGGATTCAGGGTACAATTTACTATTTTTCGGTGTATTGTTATTTATTCAACCACAAATTTCTTTCAGTGTAAAAGATTAATTAATTCAGCTTTCCAAGAATAGTGAGTTTCTATGTAAAGGTTATGAATACGATTTCTCAAAACTAGCCTCTCAATGTTTTGAATACTAATTGTTGTAATTATTATTAATTAATCTCAAGAAATGATTTCAAGAAAATATAATTTTTCGAAGATACAATTAAACATTCATAATTACAATTAGAGTCAAGTCTCTGTTGAATATGCATGGTAAAATTAACTAATTTAATTATAATATATTATTTTTTGTTTTGCTCATTAATTTAAGTCTCACTTTTTAATAAATAATTTGTTTTAAAAACTTAAGAGTCCAAATGAATATTCGTGAACGTAATTATTGTGTGTGTTATTAAATAATATACTGAAGAAATGAATACTGCAGAAACTAGTAGATTTATTATACTTTTAAACGAAAGTGGAAGTGATGGATAATTCAGGTTTTATAAGAACAAAATTCTGAGAAATTTAATTTTCAATTTACGATCTTTGCAAGCCAGAAATCAATTTTCATCCGCGTCTTGCATAAATTACAGGGGAGTTTTAATTAATATAATAAAGTTTGGGCTATAAATAATTAAATATTATAAGCTTTCTGTGTTACGATTATTATGATAAGTAAATAGAGTCAATAACTTTGTTATCAGAGATCAAAATCTTAGATCTTTTAATGATGAATGACCCAACTTTAGTTAATTAGAAAAATATTTTTTATAAAATTCAAATTTTTTATTATTAAAATATTTTATAGCATAATCTCAATATGAGCGAAAATATACTATTCTTCCTGAAAAGTATACAAGAAAATTTAATTAATTTGGCAACATATTACACAACATTAAGTTTTATGGCTCCTAATTACAATGTTTGAAAAAAGTAAATTTCAAATTAAAATTCCTCTTTTGATGTTTTTAATTAAATTGCATGTTTTTTATATCAATTAAGCATGCAGATGATTATAATTATTATATAATTAATATTTAAGGCTTGTTAAATTACCCGAGTTGAAATAAATTGCACCTTTTACTCACTTCAAACGTCTCTACTCGTCATTTTTCCTCCTATTTTGCACCATTTTTCGAGGGAAAAAGACGAGATTACGTCTCTTTTCCTTTCTTTTTACTTATAGAGCATGAAAATTTAGATATTTTGTTTATATTTCATCCTCACTTTGAGCGAGGAAGAAATTAGATGTATTTTTAGGTAAAAAGGTCTAGCTTTAGACGAGTTTTTTTTTTAGTAAAGTAAAAAGTAAAGTAAAAATACGTAATTAGTTTTAGACGGGTTAAGTTTTTTTTTAAGTAAAAAGTAAAGTAAAAATACGTAATTAGTTTTAGACGGGTTTTAAGATAAGTTGAAGACGTACAGTAAAACAAATCTAAGTTTACACCTGACATGGCTAGACTATACGTCTAGACCGACTGGCGCCCCCTATCTTAGTCATGTTATGACTTCCAAGATGGCCGCCGCGCGTAATCTAATCCACACGTAAACTAAGATCTGTTATACTGTAATTGTTTAACTTATAAACTGATGTGGTGCTCAACTTATAAACTGATGTGGTGCTCATGTCCCACAGGCCGTCAAGGTGAACCTTCTGACGGAGTGCAAGTGTCATGGAGTGTCCGGCAGCTGCACACTCAAGACGTGCTGGAAGACCCTGCCCTCCTTCCGACGTATCGGTGATCACCTGATGAAGAAGTACCTTCGAGCAAGGGCCGTGCTCGCGGTCTCGGGGGGCGGGCCCGGCAAGCGCTCCGGTCCCAACAGCGTGTCAGACGCCCCCGCGGTGGTCCCCAGCGTGGTCCGACCTGTCTACCTGACCCTGAGGAGGCCCGCGGCGGCAGCACCTGCCTCCATGTGGCCCAGGAGGGCTGGTCCGACCGCCAGGAGGATTCCAACTCCTCGCAAGCCGCGGCGTGCAGAACTTGTGTTCCTGCATCAGTCGCCAAACTACTGCGAGAAGGACCTCACTAGAGGATCTCTTGGGACTGCAGGGAGGACCTGCAACCGCTCGTCCAGTGGTGAGTCTCGTATTGTATTGTGAAATAAACAATAATTATACCTTAAGTGTATAATTTTTCCTATGTTGAGGCAAATTCTTGTCGGGGAAAAAAAATAATACTATCAGAATTTTACAAAATCAAACGGGAATTTCAAAATTATAACAAAAATTCAGTAGCAATAAGGTGCTTATTTCTTAGAGGAAAATAAATTCTTGATTCACAATCAAATAACCCCTAAATACAGGGTAGAAGATCGTTTCAAATTAACAGTTTTATTGAGAAAAAAATTCAAATTTTCTATAATATGGATAATATGGATTACTTGACACCTCCATTGCTGCAATATCTCCGATTTTTTTCTAACGAGAGACTTCGTCGTGATTTGACTTGATGTGTGTTCTCCAGGTACAGACGGGTGCGACCTTCTTTGCTGTGGCCGAGGCTACAACACACACCAGTACAACCGCAGCTGGCAGTGTCGTTGCAAGTTCCACTGGTGCTGCTTTGTCGAGTGTGCCACGTGTTCCGAGCGAACCGAGGAGTACACGTGCAAGTGACGATCGCAAGACTTTGTGTGACCTTGACCTTCAGTCAAATGGGGCACACCGTGTGTTTATTTATAAGAGTAGCCCTATTTTATAATTAATCTTTAAAGGAAAGAGTCTGTATATTATTTTTAACGTTCATGATTAAAATTAGATGATAATTGAACATTTATTAAATGCATGTTATCTATAAGTCATATGGAATTCTGAACAAAAATTTTGTTAGTCACAGCTAAAAAAAAAAAAAAAAACATTTTCCGAAAGTTGCACTTGAAAATTTTCGGTTAGAATTCTGAAATTGACACCAAGACATATTTATTGCATATTTAAAGGTCCCTAACTCCTACTTATATATTGTCACATTTTTTGAGATTTTTTAACCCTCACTCACCCGTAAAATCATGCTGCAAAACGCTGTGACGTCATAGTCCTTCAAATAGGGAAGCATATGTGACACGACTATGACGTCACAGTGTTTTACATTAAAAGGTGTTAGAATCATACAATTTTGACAATAGAAAACTAGGTCTTCTATAAAAAATAATAATATGAAAGGAAAATTTCATACATGCAGGTTTCCAAAACATGCTTCAATATTGACATAAACCCACAAAAATTAAACAAAATATCATAATGTACGTACTTCATTCATAAACAACGACATCATCTGGATTTACTGACTATAACTTAAAGCATCAGCACAACCTACCTATAATATATACGAGATAATAATCGACCTTGCGTTCATCTCAAAACATGATTTTATTTACAGTAATCAAATTTTAATATAAACAACGTATTTATAAACTTCAACCACAATACATTGTATCATAACATGTTCATATTATATACCGTTGTCACATCGGATGCTGAGTTTGGTATTCTGAAGCATAATTAAATCATGAGGCGAGTTACTTATAGTGCTGAGATATGATAATAATCTTTGAGGGGGCGTATCATATTCTTTGTTTTTTTATATATACTTCAATCAATATAAAATTACTATCAGAAATTCAAATTTTCTGGCCTTCTGTTTATATTTTTGATATGAAATTTGAAAGAGACTTTAAAACGGAAGTTGTTACCTTTCAAGTTTGTAATAAATATAAAATTAATTCACTTCCGGCTACTTCCGGTTGTAATTTTAAATTTAATGAATCTGTAGTATATTTTCAATGTAAAATTTTTGGTCCAATCAGAAAAGAGATTATAAAATTTGAACCAATGATAAGTAACGTTTTAAAAAGGACAGTAGCAAAAATCGTGACTTGCGCCGCGTGTAATACTCGAGTGGGTTGGGCGAGAATACACATGGAATTACACTCGACTACAACATGTAACCACACCTTTGCACGTGCATATAAAGTCATGCAAGTTATATTTACTACTGCAAGGAGTGTGGGAGCGATTTGATGCTATGTTATACGAGATTTACGCCTTCAAAAAGTATGTAAATACATATAATATATTCTCAATTACATAAAATTATATTTCAATAAAATTATATATTATAAAATTTATTATTTATAAAAAAAAGGATAATAATTTTATACTTTATTTATTTTTATAATGAAAGCAGTCACTTGTTTATTTATGTCTTACAGAAGTCACATTTCTTCATAACTTGTATGCAACTGCAGGAATATTATTTATCGATATTCCTACTCAATATTTTCAAACATGTTTTGCAGCATTTTCTTATCTCAAGAACTAAAAATATATATGATATTATGTTGGTTCTAAATTACAATAGACAACTTTTCAAATTTTTTTATGTGCCTATTTGGATACAAAACATCTAGTTTTTCCTATCATTTTTTTAAAGTCTTTTTAACCACCTACAATTAAATAAGGGAGAGTTTACGCTTGAAATTTTTCGGAAGTGACGTAAATTACGAAGTTCCGCGTTTATTTAACCCTCAATCAGAAGCGGAAATCAGTAGAAAATACGTCATTTCCGGAAATGTCAGGCGTAAACTTCCGCTTGTTACACTGTAGCCACTCTTAAAATTACACTATATACAAACGCTGTGCAATAATAACAAGTATTTTTTTCCGTGTATTTAATAATCATACAAGCATAGGAAAAAGCGTTACATGATTTTAATAACATCACAGCATTTTGCAGCAAGGGAAAAAAATAACAATACTCGAATCCAAATGTGCAATAAAAAATCCTGCAGGTTAATTGTCCATTGTTGAAGCAACAATACGCTGAATTCCAAGTTTTGTCATTCAAAAACTTGCAACAAAATTTATTCGTCTGTCGACTGTTTTTCTTTCTTTAACTAACAATCAAATTAAAAATTGTTTAATAATTAATCTTGTCTGAACACAATTTTATCATAAATTTACATATTTTATGGCAAAAATAACATTAAAAAATTATTTCTTTTTAATTTCAATTCCAAGAACAATTATATTTTTTAAAAACAAGCAACTAGAAATGCAGTTAAATTATTATTTATGTTATTTGTTCAAAATTTTATGTTAAACATCTCGTGATTGTAATAAAAAACAAGTATCAATATTTTTGTCTCGTTAAAACTGACGATTTTAATGAAGTCTCGTTGCATAATGTGAAGGTGCGGCTGTCGTCAGGTGTCGCTGCTTACCTGAATGACAACACCTGTAATTATGCAACGACAATAATAAGACACTGTGACGAGTCTCTCTCACGTATATCAAGTACACGCCAGGACGCAAGTATTGAGACTCTCTCATGCTTTTGTTGTCGGTTTAAATGAAGTTAGTTTTAAGGTGCGATGTCGAGAAAAGCGCACTTGCTTCAATCTCGTATGGCGGCCATGTTGGCGATAAAATCATTCCCCTCAAGGCGAGGAAATTCTGAGCCTCTGATTGGCTGCGGGCACGCGATTTTCTCGCTTTCCCCGCTCCATGGAAATGCATCGATTTTTGTTTTGTGTTTTTTTCAATCCCTAAATTCCCTAAATTTCCTTGTTTTCTCAAAAAAAAACAAAAAAAAAAGAGGTACAAACTTGCATGTCCTTGTTTATTTTTTTCAAATTGCAGCAAATATGCAGGGGTACAGGGGTAAAATTCATGGTGTTCCGAGATCTTAATGTTCAAGTTCATAACATATTAATAGTACTACCAATATGAATTTTGAAGTTTTCTTACCACTCTGAATTGTCAAAAAATGACCAAACTCAACCCTTGTCCATAGATATTATTACTTACATAAAATTTGCATAAGGTTCTAGATACTTATGTCTAATGATGTACAATATAATAAGAAAAGGTAGTAAAGAATATAAGAATGAAATGATATAAAAAAACCGGTTAGTACTTCTGAAAGTGTTTCACTGGGTACTGAAAACGTTGTAAATTACGATGCTTTTGTGCGATTACTCCATGACTCACACAACATAAGACTATTGCAGTATCGGACAATAATACTAATATAACATTCAAATTTTTTATATGTAAATAAATATTTGCTTCCTTAATTTTAAATTATGATAATTTTTGATGATTACTTTTTTTTTTAAATGTCATAAATTAGAATGATAATGAGATGTATACAGTATACTCCATAATGACGTGTACAGTATAACACATATACTATTGTACAGTTAGAGTATAAAAGAGTAATTTGATGCTATATAAAAAAAGATAAAAAATTAGCATGACAAAGAAAAAAGAATTTTTTATTTGTTTCACTTTTAAAATTCTCACTTAATTATAAGTACAACATTTGGGAGTTTACTTTTAATGTTACGTCTTGACCTCACAGACGTATTCTTTTAATCGAATCATGATCGGATGCCGGTGATTTTCCGCGATTTCTTGAAAGTTGAAGTGAATTATTTAA
Source organism: Siphlonurus alternatus (assembly GCA_949825025.1). Lineage (NCBI taxonomy): Eukaryota > Metazoa > Arthropoda > Insecta > Ephemeroptera > Siphlonuridae > Siphlonurus > Siphlonurus alternatus. The sequence continues at coordinate 48,666,139 of OX463780.1, read as the reverse complement.
TCAAATTAATTTGATATTCCACCAAAAGTATTTAAAAAAGGTAGTTTTCTCTCCTTCCTATTCCTATTTTAAGTTTGAAATTTTGCATAAAGCTTAATTTGTAATCGGAGAACTGCCCTTGTTTCAGACTTGTTTACAAACTTTCAAAACACAAAAATTAACAGAAATCATTCATTTCCAACTATTTCCTCGGTGGGAATATTAAATAAATTTGAGTATATCTATACGCCACTTTCGTCCCGGAAAAGAACTATTCCAAATGTTGAAAGACTCCAAATGCAGTGACCACGTGGACATAAATATACAGTCTTGTATTCAGTTAACCGATTGCCTACAATTTTATTACAGTAAACTTCATTGCATCCAACTGTATTGCATTAATATGAATTTATAATTTCATCATGTAAAGTTATTCTAAAGATTAAAATTTCACGCTATTATTAAATTAAATTTGGATTAAAAAATATACATATACAGTAATTTTCGTATAAATATTAATATATTAAATAAGAATAATTAAATTTATAATAGATTTTTTTATTTATTCTTAAATTTTTTTTTAGATAAAACGTGATAATCTGACATGTTTGATCTCGTATGTTTTGAATGATGTTAAGATTATACAGCTTTTGGGTTTATGTCCTTATTTGTAAGTTGAGTATTTGTAGCCGTCACTGAGCCACGCGGACACATATGATTAACCAAGTGTGACATGTCGAGGACGCAGTCAACTTGGTCACCAACAGAAGTACGTTTTTTGTCTTGGAAAATTTACCTTAAAAATATTAGCAAAATATTTGTAACTTTATGATTTTTTTTCTGCATATTTTGATAAAAGGACTCGAGTGATGTTCTGTCAATATTTTTTCAGATTATTTTGAACCCTCTAGTACACTTAAAATGGAGTATTGTCCTCCATTTTGTTTATTGCAGAAATGGATAGAGGGTGCAAAGTTATGCTACCCTGATTTTTTTCAGATTTTTTTTAGACCTGGAACTATTTTTAAAAAATTATTGAAAGTCCTTTTTGTGACGTCACGCGGCGGCAAGTCCTATCTTTTTCTTAAGGAGCGGCGTCTCGTGACGTCACGAAAAGGACTTTCAATAATTTTTTAAAAATAGTTCCCGGGCTCTAAAAAATCTGAAAAATATCAGGGTAGCATAAATTTGCACCCTCTATCCACTTCTGCAATAAAAAAAAATTGAGGACAATACTCTATTGTGTTGCAAAATGCTGTGACGTCATAATCATGTAAATATTTAACACGCAAGCAATGTATCTTTTATATAAAAAATTATTTGTTCAGCTTTTCACGCTTTTCATCACTTAATGTAAAAAATCGAGATATTATGAAATATATAATTATATATGAAAAATTGTCTGTGGATACTGTCGAAATTTTTAGCAGATTGATGGTTCTGAATATCAACAATGTTAATTTACAATTAAAAAAAGAGCCATAACATAACTCAATTCTTAACTTATGGATAACTGTGCTTGATAAAATAGTGACGCTTACTTTGCGCCATAAGACGACTGAAAAATAAAAATATTTAATTGTGAACTTTTAATTTAAAGTTTTTTTTTTTTTTTGTAAAGACTTGAGTGTATATTTTGTTTAGAATTAATTTTTAATATTTAATGAATCGATCAATAACAATGTTCCTTAATTTATTAATAATTTAAATATTCCCGCCTGTATATAATAATAATAAAAATATGTCATGCATTCCATTTTATACTCTTAAAAATAAATATCTTAAAAAAAAAAGTATATGGATTTTGTGATATAAATCCATTTTAGTTTTTATTTATTTCATATATTTATAATCAAAGTAAAATAATAATCCTGTTCAGTCATCTAAAAAAAATCAACAACTGCTTATAATTATTGCATTAAAATATTAATAATCTGTCTTATGCTAAAATTTCCTGTCTTTAGATGCTGTTAATATATAATGATCTAGAAATAATTTAAAAAAAAATGTATTCTGCAGTATTGAAAAGTATAGTGTGTAAAATGTAAAATTAATAATAATTAAAAATAATATAAAACTTAAGCCATCTAACAGTATTTAAATTTACTAATTTTGCATTTATTTTCAAGTTTGTAATTATAAAAATATGGATGTTTTATTTATTAAATTTATATATTATTATGTCTAGTTTTCATGTGTCAATAAAACAAAACTTTCTAACAGATTCTCTGTTTTATATTTTGAATCCCCGCCATGTATAGTAGTCCCGGGATAACGTTGATCTGATGTCACACGACCCTCCCGTTAGTTTTGTGTTGGAGAACAAAGGGAAAATAAAAGTTTCATGACGTCACACCAACGCTAAAACCCGGGACGACTATCTACGTTACCGCAGAAACATACCGTGTGGCATGACCTCTGTTAGTTCGATGCTTTCAGGGCATTGGGTGTAGCACCGGTAGTTGGCAACACTGACGTATCTCCACCATGTTAATTTTTTATCTTTGCTCCTCTGAGTAATTTTTATGCTAGAGCTAACATTAGCTCTAGCATAAAAATTACTCCGAGGAGCAATGATCAAAAATTAACATGGTGAAGATACGTCAGTGTTGCCAACTACCGGTGCTACACCCAATGCCCTTCAGAACGAGACGATGGTGTTATTGTCATTAACGCTGTACTATAATTATTATGCAATTTGGCTTTGCTCATATAGTAATATAACATAATTATTAATTACTATACTGCACGTGCCACAGGTAAACTCATGCCCATCAATGAACAAAGAACTGAGTATGTCCTGCAGTAGTTCTGTTTATAGTATAAAAAAAGGACATCTCTGGGTACCGTCCTCAAGAAATCGTCGTTCGTTGCAACGTTTGTAGTATACTAAATGGTCACAAGACATGACAGATATCGTCTCTGATAAAAATAATTTGTTCACTTTTTACACTAAAACTATCAAAAAGTGTCAGCTTTGTGAGCCTTCTTTAATGTACCATCACGGGGAAAGAGGTGATTATGTAACATAGAGTTTGCTACCGCACTGTCATGCAAGTTACCCATTTATCCTATATTAATTGAGGAAACAAGGAAACCTCAGTCAGAATGGTCGAGTGATAGAAATGTCACCACTTCAAGGATCATTCAGGTAAAAATAATTAAAATTGTATTGATTATAATCATTATACTGTATATAATAACGAAATTTAATATTATAATTATTACTTTGACAATATTTTGCCATAAAAATATTCAAATTACAAGAATTTTCCATTCAGTTGATGTTTTTCAATAAAATAATCTTACAAAAATCAATTGTAAATGCGTACGATATAATAATATTTGTATATAAGTTTTGTTGCAACTCAATCTATGTGTATAGGGTGTTTGGTATTTTGACACCCTATATATAGTTGAACATAAAAAGATATCACAGATAATAGATATGTAGAGTGCCAACTGTGGCGGTTGATGTTGCGGTCTATTGAAGAGAGAATTTGATCTTATGCCTCTCACCGTGTGGTGTGTATCTGAGAAGGGTTGTTACTTTTCTTTTCATGCTCTTGTTGTTAAAAATAAAATATTTTCATGAACATACAAGAAGGTATGTTTGCTGGGACATGTTCTTATATTGTTACTGAGTGGCCCGTGTCATGGGAGGAGGGGCTTACTTGTAAAGGTGTTTCCATGTCTTTCTACTGCTGTATTAATATAGAGGTATAGGCAGAAGAAATGGGATCGTTTATTTAGGGTGAAAATACACGAAATTGTAGTTTTGTGATGGAAATTTACGTGCAATTTTAATATTGATTTTTTATTTATTTGTGGAATATTTTTTAAGTCTTGTTTGTATTTCATTGTTATAAGAAGACCATTGCACTGAGGTTTCCACGGTTCCCTCAATCACAATGCTGTGATGATTATGTCCTTGCCATCCCAGGTTTGGAGAAAACTGATATAAGAATCAATTGCAATTGAGTTCATGCAGTTAAAAATAAATATATTCGTTAAATTTTACATTTAATAAATTTTTTATATTAATTAAATTTTAGCCTAAAATTTTTTAACAAATTAAATAATTTTTTAAAATAATGCATTATATAAAGTCTACAAAAATCATTATCATACTTAATCTTATAAAGCTTATGTGATCTAATGTAGTATTATAATTATAATTAATAATTTTAAACTTAACACTATATGATATTATTATGCAAATTATCATTAAATTTAATTTTGCGCCCTGTTGTACTCGCGCACTCCATCCGTTATATACTTGACCGCAAACCATCATCATAGGCAATTTTTCAATAGAAAAGTCTCTCCTCCCATCTTTTTATATTCAATACGGAGATCCGTGGCAAACATTTCAATACAAAAACCGCATCTTCTTTCACAGATGTTGTATGACGCTCTTCTTTAACAAAAAAAAAACATCAAAAGTTTTTCTTTTTCAGCTTTACTACACAAATAAAGTAAAAGTACAAAAAAAAAATGTGTTTCTTTTATATTTCGTGCTAAAGTAAAGCAGCCTGCAAATTTTTATATAAATATCTGACACTTGAAATGTAGTTTAACATCAATAGATACATACAAAAATAAAGAGAGTTTAATTATTATTTAAATAAAAGTACTATTTAAATGGTTTTATAATCAGATGCAAAATAATACAGACAAGAATTAAAGTGATCAAGTATTGCATGCACATACTACTGCAGCTACTGGTTTTGTTATTTTTTTTTTATACTGTCTGAAAGTTCAATAAAGAAAAAGGTAACAAGCAAATAACAAGCATCAACATGCACATACAAGCAGGTTCACTTATAAATAAACAACTGAACGAATGAGTTTTTTTTATTGATCATTATTTTATTTTTTTTAATATAATTATGTTGAACACAATAATTGGTATTAACTTGACAACTTATTATAAAAGTTATGTTTTATGTTTTTTTTAAAATATCATGATTATTTATTTATAATACTGATTTAATTTTATATCTTTTATTGCTATACAATAGATTATATTTATAATAAATAATAATGTACACACTTAGACATATAGAATGAACTGTATAATATGCATGTTGTGTTCTTTTTATTCTCAAACTTAAAAAAAAAATCAATAGTTTTGAATGTACACCCCAAGACAAAACTTTCGTTACCCCTGACTCATTTATATCAGAGATTTTACATTGTATTCTCTTTGTTTATTTTATATGCAATTCCAGGGGCTAATGGTTATGAAATTTGGAGGCGAGAGAAGCAATTGCCCATCACAGAAAAAAATAAAAAAGTTTACCACGATAAACTTTCATAGAGAGCGTGACACCGCCAGATATAACCCAGGTGTAACGAAATTTTTGTCCACAGGTGTACATACTTAGCCTGACGTACAGTTTATTTATTTGAATGGTTTACTTTAATTTAAAGAAAAGGTAATTTATTTTGTTAGTTCTTTTCGTCGCCATCCACCCCATGCACTCCATGGTCCGATTTTTAAACATTTCAGATGTTGACAACTGATGTAATATCTTCAAATTAGCGAACCCTTCACTTCCCCAACCCTGTTAGTAGATGTTGTCACTCGACTTTGGAGACTGCATGCTTGTTATTTTTTTTTCAGTGTATGTTTTTCTTTCTTTCTCCCAAATTATACAAATCTGCACCTATTTATATCTTGGAGTTATATCTCCATCAAATCAGCCAAGATAACGTAACCACATGGTCCGATTGAAGTAAATAATTACCTCTCTGATTCAAAGAATACGGAAACACACACTTAAATAATTCCTTGAATTCCATTAACTTCAAAGTATATTTGCACCACATTTTTTTTTTTTTTTCTCATCACAACGCCTCGATCAATATAACCTTGCATGTTTTTGTACTAGCCAAGTAGACGGTCTCATAACATGGAACACCTTAAGTATATACAGTCAAATTAATTTGAATTTCCCTCTCCGGAAGTAGCCGGAAGTGAAAATTTTGTGACTGTAATTCAGTTTGCAGAGGGTTTTGTATCAGAAGTACTGACCTATGAATGAAGTTAAAAAAACGCTGAAATACAAATTATAGAAACGGCAGAAACTTTAACGTTTTCAGCTGCTTCCGGAGGAAATGTCATATAAATTTGCCTATAGTAATTTCTAGCAGTCATATACAGTCATATTAATTTGAAGTAACCGGAAGTGTGAAGTTTGCAGCTCTTCTGTTTGTAATTCAGTTTTGAGATTTTACAGAGTGGTTCGAAGTAGAAAATATTGAAATAAATGTGAAAATATTGCATGAATAGGAAGATAAGAAACGTTACATTTCCGGCTACTTCCGGTGGGAATATCATGTAAATTTGACTGTATAACACGGTCCGAGAGAAGGAAGCTCGATGTATGACCAGAACTAGGCGTGTAATGCCGGCCTGAGGCCAGCTAGCCTTGTGTAGCCAAACTTAGAAGCCCCGCATGTCTTGTGTGACGCTGCTATTAACATACGAGTAGGCGCGAACATGCCGGGACCTCTATCACCCATTTAATTATGAAAAAAAAAAATATACCATGATGATATAGTATTATGTCATTAAATTCATTATATTTTATAATAATACTTCCTACTTGTTTTTTTTATAAGACACATAAAAGAGATTTTGGGTGGGGGAAGGGGGGAACTACTATCGGATTAAAAATAGTGTACCCTTGAAAGCATACAAGTCCCATAAGGAGAGGCGCACACTTTTTTTATTGTAATAGTAGGCTGGATGCTCTTTTTACAAAACATTGAACTCAGTATGTTGTATTGAAGTTGTGGCAGCGAAGCAAGAATAAATTTCTGATTGTACCTATCAAGGAGCAAGGAGAAAATGTGTGTTTATTCCAAAAATTAGATGGCTTTTCACACCGTTTTCACTGTTTTGTAACGATTTTACATCTTGATCGAACAGCAAAATTCATTTTCAAAATTTTTTTTTAATCAAATCACAATCTTGTACATTTACTTACTAATAATAACTCACCAAGTTTGCAACTACGAACCTCCCGAAATCCTAACTTGATACAATTTTGTATACAATTTTTCCTTACAAGAATTTTTTCCATTAAAAACAAATCGAGTTAAAGATTTCCTGTTAGGAAAAATTGCATGCAATAATTAGAAATATTGCATCGTATATATACAATAGCGGCTTAAAATATTTTAATTTTGATTTTAAAATTACATCCTTCAAAAAATAGTTGGGTATCACTGCTGATTTTAAATTCATCCATAAATAAGAATGTTATTATTAAAATTCAAATATTTATTAATGTTACATACAAGACAAGTCAGCATAACACACATTGGGTGCCATTCACGAAGAAGTTAGCCAGGTTTCTAACCACGTTTAACTATACCTGTTTTACGTGTTAAACCATCTAAGTTAAACGTGGTTAAGCTAAACGTGGTTAGAAACCTGGCTAACTTCTTCGTGAATTATGCCTAATAATTTTAATAAAACGTTTAACACTCTTGTAAAACTTGTTAATTTCATACACAATTATTATCAAATAAATATGACTCTTTTTAAATGCATTTTTTTATTTTTATTTATTTTTTTTTCGAGGTTATTAACAGAGTAATAAGTTGAAATTCTATGTTGTCCAAGTACAAATTTATCTTTTTGACGATTATTATAAACATGATTGAATTGCACAGTTATTAAAATAATGAGTTTGTGTTAAATTCCAGTGTGTGCTAATTTTGTTAACATTTGAATCACCACAGCCTGAGTAAACAGACCTTGTTGAAACATGTCAAAGACCACCAGGATGTACCATCGCGTGAGTATAAAAAATGGACGTACCTTTTGTTATGCAAGTATCAGGATGATTTATAAAAGAATAAAAAAACATTTTTGTTAATAGAACTTTATTATTAAAAATCTTTTATGAATGCAACAGCTATAGTTTATCAATGCATCAGAAATGTATAGTCTATCTCCTATAGAAATAATTTATATAAAAAAAATTACTATTATATCAATTTAAAAAAATAAACATAAATATGAACCCTGAGGTAAAAGTTTTTATTTATTTTCAAAAGGTTCACATTGAAATTTGATGAGGCAGTCTTATATTTAAAATAAATTTTTTATTAATATTTTTTTTTTCTTTGATCCTTGTAGCTGACAGGGTCATAATGTTCAAGGTTTTATGTCAATTGATTTTCAGTCTAATTGCCACAAGCTTCCATTGGGGCTGTCTCACACACAATCAATATGATTTCGTATGATAAAAAAATAAGAAGGTGTACGTGCGCACACAGCTTCGTTTCGCATCGCATCATCAACGTAAGTTTCTCATTTAGAATCTGTTCTAAATTTTTATCATACGATACCATACGATGTGATACGAAAACAGTGTGTGACCTCCCTTACAAATCTCGTAGTAATAATATAATATATATGAATACAAGTATTATCTCTCTTTCTACTTTACTTGTACGTGGGTTTAATTGACTAAAAAAATATTTCAGCCTCATAAAATAAGACCAGTTCTATGCAAAACTAACAACATAATACAATTTGTAAAAATTAAAATAATATAAAAACTTTTTTTATGGATTGTAATTATTTTATAAAGTGGGAAGTAATTTTGTAGATATAAAATTATCCACGAAAGTTTAAAAAAACTAGTTTTTTTTTTTTATTTTCTTATTATTACTTTTAGTGCAGACTGCATGGCATTATCTTTTAAATTTAAATTTATCTTGATATTTTTATTAATTGAAGTATGTGTACAGTGTGCGATACATTTTTTAAAACTTTTTTATGTTTAATTAAATAGCATAGTCATTATTATTTTAATTATACATGCATGGCATGATCTATTCTGAAATCTCATTTACGATAGAACATATGACTTATAAGGTCATATATAACTTAATATTGATTTGACAGGAAATGGCTTAAGTTAACTAGAAAGCAGAATGGAAAAGGTCTATAGTAAAATCTAAATTACAAAAAATAAATATTTACATTTTAAGGGATGCGGATATCAGCAAAGCACCAAAGGTACTATTTCACAATTGTGATAAACTTGATAATAATTTATGAAAGTTCCATTTTTGTTACTCAAATTTGCATTTTTTTTTCATTTAATTAAGAACAGCTTTTTAATATATTTTTATTTCTTTTTAAATAATATCTTAAATAACATTGCAGTAACATGTGGCACAGTACAACCAGTGATTAAATAAATGAAATGAATTATAGTGGCCATGAATTGAACTCTCTAATAGGTATTATGGCAAGAAAATGCACAGTTCGTGCGACGATATTTGTTGGTATTTTTGAACACACAGTGCAGCAGGCATAGTGCAGAACTTGAACACACAAACACTGAAAACGTATTAGGAATAGACTGTGTGCTCTCCTTACCTTCCCCAATCTTTCATATACCTACATCTTTTTGTGTCTTGTTGTCCTTGGAGCTAAAACTTCTGTTAATCAAGAAGGGTATTAAAATTCGTTCTGTCCCGAGGTGTACACTCGTCACCTTGGAAAATTTCGCACTTGCAGATTTGTTAATCACCATGCCCTTCGTTATTTTTATACGAGGAATGGTGATTAGCAAGGCTGCAATGAGAAATTTTCCGAGACGATGACAGTACATAATTTCTTGATCAGAAAACTTTCAGTTGAAATGCTATCATTCACTAAATAAAAAATTAGACAGATGATATATTACCAACTTTTATTTTCTTTATTTTATTATTATTTTTTTGCAGAAATACATTGCGTGTTGGATAACTGATTACTGATTGAAGTATTTTTCATTAGGATTCACTTTTTTTTTAAGTTTTTTGGTGCAAGTCAATTGGTAAAGATAATGTTAAATCTGGATAACAACTTTTAAATGCATACATGCACTCGACAAAATCATTATTAAATAGTTGCCACTTGACTATATACTACTTTTAACGCTAATGTCCCGGAAAACGGTCAAATTTTGAAATTTGTGGACTTTTTATCAATAAACTGTCCATAAGACACCGATGTCTAGCGAGAGTCTCTAGCTTTAAAACTATCTCTAGTCGTAACTTCTTAACTTTCAAATTATTTCCTGCATGAATTGTCATAATAGTTTCAACTTTTGCCACCAGAGAGCAGGTCAACACGGCGAGATAGCTCGACGCGCAGAGCAGCCTTCAGATAACATAGCTAATTGATTATACTTATTGATTAGTGCCGGAAGAAGCGTACAAATGACGCCAACTTTCATTATTGAATAATTTTCACGACTTATCAACAAGACAACGATCAATAAGAAGATTGAAGGTACTAGAAGTTGAGAAAAAAATCACGAGATGGCAGCACTACGAAGCGGCTAACACAATATTAATTTTTCTTGTTATAAAATTTAGAATTATAATTTTAATATGCTACACCAGCTTGATTTTGTCATAAAATATTAATTTCAAATGTTAAGATATTTAATAGTGTTAATCATGGGGCTTAAATTTGTATGGACGAGAGAATGAGTCTTAAAAACGCCTGTAAAGTATGCAACTTTTTCTACATGTATAAGTTGTATTAAATATTATACTTTCGTGAACCTCAAGTTATATACACTTTATAATTTTATTATAATAATTAATTATACCATAAATAAGCCGGTATTACACGATACAATTTGTCTAATTATTGCATACAATTTTTTCTTGCAAGAGAACTTCAGCTTCATTTGTTTGTATATGAAGATGAAAATTTCTTGTAAGGAAAAATTGTATACAATAACTAGAAAAATTGTATCGTGCATATAGGCTTAATACAGGCTTGACATATTTTGTCACCTTAATTAATTAAGATTTATTTTAACAAGCTAAGGATTAATATCACCCATTGAAAAACATTGGTAAACTGAAAATATTTTTAGTCCATTTTTTAATTTTGATTAATTATTTTTCTCGTGTGACAGCAGTCCACAAAATGTCTCGAAAAATTCCCAAATTTCATTTTTTTTTTTTTTTTTTTTTTTTTTTACGTCAGTCAAATAATTTGCTCGTGTCAGGAAGGTTTGATACAATTTTCTACTAAATGCCTATTAATTTTTCTTACTTTAATCCTTAGTATGAAAATAATTAATAAAAAATGAGTCAAAGTTATTTTAATTATGACCTCATTTAGATCATTAATCACGTTTAATAAAAATTCTAGCTGCATTTTCAAATTTCTGGTCTTATATTATTGAAGGTGTGGTAGTATTGTGTACTGCAATGCACAGTTAAATACTAAAGAGTAAAGAAATAATAACTAATCTTTAATCGTATTTCTATTTATATATCTGTTTACAGACAGTGAGATTCAGGAAGAATTAACTCATGAAATTAATTTTCTTTTATCATCTCACGAAATAAAAATGGTCTATAGATTCAATTTTTTATACATTATGCATGGGATATTAAATTTATAGGAGCTGCTGAAAAAGTTGCATACTTCGCAGGGGTTGAAATCTTTTTTTAAAAATATCACATCACCAACAGAAGAGACAACATTTTTTTTTTTTTTTTTTAATTTTATTATTCAAGTGATCATTTTATAATAGTCGTTAATGAACTATTTATTTTGTAGAGGGAAATATTTATTTTATTTTCTCGTCTAATTTTTGTAATTATTTTAAAAACAAAATTTTTGAAATGTTTAAGATTTATCGAGTTCTTTTTGGACTTGCATATAGCATAGAACAAGTCATACACATTGATTTATATTATCATTTATTTTATTTCAAACACAATAAATAAATAAATACAATACCAAAAAAACTAACATTAAAAAGTAAGTTGTGGATCATTTTGGCACTTGAATATAAAAACACAAATTATTAATAACTTCAACAAAGCATTAACTAATACATTGATTTGATCTGGATATCATAATAGATAGGACATATCTTAGATAAAAATGTGTAAAAATGTATTATTATATTTAAATAATTGTATCAAATAATACATTATTAATTAATAGTATATTTATAAATATATTTTAAATAAAAAAAAATATTTAAGGTGAGTATCATTGGGTATAGAACATAATTATTTTTTGTATTGTCACTTATAGTACTTAAAAAAGTAAAATACAAAAATAGTAGAGAGAGAGTGAACAAAGTTTAGGTTCAGTTTATCGTCGGTCTGATTTCATAAGCAGGGTTGTTATTAAGGACACAGTTACAACCCACATTGACACGCATGTTCTGACCACCAGTACCATCAAGGAACGGTACCCATCGTTTTATTTGCTCGTTCTTGCACCCAAGTTCGATATCATTTTCAGAACACTCGCAGTGTCGCAATGTCTCGCGCTCCTCGTTTTTGTCCAAGCGCGGAACCTCTCCCTCCTTACATTGAACTGTCTGCTGTGATGAACGATTAAAAGATTCTATTCTGACCTGGATTTCACCTTCACCTTTCAGGGTGCACCAACACTCGTTCAACTCCATAACGTTGTCTCTGTCTTCTAAATAAGAAACGATGAGAGTATCAACGGCCGTTGTGTCTCCGAAGTTCTCGTTGCAACGACACTCCAAGATGACCTCGGGGAAGATGTGTCCATCCTCGGTGCTCAATGGAGGTCCAACAGATTTCGCCTGTGACAAATTGGAGAGCAAAAATGTAAATACAAATAACTTCAGTAGCCCTTCCATTGTATTGCTTGAGATGGAATGATGAATTTTTTAACATTTGTAGAGTCTTATATACTGTGGGATATAGGATGTGTATTAGAAATAATTGGTAAAATAGTTTTGTATATAAAAAGTACCAAAAAAAAAACAGGGTAATAATAATAATATTTTCATGTTGTCACTTTTGCACTCTGTTTAAAGGTCCGGCATCTATATATAATATATAGTATTCGTATAGAATAAATCAGCGTTATGGTATGTTGTTATAATATTTTTGAATGAATGAAAATAGGTTTTTTTTTCGACTGCATTTCAGTCATTAATAAAATAAAAATTTGTTTCGCAAAAAGCTATCGACGATTGACGCACTTCATGACCGAGCTTCCTCTCCGCCAAGAGGAACTTGCAGCTCTTTAAACTTTAAAGAGACCGCAAAACAATAATAGAGGCTTCAAGTGATGCGCTTTCGCTGCGCAACTGTTTGTCGCTAAGGTCCATCTTGCACTTGAAAATGAAGCAAAGTGTTTTTTTAACTTTTCTCGTTTATAAATCAAGTAAAAAATCTAAATCTTGAATTATCTACTGTATTTTTTAGTTTAGACCAAAGTTCCGTAAAGGAATTTTCCCTGAAAAATCTTATTCTTAGTGAAAAAACGAATTCACGTTTTTTTTTACATAGGTTTGGTATAGCGGGTGGGATCACAGAAAAATCAGCTGACTTGAAGCCTCTATTAGTGGTCATGTTCAGATATATACTAAAAAAATAAATAAAATATACATTATAGTTATATTAAAACATTTAAATTTCATGCGAAGGTGAAAAACATTTTTGAAATTCAATATTTTAAAATTTTGATTTTTGGATACAGCAATGGAGGGTAAAACCAGAGTGTGCTAAAAGCTTTAACATTAATTAACATTACTCTCGTACATTGAAGGTAAAGAGTATTTTATGACACCCCCACCCCTAATTTTTTTTTTTTTCAGATTTTTTAGAGACGCAGTTACCAATTAAAATGGTATATTTGTATACATTATGTTTATGCAAAACTCAAAATATGTTTAAGAATATAATTATAGTTTACGGTATATATATAATGGTATAGGAGGATGTTATTTCTAAAGTTGAAGTATAATTTTTATTGATTTTTTAAATAATAGTCTCACCGATTTTTCAATCATAATTGCGAATCAGCAGCGTGATACTTTGCTTTATACCTTCTGGAATTTTTTATTTCACATGCATGCAGCAAATCCACCAAAGCCCTACCTTGCTAATGCAACATGTAGTCTCCAGATTACAGGGCAAGTTGCTTCCGAGGGCAACCCTTGTCACTCCCCTACCTCAGTCCTAACCACGCTGGGGTCAGGGCAAGGGGCGGATACAGTAGCTGGGACCCGTTCCCTGGAGGCTGCATGGACAATTGGCCGCGCTGTTGACGCGTTAAATCAGCCGACCGCGACTAGCGCGGGGTATAGGATGTACCGGCATGGAGGGTGGTGTGCAGACAATTTAGTCCAGGACACAGCGTGAGGAACGAGGGAGAAACTGGGACACTTGCGCTTACCAAAAGTCCGGGGCTGACGCGAAGCTTGGACTTGGAGAGAATACGTCAGCTGTCTTGTAAGTCGCCCGAGGTGTCATTTTTTTTCATTGAATAGTTTTAATTTTAAAAAATATAATGCTAAATTAATGAACTAAATATTAACTAATTTATGTAATTAATTATAATGCCTTGATAAAATGTACAACCAGCGTGACTTGATATTTTCTGGCTGCAAATACTCGCCGAGTCAAATCATGCAGAAATTTTTTTAATAGCATTCATTTTATAAAAGGCATTCAAGTTTAGTTAAAATTTCATCTATATCTGAATGAAATTAATTATGTTATCCAACATGCCTTTTTTTTTTACAACCCAAATTTTAATAAGAAAATTTCATTTATGTAATATATCATTTACATGTCCTTCATCCGACGAATATAGAAAATTGTTTTACGAGAGCTGCTGAAAAAGTTGCATACCTTACAGGGGCTGTAGTGAAAACACTAATAAGCAAAGTACAATAAACAGCTGTTCTAAACTATACTGATGTTCATAGTCAACGTTGCTAAATTAATTTGCCTTAAAACGTAACCTTAAAAAATTGATGCAATCATTAATTAAAATTCTTTATTCCATCGTTTAGGCTTTGCAGCATGTGTAAAAAAAAAAAAGCAAACAAACAAAACAATCACAGTAACTAAAAATAACACATAACTTTATAACATATCCTAGAGTCAAATATAATATTTATTACCATACTAAATAAATGAAGATACAATTTGTTAATTTACATACTTTTTGTATTAAATAAGCATGTTATATATACAATAACATGAATTACATTAAGAATTCATGATTACATTTTCAGGTAGTTTAGCACTAAAAAATGCTTTGACTGAGTAAAATTGCTTTTGAATTAAAATCCGTTTGTAAATACTTTATGTTTTAATATTCCTCAGACTGGATGGTAGGAAGTCAAATGAAATGGCTAATTTATACATGGAACTATTTTCAATTTTCAAAGAAACTTATTACTATTACGTTATTGCTATTTCTTGTCTTACACGAATGCATAATTATCATTATTCTGACAATGAGTACAGTTTTTTCCTCGGCTGCATATCAGTTATTTATAAAATATGTTTCACAAGCTATTTATAAACTCCATGACCGCGAGAGCTCCCACTGCACAAAGAGGAACTTGCAGCTTGTTGAGGAACCGCAAACCAAAAATTAGAGGTCATGATTAAACAATAAAATTTCATTAGTGAAAAACTGTTTGATTTTTTTAATTTTGGAGGGTGGATCACAGTATGCTTACTGTCGTCGCCAAAAGTCGGGACACCTGGGGGGTCTTCAAATAACACCATTATTGTAAACACTCCTAGCTAAGACAATTTTAGGACAGTCCTAAGAAAATCGGGTTCAAATAACGCACTTATTTTGTTTACTTTTTTTAAAACAGTCCTAATTTTGTCCTAAGTGCTAAGAGCGCACTGCGGCTGTCTTAGCGACTTAGGACAAATCCACCTCGCATTTTTATATGGTGATTACAGCAATACTAATTGAAGAAATTATTTTTTTTATATTTTATAATAAAAAACTAAGTTGCGGCATTATTTTAAGTAAGTTTGAAACATATGGCGCTGAAATTAAAAAAAAAATTGAAGCATGAAAAATATCAGCTGGCTGAGGATTCGCCCACAAAATTTGACAGGTAAGTTTTCTCGTCTTTTAATTACTTTTAAAGCTGTTTTTAAGCAATTTTACTGTATCCTGTGAATAAAAAATGCAATTTTAATAATTTTTAACCACATTCTATGTTGTTTTTTTTATCGATATACTTGAAACTTTATGTAAAGTGATATCTTAAAATTCGTATTTTTGACATGGGTATTCTTTTGATCGTATTTAGTATGCATACATCTTTATAAGTTTACAAATCTTGTTCACTTCCACGATTAACGTTATAGTGAATGTCATTACATAATTACCTTTCTTTGAAGAAATATATTGCCGTTAATTTATATTATATGAGATTATAGTAAAACTTGATTAAATTACAAATACAGTATTAAATTTTTTGTCTTTCTTATTGTCATTCACGTTCATTTTGGATTGTATTTTTTGCTTCATAAGGTTCTCGTATAATATCTTCTTATAATAAATTGCTTTAATAGGCAAATATTTTTAATATAATGTTGCTTATTTCAGGTTGATGTAATGACCGCTGTTCGGACAAGAATGACCCCCCTTGCAATGACACGCCAGTTTTTATGAAGCCGTATGAACATACTGTAAATAAAAACATGCTTATACAGGGAGTTTCCCAAAGAACTTCATGTATAATATTAAAATTAACTGCAGCCGTCACTCTAAAATTTCTTCTATTTTCTTTTAAGAGGTGAGCTATGAAACAAAATGTTGCAGTATAAATGCAGAGAATGCATAAAAAACTTTGTAATTTTTGTTTCAAAGATCTTTGTTACACTACAGCAAATATACTATAAAATTTACATTTCATCAATTATGATACCAGTAACCAGTAGCAAATTATAAAAAAAAAAAATATTGAAAAAAGTTGCTCTGTCTTCCCCTTGAATGAAGCTTTTTTCCCAGTTAACAGTTTTATAATTTTTGTTTATGGATTGCATATTTTGATAGAGGAGCATTGACCATTGAAGAGGACCAAAACAAAAGACTCATTCACAAAGGCCAAGATGTAGAGGGTGGCATTGTAAAAAATTTACAATATAATTGAAGTACACAATAATATGCATGCAGTATACAGTAAATATAATATGTATAAGGTAATAGACTAAATAGACAGTTATATATTTATAGCATCAAGCATTATGGATATAGTATAGTGAGGGCGAGAAATATTGAGTTGATTTTTGTTTTTCAAGGTTTTCAAGACCGCAAACTATTTTTAAACAAATCATGGACATTTGGCCACACCCCTTGGATGCATTTAGTTCCGATCTAGAGCGGTCTCAGACCGCTCTGGCCTACCAATTTATTAAACTATTAAGGAGTGATATGTCTAAGGAGCGTGGCTGGTACTTGCACAACTTTTTTAACGCTAGTTACTTGACTATAGGAAACATCTGAAAAATCAAAAATAGCACAATTTATGAATTTTATATTATTCATATTAACTATCTGTATTAATGTCTATTGATGTTGGCACCCAAAGGTGAATTCGGCCTAAGGTCGATAAAAATGCAGAACTAGATTGGAGCATCACAGAGTGCTCCAAACCCGAAATGAATTCAAATTTCGGATTTTGGTCAAACCACGATGCTCCATTCATCATAATTCATTTCGGGTTTGGAGCACTCCGTGATGCTCCAATCTAGTTCTGCGCATTTTTTCCGACCCTAGGCCGAATTCGGCTCTGGGTGTCAACATAATATATATATATATATATATATATATATATATATATATATATATATATATATATATATATTTAAATTAGCCCGTCTATAGCTACAAAAAACAGTATAAAGTAAAGTAACGTGTTAGTATTTTCTAGAAATAGTTCCAGTGCTCCTACACTATACTGCCTGTATTCGGGAGGTGCTGAAGGTCGTTCTCTTTAGTGCCGCCTGCCTCGATGATGGTTTCCTGTGTTTTCCCATCGTCACTCCCAGGCAAATGCCGGGGCAGTTCCTAACACAAGGTCACAGCCGACTCTTTTCCTATCAATGTTTTCAACTTTTGTTAATAGTGCTATTAATTTTGAATGCTTACACCAATAGCAGAATATGCTGTAGTAAGCTAACATTGTAATAAATAAATATGGAATTGAATATCCGAAAAATTCCATCTTGTATAGGTTTCCCAGAAAAAAATTCCAAAATCAGAGAAAACGCGTCATTAAATACGGGGCCTTACCTGAAGAAGACCCTAGAATATATCGCAAAAATACACCGTTAGGGTGAATAAAAATATATATATATACATGTATATTGTCATGTCCTATGGCTCGAGCTTAAAAAAAAAAACAATGTTTAAAAAGTATATATTTTTGAATGCATTTCCCCGTCGATCATGCATAAAATCAAGAAAAACTTTTATGGGAATTAACATTGGAAATTAGCCTGATTTTATAACGGAAAAATACATTGGAGCAATTTTATTATTATTTTTATTTATTTATGTTAAAGCTCGGGTCATATAGAACATAGTCATATTTTTTTCACATCACCTTACGGTGTATTTTTCAAGATATTTGAGGGTCTTGGTTAGGTAAGGCCCCATGTTAAAAATGACGCGTTCTCTCCGACTTTGAATTTTTATTGGAGAAGCTATGTGAGTTAGAATTTTTTGGATTTCGGTTCGATATGGAAGACCACTTGCACCATTTTTAGAAAATATTAACTCAGTTTTTGTTTTTTGCCAATAGCTGATGGACCTTCTTATTAAAAAATAGTAAATTCATAATTATTAATGGGGAAAAATTCGTTTCAAATCATGAAGCTAACTTCAGTAAATGGATAAATTATAGTAATTTCTTCATGCTTTAGTATTTTTTGTTGCTACATTGTTTATTATGAATGATAAAAAAGAGGTACACTTTATAAGTATGGTGTGCAAAATCCCTCCTTCCTCAAAATTGCCCATTCGCTTAATGTGATATTATAATTTATATCAATTACTTTTAAAAAGAATAATAAATTTTGTGAATACAAACAACATGTATTATTATTATTTTACGTAGTATTTAATATATTATGAGCGTATATACGCATGCATGTATTGTATATTATATATTCCCTACATAAAGGCATGACACATGCACACATATTAGTTGTTTTCTGGTATATATATACCTGTAAAAAAATTTAAACAAATATCACAAAGGGAACATAATTATATAACTATATAATATATAAATGTGTGTGTGTGTATATATATGTATATATTATATACAGGGTGCATAATATATAATATATGCACGAAGTTTTAATATTTTCATGCACGAAAATGAAAACTAAAAAGGTGAAACATAAAACATATTTTATACTTTTAACACAAATGATTGAAGCTTGAATTTTTATGATTTTAGTTCTCGTCCAGTAAAATTTGGACGAAAAAAGGGAGCTTTTTCGTTGAACCTAGCTGTAACTCGATCTTAATAATAAGCCGGCAATCCCTGAAATTCTTAAAATTAAATTTTCCTAATTCGATGGTTCCATTTTTTTAGTGGAAACACATTAAGGCTTCCCTCAGTATGGGCACTGTCAGTGGCGCAGCATTGGTCGAATTATATATTATAGTGCAACTTCATGTCGATCGCGTCATATAATTATTATACGTTTTTTGCATCATGTGCAGTAGAAGGGCCATGCATGATGTAGGTGAACGCTTAATTAACTGTATTAACACTTCACAGTCCGTAACTTTTCAAGGTTCACTGTCCTAGCTTATCCCTTGTTTTGTTTTTTTTTATTGTTATTATTTTTTTGTTGGGGGGATAACACATATAATCTCCATCCCCCCTCCAGAAAAAAATCAACCCCGTCCCTTATACTTTTGGCAAAATCTTTCGATCCTCCTCAAATAGTAAGATATATATTATGCTCTTCATTTTTTTGGATTGAAAAAAAAAAAATAATGCTTTTGAAAAAAAAATAATAATAAATAACCACTAAACAAAAACAAAAAATATTGTACTTTATAGGGTACACTGTACAATAAAATGCAGAAATTATATGAAATGTTATAACGTAACGGAACGAGAGATCGTAAGATCGCGTCTTATGTACTAAAAAATAAGAAAAAGTTCACGAATCTATGCGACTGTGCAATTTTATCTTGAAAAAATTACTTTAATTGCCACAATTGGCTTATATAATTACAATGCAAGTAAATTAAGTTTTTAATATAATAATATATTATAAATTTTATATAAATTATACAGCAATAATAATATAGATATATAAAAAATCTACATTCCAATATCTAATTTTATGAAATATATCATAAATATTATACATCACATAATAATAAATTAATTAATTGACTTTTTTGTAATCGCGTTTTCAATTTTTGAATTTTTGCGCCAAAAATTTTAAAAATGAAGCGCTGTGATTGGCTGAAAGAGTAAACAATCCCGAATATTGCCGAAGTTTTTGTCTTAGCTTAAGACTGCGCTAAGACCGTTTTAAGAATGTTTATTTGAACCGGTTTTGGTTGTTTACTAAGACAGTCTTAGCGGAGTCCTAACTTTTGCGCTAAGACAGATTTAGGACAACAATTAAGACTGTTTATATTGGTGTTATTTGAAGACCCCCCTGGACTTTGCAATTTTACTGTGCACTACAGAAAAATCGCAAAAATTAGAAAAAAATATTGCATTAAACCGGCAAGCCTCCTCTATAACTTAAAAAATATAACGGGCCGATTAATTGCAAAGCTAATTTGTTATAATTAAGGAAGTGACGCAACCTACCCAAAAAAATGACTTTTTCACGAGATGCCCGTCTTTGCGCTCTTGTATAAAATAGAGTTATGCAGGTAGCGCTTTCATTTATTTTTTTCCTAATAGCCAAATACTTCAAGATGTGAAATCAATTTTTAATTTAAAAAAATTAATTATTCCCTAATTACAATTAAACCAAACGCAAAATTAAACTCTAGTTTTGCAATTTTGAAGCTACACGCTCGAAAAAAATATCATTATACACAGAAAAAAAATCAAAAATTTTTGGTGGTCGTCGATTTTTTGTAAATTTTTAATTTTTTTTTACATAAATTAATGATGAAATTACCATCTTTCAGGAATCTGCTGGGTTGCCATATCCTAACTTTTGCTTGGAGTGGCCTTATTCAGTAGAAAAATAGCAAAGTTGATTGACAGGCAATAAAAGATAATAACAATGAGGTTCGTTCTTTCTTCAAAGGCGGTGTTCTACTGTATTGTGTCTTGCAGCAAGCAGCAGGAAGAAAGGGTTGTTATTTTAACATTCCAGGTAGAATTGAAATTGCATCATGGTTCGATGATTTCGATTGTTTATTGAAACTCTCTTTAATGTGCATGATGATGAAGTGGTTGAATTTAAAATTAAATATGAATAATATATCTTTTTTAATCAAAATTCTAGCTGCATTTTTGAGCTTATTAAGAGATTTTTGTAAGTAATTAAAAGTTCATTATAATCACTAATAATTAAGCTAGAAATATGATTAAAACACTCAAATAGATGCTGAATTCATTTTAAACACAATCATGTCAACTTTAGTTGCGTGTTTCTCCATCTTAATGATATATAACTGGCTTAGCTGAAACAATAGTGATCAGCCTCGGGCAAAGAGACCCTCATATAAAAAGCTTTTTGTACACAGCAAAGCTACTGTCACGGCCGGGCATTATATTTCCGTATTCAGCAGCTGAAACCTGGCAACGCTGCTCTTAATTAAAATGTAAACATTGATTAATATACAAATTATAAAAAATCGGCAACCACCAAAAATTTTTGATTTTTTTTCTGTGTATAATGATATTTTTTTCGAGCGTGTAGCTTCAAAATTGCAAAACTAGAGTTTAATTTTGCGTTTGGTTTAATTGTAATTAGGGAATAATTAATTTTTTTAAATTAAAAATTGATTTCACATCTTGAAGTATTTGGCTATTAGGAAAAAAATAAATGAAAGCGCTACCTGCATAACTCTATTTTATACAAGAGCGCAAAGACGGGCATCTCGTGAAAAAGTCATTTTTTTGGGTAGGTTGCGTCACTTCCTTAATTATAACAAATTAGCTTTGCAATTAATTGGCCCGTTATATTTTTTAAGTTATAGAGGAGGCTTGCCGGTTTAATGCAATATTTTTTTCTAATTTTTGCGATTTTTCTGTAGAGCACAGTAAAATTGCAAAGTCCAGGTGTCCCGACTTTTGGCGACGACAGTAGTAAACATCTTTATTATCACCGTCGTGCAGTGTCGGTTAATGTCGGAGTTGCTCGGGTGCTCTGCGGTTCTTATCGGCCAGTGAGGTTCTTCTTTTCATCCAATAGAATAATGTTTTTGACTTGAGGTTGTCTATGTACAACCCAAATGATTTAAAAATAAATAAACAATTAAAAATAAAAATTTCTGAACGTGTTAAAGGTGAACTGCAGTGTAGCCAATATTAATATTTTTATTAAAAATAGCTTTTAATCAACATTAATTATCATAATACATTACAACTTTATTGCTAATTCATGGAAATAAAACAAAAAATGCGTCAACAATATTTTTAATTCACTCACACAAATAATATATTTAGAGCAGGTTTAATTTAAAAGATGACTTCAAACTTGGTCAGGTGGTCCCTCAGGGTGGAGGGTCGACAGGTCACTCAGGTCAAAGACGCAGTTGAGCTGAAGGTCGAGGAAGGCTCGTGAGCCCACCAGCAGCAGCGCCACCTCCTCGACCAACGCCAGAACCTCCCTGGCACCTGAGCAGGTTAGACACAAATAATAATATATAGTCCGTTTGTCGTGTGACGTCACAAACTTTTTCCTCCTCCTGATGGAGAGCCCGCGTGACGTCACACTGTTTCAACATAATGATGAACTGAGTGCTTAAAGGAGCGTGGAAAGCGAGAAAATCAAGTGCCGCAGCCAATCAAAGGCTCGGAATTTCCTCGCCTTGCTGGGAGCGATTTTTTCACTAACATGGCCGACATACGAGATTGAATCAAGTGCGCTTTTCTCGCCCCGCTAAGCCCCGCTTGATATCGCTCCATAGAAATGCACCTTATCTCACTTATATCAAAACTGCACACAACTTTCAGTAGACCTGCCATTGTGTAGTTTCAAATTATATGAACTCATAAAGCACCGAGAGATGGCACTGATAACCGCCTCTTTTACCTCAGTATGACTCAACTACACGTGTACTTTAGCAAAATAATGACCCTTTTAGAATCACTCAGGTAAAATCCACCAGATGTCCATACTTGTCAAAGCATGAATTTCTAATATGATACAACCTTATTATGTATTATGTACTCTGTATTATGTTTATCATAAATATCCTATTACACTATACATGATATCAGCCTTTTTATTGTATATACTATAAAATGTGTTTATCATACTGAATACAGTATGGTTCTTTTTATTGAGAATTAAATATATAAAAGTACCAAAAAAGAGGATATTGATATACTTACTGTTAGTAATAGGTTTTCATAAATTTAATTTTGCTTATCAGTATTAATTACTGATTAATTATCAGTATTATTATTTATCAATGCAACGTTTTTTCCTCGTTTTGAGATAACAAGATACGACCGCAGCTATTTTTCTATGTTTATAATTATAGATCCGCTTACACTTAATATTAATTTCCGTGACAAAATATTCCTAAAAATAGTTTTTTCTCTGATACATTTCTGCGATTAATAAAAAAACACGTTCCTCAACTCTTGTCTTAAGACATTATGGTCGACACACTTTATTTTTATTTTATTATCTCTTTCATGGGCACAAACATACATATATCACAATGTACAAGTCAGAATAGTAAAAAAAAAAAGCCCATGTGGCAAATGAAATAGATTGCTGAGCAGTCCATTCACTGTAAGTGTTCATTCACCCGTTGAAATTAACTAAAAAATATATATTATATATATATAATAATAATAATAAGAAGAAGAAAAAACCAACAACAACAACAACAAAATAATAGTATCACAAACACACACAAATAAAATAATAAAAATTAGATTAACAAGTTATACAAATCACTTGTTAATGGCTGGATATTTCAGCACACAAGAAAGAACTTGCATTCAGTTCGTTTAATTTACAAAAACTATGTTAATGTTTATTATATAATAATATAAACAATACAATTTTATTATTCCATGTTTAAGCAAAACCGTTTTATTTTTAGATCGATTAATTGGTTTGAAGGATTACTCTGAATGTTTTTGGATTTTTAAAAAAAATATTGAAAGTAAATTTTATGACGTCACGAGGCGGCACTTCTCAATAAAAGAATGAGACTTTGCCGCTGCAAAAAAGGGGGTGGCTGTCAAAACCGAACTTTCAATATTTTTTTAAAATAATTCTCTGTATGGCTAATAAAAAATCTGAAAAAAATCAAATTAGCTAACTTTGCACCCTCTATGAATAAAAAAAACTTTGAGGTTGGTACTCTATTAAGGAAATTGTACTTATTATTGTTTGCAGAAAATAACATACCCAGGTAGAGCAGCACGGTACGCCACGCCAGTCTGGCACGTGCGCCCGGACTGTCCACGTCCTCGTCGTCACGCCTGACACGTGTCACGAGGCGGTAGGCCACGCAGATGCCGTGCAGGACGTAGCATCGCATCGCCGCGTGCAGCGACAGCAGCGCCAGACCGGGCGCCAGCAAGTAGCGGCAGTCCTGGCAACCAGTTAAATGACAAGGTAGGTTATTAAGGTAGAGATAATACGGATCAGCTGGTCCAATGCTAAAAAAATCCCATTCATAAAAATTATGAAAAAAATTTAAAATGTTCTCCTCTACATCCCCTATCAGTGGGTAAAATATCAGGTATACAAAAACGAGCTCGTTTTCGAGTAATTAATTTTTAAAGTTGACTAATTTAACATGGAGAAATAGAACTTCCATGTTAAATTGGTCAACTTTAAAAATTAATAACTCGAAAACTAGCTCGTTTTTGTATACCTGATATTTTACCTACTGATAGGGGATGTAGAGGAGAACACTTTAAATTTTTTTCATAATTTTTATGAATGGGATTTTTTTAGCATTGAGCCAGCTGATCCGTATTATCTCTACCTTAATTATGAGATGAATTTGGATGATATTTACCTTGTGGACTGCAAATATTGCGCAGATCTCCACAAATACTTCTATCGTCCGATTAAACGTTGATTTAGAAGTGAACCCTGTGGAGTAAAAAAAAAATTGGTATTATAATTTATACATAACGGATCTAATACATAAAGTGGAAAAAATGAAATCATTCATTCTCAATTTTTCTTTGTTTAAATATAATATATGAAAATAACTATAGCTCTATATATTTTTTTAAATATTTTAAATGGTAATTATACTTTTCATTAATCTTGTCACTTGCGTCAGTTTCCTTCACCTTGCTTTGTTTGGCATGAAATAGTTAACAGTTGTTAACACAATCAATTCAGAAATATGAATATTGTTTTAAAAATTAATTAAAAAAAGTATAACTCACTTGACGACAGTAAATTGAACTCTTGTCGTCTCGGCCCGTATCTCAAGATGTGTAGAATCTCCACAAAGTCCATTACCTATAACATTTCTCTATTGTACACTCGTCACCTTGGAAACTTTCCCAATTTGCAGCATTGTTAGTCACCGTGCTCTGTGTTATTCTTACTGATCACGGTGATTAACAAGGCTGCAAAGGGAAATTTTCAGAGGCGAGGAGTGTAAATAAGTGTACTGCAGTTTGTTTATGCTGTGAAAATTTTACACCAATTGATATAAATATATTAATGAAATTGATAATATAGATCATTACATGAACACTAATAAGTTTAGTTAAACTTGTGCTCTATTGAAATTATCAAGAAGTACATAACTATAAGAATATTTTTTTAATTAGCTTCAGATGCTTGTAGTTCTCGAATCTTAATTTTCTTATTGAATTCTAATATGTACAGTCAAATTAATTTGATAGTCCTTCCGGAAGTAGCCTGAAGTGTGAATTTTTATGATATTCTTTTTGTAATTAAGTTATGAAACGTTGCAGAAATTTTTGCAATAAAGTACTGACCTATGTGTGAAATTACAACACTGGAATATCAATAAGGAAGTCAGAAATCTTACACTTCCGGCTACTTCCGGAGGTAACGTCAAATTAATTTGACTTTGTATTCATTGTAGTCGTCACTTTATATTTTATAATCTGCATCGTATTATTACTTAAATTATTTCTCATGCTGAACAAGTTGCCTATCTTCCAGGCGCTCCAAAAGAATAATAAAACTTCTTGAATGCACAATTAATTCAAAATAGTATCAATATATAAATATTTTCAAGTCTTATATTACGCTCAGATGTTATGTCATTTTGTTTTTTCAATTCCACATCCTTTTACTGGACAAAAAACAAAAGCAGCCAGAAAAGCACAATTTCCAGGGGTAATGTAAAGACTCGAGGATGGTTTAAGGGCATTGGGTGTAGCACCGGTAGTTGGCAACACTGACGTATCTTCACCATGTTAATTTTTGATCATTGCTCCTCGGAGTAATTTTTATGCTAGAGCTAAGCTGATTGCTGTAGTATCAAGATAATTAGTAGCCCAAGTGCACAATTTGGTTAAATAAAGCCTGATTTAAAGAAAAGTATTTTTTAGTAATTTTTTAAATTTACATGCATTTTTCTAATATATATAAAAAAATACTTTTCTTTAAATCAGGCTTTATTTAGCCAAATTGTGCACTTGGGCTACTAATTATCTTGATACTACAGCAATCAGCTTAGCTCTAGCATAAAAATTACTCCGAGGAGCAATGATCAAAAATTAACATGGTGAAGATACGTCAGTGTTGCCAACTACCGGTGCTACACCCAATGCTGTTAACAGTGAGATGTAAGGTCCTAGAGAAGCGACTCACTAGAGCGACGGTGGAGAACACGTTGGTGAGGGTAACGCACGTGAAGTGCATCATCTTGACACAATAAGACGTTACGTGTTCCTGGATTTGGAGGGACGTGCATTGTTGTGTTTGTTTACAAACAAAGCATTGTTGCACTCAAGTGTAAGATGATTAATGTCTAATGAGACTATTCACAACTATCTTAATTATATAAAATAGCTTTCAGCATATAAATTATAGTTCCAGTTTTAAAAATTTCTTTCTATGAAACAGCAAAAAGTTATGATTTTTTACCAAATAGTTTCAGAAATATTGAAAGTGATGTTGTTTTTTTTAAAAATAGATTGAAAAAGAGTTCTAATCAGTGAAATCTTTTTATTTTAGTAATAAAATTAGTGAAATTGTTTTGATTAATGTGCCTGTTAATAATTGACTCTTTGTTTCTCACTTTTTATTTATGTTAATCAATCTGTGTTGCATGTTTTGTTTAATATTTTCTCAATTTCAGTTTTGACGTGAACCATGTTGTCTGTATAACAACCAGCTGGGGGGTCTTCAAATAACACCATTATTGTAAACAGTCCTAGCTAAGACAAAGTTAGGACAGTCCTAAGAAAATCGGGTTCAAATAACGCACTTATTTTGTTTACTTTTTTTAAAACAGTCCTAATTTCGTCCTAAGTGCTAAGAGCGCACTGCGGCTGTCTTAGCGACTTAGGACAAATCCACCTCGCGTTTTTATATAATGATTACAGCAATACTAATTGAAGAAATTATTATTTTTATATTTTATATTAAAAAACTAAGTTGCGGCATTATTTTAAGTAAGTTTGAAACATATGGCGCTAAAATATAAAAAATTGAAGCATGAAAACATATCAGCTGGCTGCGGCTGGCTGAGAATCCGCCCACAAAATTTGACAGGTAAGTTTTGTCTTCTTTTAATTACTTTTAAAGCTGGTTTTAAGCTATTTTACTGTCTCATATAAATAAAAAATTTAATTCCAATCGTTTTCATATACATTTTAAGTTTTTTTTAATCAATCATCTTAAAATTTTACGTAATATCATAATTTAAAATTTTATTTTTGAGAAGGGTCCTTGTTTTGATCCTATATTTAGTATATTTTACAACTTTACAAATCTCACTACCACAATTAACTCAATAGTGTCAATCACCTTTCCTACTTTGAGCCTTTTTAAAGATATTGCTTCAAACTGATTGAAGTTGCCGTCATTGGCCGCTAATTTATATAAAAAGGTTTCGGTAAAACTTAATTAAACTAATGTATGTATACAAATACTATTTTTTGCCTTTCTTGTTGTCATTCACGTTCGATTGTGTCTGTATTTTTTATTCGATTTTTGTTAATAAGGCTTTCCTATAATATATTCGTACAATTAACTTTAATAAAATACAAGGATATTTAACGTTGTGCTGTTTATTTCAGGTTGATGTACCGGTAATGACTGATGTCCGGATTTGTCCGTGATCTTAAAACGAAGACCTCATGCAAGATAATACCTATGCCCCGCTTTGCAATGAGCCCAATGACCCGCTAATTGGTATGAAACCCTATAAAATAATGTAAATAAATACATTTACAAAGATTTCCTCAAACAATTTTATGTATAATTATTAAATACTAAATAAAGTCCACTGCAGCATCACGCACTATAAATTTTTCTTTTTAAAGGTAGGCTGTGAAACAACATATAACAGTATAAATGTAGGATACATAAAATATTATATCCTTTGTTCATTTGTGTTAAGGATCTTTGCCATACTCTGCATAAAAATTACCAAAAAGTATACACGTTAATTACTGTAACAAAAAAAAAAAAAAAAAAAAAAATAATTGAGTAAATTGAAATAAATTTGCTCTGTCTTCCCCTTGTGATTGAGGCTTTTTTTTCCAGACTTTCCAGTTAACAGTTTGCTGACGTGTTTATTGATTATAATTTATAATACATATTTTGATGGAGGACCTCATCATTTAAACTTTTTACTGCGTAATTTAAAGGAATGTGTAATGTTTAAAAAAAACGGAGTTGGGGCAATGCCTATATTGCCCATGTTGAATCAAAAATTTCAAGGGGGGGGGGGGGAGGCTGCACCTCCCCCAGTCCCTACCCCCTCTGTGGATCCGCGCCTGTACAGTACACTATAATATACAGTACATACGACCATACGTACAGTACGTATCTACATAATGGTCAGTTTTACAGACAGGGCTAGAAATGGTGTTCCGATCCCATGCTGAAATTTGGGCAGCTTAACTTTGAGCTAGAAAGTTGAAATTTGGTATACGTAAACCAAGGGTTTTAGTTTTTTTTGGCATGTGTTAAACAATTTTTAAATTTATTATTTCGTACCTTTTTAGGGGTGCATTCACGATTTGCATTTATTCCTTATGGGATTTCCATGTTAAATTACGTAGATAGAAAAATTTTGGCCGATTTGCACCAAAATTAGTTTTTAAAGGTTTCAGAGCATGTTGAATTTAATGGTGTAATTTAAAAAGTGGTGAAATCAACTTCTAATGAGATAATGACCCTTACTACGTCAAAAAATGGTGCTATCAAAATTTTGATTATGCCACTGAAACGGGCTTGTCTTTTTTACCCCAGAAACAACCTTTGATTTTTTTTAATGGGAGCAGTTTGATGATTTAATTTTTATGAATTGGAATTTTCACCCCAAAAAATTAAATCGTTAACTTGCTTCGATTAAAAAAAAAATCAAAGGTCGTTTCTGGAGTAAAAAAATAAGCCCCCCTTTCAGTGGCATAATCAAAATTTCGATAGCACCATTTTTTGACGTAGTAAGGGTCATTATCTCATTAGGAGTTGATTTCACCACTTTTTAAATTACACCATTAAATTCAACATGCTCTGAAACCTTTAAAAACTAATTTTGGTGCAAATCGCCAAAATTTTTCTATCTACGTAATTTAACATGGAAATCCCATAAGGAATAAATGCAAATCATGAATGCACCCCTAAAAAGGTACGAAATATTAATTTTAAAAATCTTTTTTAGCGTACTATCGGAACACCGTTTCTGGCCCTGTCTGTATATAACATTATGGATATAGGGTGTAACAGGACACAAAATTATCATTTTTTTTTTTTTTTTTTTTTTCCAATTTCCAATTTTTCGAGACTGGAAACTATTTTTAAAACAATCATGAACGTTCAGCTACGCTTCCTGGAGGCATTTATAGTCCCTATCACGGCTACCACTTTGTTGAAGAATGAAGCTTGCGTCTAGGGAGTGCGGCTGGTATACTTGCAATAATTTTTTAACATTTTACAGTTTCATTACTAGGAAAAATCTGAAATTTTGAAAATGACAGTATATAATTGATTTATAATTCATATTAACCATCTATATTATTTTATTTATATAATTATTTCATGAGGAAAATGTATACAGATATAGTCTCTACAGCACAGGGACGCTCATATCGGCCAGGCGTTTGTTAAACATCTCTTTAATTTCGTATTTTTTGTTGTTCCTACATTGTGATTATTATTAAAAAAAAAAAGCTATAAAAAAGGCACACCTTAGTATGGTGTACAAGATTTTCATGGTTTCCTACTTTTGAGACAGCATTGTAAAAAACAACACACAAAAAAAAAAAAGGAAAAGGAAATTAATGCTGTTTACAATATAAAATTTTGATTAGTATAAAAAATATGCAAAAATTTACTTTTACTTATAATATAATAATCTTCCTTGCATGCAACATGCATGATTTTTATATGATAAAATTAATACATATATAATTATAATATTAATTATATTCAGGCTTGCAGCCCCTCCTCCCCCCGAAATAATGTTAAATTTCACATGGGCAGTATATGGTGGGGGCATTATATGGCATAGCCCCCACTCCAATTATTTTTTTTTCTAACATTTGCCCTTATGGGGAGAGCCCCCTCGCACACCCCACACTCAATTTTTTCTGGATCCGAGCCTGATTATATTATTCCTTACATGACCTAATATGTTGTTTTCAAATACTTTTAGTCCGTAGACAAGATGTTATCATGTTATCTCTATCTAACTAATATGTTGTGCTGCCAATATTTTTTGTCAACATTTTTGAACTCTTTAAAATTATAAAAAAAATATATATATGAAATGCGTTTTGTAAAACACACTACGTTTTTGAAGGTATATTATTAAGATGCTATTAAAAAGAAAATAAAACGAAGGAAATTTATGATGATGTACAGCATATATTAGATAGTTTTTATAATTCACGTAACTCGAGTCCTCTTCTATCGAAATGTCCAATAAAATTAAAAAAAAATGCAAGTTGCACATTAATTTGTATTAAATTAATATGATATTTATAAATATTATAAATATAATTTCATCTATAATTATGTGAAAAATTGAAAGAAAAAAATGCCACGCGCGCCTCCTTCTCCAAATTTTCTTGCCTCCGGCGGGATTGTCCCCCCCACCCTCTTCCCCAAAGACGTCGGCGAAGGTGTCATACTGGGTCCACAATTGAGGTTATGCCAGTGACACCAAAGATAGGTAAAAAGAAATAACATTTTTATACTGTGCTGTACATGCATGTATTATTTTTTGTTTTATATAATTTTTAAGATAATCAATGAGTGCATAATATACTGTATAGATGTACACATGAATGTATAACTGATTTTTTATGGGTATAGATATTTTCGTCGCAAAAGGCATTTAGTCGCAAGGACATTTATCACATGGACATTTCAAGCCTGGCAAAGTGCATCGACCGATTCTCGTTAGATCACCGAAGTCAAGCAACGTCGAGCGATGGATGACCGTTGCAAGTAAAAATCACGAAGTTTCCTTCATGAAGTAAACTCATCTCATCGCTTTCCACCCAGTGCAGTGATGCACTTGTATGTGGTTCCCCATGCAGGTTTTGGACATGTCTATAGTAATATAGAAAGTAGAGGTGTCCGTCCTGACTGAGGTTTTCTGCACGGTTCTCTCAGTCTCAACTCAGCGAATGCTGGGACGCGTAACAGGCCATGGCCACCATCCTTTCCCAACCTTAAATATCCCTACCCGTTACCCCGTTGCAAGCTGTAAGCTCTTAGGGGTGCATCCTTTTAAAAAAATATATAAAATAAAAAATAGTGCAACTTCGGCTTGATCGAGTAATATATAAAATTTTTGTATCATGCAATGCAGTGCAGTAGAGCCATGATGTAGGCAAACGCTTAATAGTATATATTAAGTTTTAAACCTTCACATACCCTTCCCCTATTCTTATGGCAACATCTTTCGATCTCCCTCAAGTGGTAATTAAGGAATTGCCTCAATTTCTTTTGATTGAAAATAAATTTCGATTGATAAAAATAATACACTTGAATAAGATAAATAAGCAATAAACATAAAATATTGTACTCTATAGTGTACACTCTGTTACCTGTACGATGGAATGTAGCAGAAGATATGAAATTTTATAACGTAACATCAGAAGCAATTAAGTTCGCGCGTCTTATGTACTAAAAATAAGAAAAAGTGTACGAATGTATGCGAATTTACTCTTTTATCTTTAAAAAGTTACATTGATTGCATTAATTGGCCTAATTACATATGCAAGTAAATAATTTTTTGATTAATATTTTTTTTTTATAAATTGTAAAGCAATAATAATAATAATATAAAAATATTTAATCTGCATGCAAATATTTAATTTTATGAAATATACATATAATGCAACACTTAATAATATATATTTAATCAATTAACTTTATTTCATAATTTTTTCTGATCACCATTGAGATTTAGTTGTCAATTTTTGAATTTTTGCGCCAAAAATTTAAAAAAAGAAGCGCTGTGATTGGCTGAAAGGGTAAACAATCCCGAATATTGCCGAAGTTTTTGTCTTAGCTTAAGACTGCGCTAAGACCGTTTTAACAATGTTTATTTGAACCGGTTTTGATTGTTTTCTAAGACAGTCTTAGCGGAGTCCTAACTTTTGCGCTAAGACAGTTTTAGGACAACAATTAAGACTGTTTAAATTGGTGTTATTTGAAGACCCCCCTGTTGTTCTAATTAAATAAATAAATTTTAGGGCACTTAATTTAATATTAAATTCTAGTACCAAATTGCTTGGGTACTAAATCTGGTACTAAAATATAATTTCTAGGTAATAAATTTAATAACAATTTTTTTTTCTTAATAGTCCCCTAATTACGATAAATAATTATTATATTTAATATTACTTCTCTTGTATTATAAATTATTATGTATATTATATTTACATATTTTAATGGGGATTCCCAAGAAAGCGTGCTTTAAAGTTAAACAACTTTTCTGCAATCGAGGGAACTTCCTATATTTCTGAAAATTTTAGTTCAAACATTAAATTTGATATCTAATTTCAATAAGTCTGCATAAAATCATAAAGGTAAGTAAAGGAAACTAGACTCACGATACAAGTTATTACACATTGATTTTTATTACATTAAGACAACATTGACACAATAACACATTCATCACGTGACTAGCAAATTTGATTTGTTACACGCAGGAAAATAAAAATCATCATCGTACACTCGCCGCCTTTGAAAATTTCTCTTTTTATTTGCAGCCTTGTTAATCACCATGCGAAGAAAGTTTCCAAGGCAACACGTGTACATTCTCGGAAACAGTCTGAAAAAATTTTGACGTTTGTTTTCTGTCACCAAACAAATTTTATCAAAATTATGACTCTGATCTGAAAGTAACATAAATGTTTTGGGAACCTAGAGTTAATTATTTTAATTAAGTATAGTATTGTACATTTTAATATTTTTTGATTATATAAATCATACAAAATATTCACCCATATTTACGTGTTTAAATGCATTTATGACTTTCTAAGACATCATATGTTTCAATTGTACAGTCAAACTTATAAAAGAAAACATTATTTTATGATTCACAACATAGTAATGCATTGCTTAATTGTGATAGGGTATGTAATGCATATTGGTAAAAAGGTAGCTTGAGTTAGTAAAGTTCTATGAAAGTTTGTTTCACTGTTAAAGAAAGCCTCAAGTATATTTGTTCATTTAAAAAACAGTATAAGTTATTTGGCAACGCTCATAAAAGTGTGTGAATTTCTCGTGTCGTGCAGAAAACAAATTAACTTGCTTATTATTGATTGATAACATACTAGCATGATTAACATCCTTATGTAATACGTGATTCGCAATATCATGAAATTGCAATAAAAAAATTACGACTTGAGACCATTTTTAATATCATTGCATAATGACATAATTACTTTTTACTATTTTGTTTTTGCAATGTTTATTTAGAAATGTTGATACATGTATAATAAAATAGAGGAGATCAGGCCAAATTAAGTGCAGAATTTTACATTTTAGAGATGTAGAAAATTGATCAACGTTGGAGAAAACAACAATAAAGCATAAACATTCAAGACACTTTTGAAATAGTTTTTTTGTTAGTACTTGTCTCCTCTGATGATGGCAGCACCATATGGTATTTAAATTCGGTAACAGATTTAACAATGAGGGTCGGGATTTGTGATGAAAATGATGAAAATATTTGAAACGTTATGCAATATCATTGATAAACTAAAACAAAAAAAAAGATTAAAGACGTCAAACTTAATTATCGTAAATTAAAACTCTCATAAAGAAGACAAATTTTTGACACCTCGGGTCAGACAGCTCACGTATCCTCCCCGAGTTCAAGCTCTGAGCTTCGCGTCAGCCCCGGACTTGGTAAGCGCGCGCAAGTGTCCTAGTTCCTCACACCTCCCTGGTTCCTCACGCTGTGTCCTGGACTCGAGTGTCTGCACACCACCCTCCGTGCCGGTACATCCTACACCCGCGCGCTAGTCGGCTGATTTAACGTGTCAACCGCGCGGCCACCATGCGACCTCCAGGGAACGGGTCTCAGCTACTGTATTTGCCTCTTGCAGTGTTCCCTAACCCCAGCGTGGTTATAGGAATGAGGTAGGGGAGTGACAAGGGTTACCTTCGGACAGGAAGCAACTCGTCCTGTAATCTGAAGACTACATGTTGCAACAGGGCTTTGGTGGATTTGAGTCTCAAAATTGCATTGCATCGCGCTGTTGAATCCGCCTTAAAGGTAATGGAAGCTATATATAGAGCTATATAGACCTATAATATTGATACATTAATGTAAATTCTAAAATAGAAACTGTACATGGTCCCATAACACACGATACAAGCACCATATACCATCATCAAAAAGAGTACATTATGATTCGAACTGCAGTTTGTTTTTTTTTTGCGAAAAAATAATCAAGAAAATGGGGCGTTTATTATATTCAATCTTTGATATTTTAGTATACAATTATTATTGCTAAGAATTTTAAAATTATACATATAATAATACATTACTTAATAGAGAATTTACAACATTTTATACAAGGATGTTCGAAGGGTAGTATAAGTTCCAAGGGTTTAAATTCACCCGCTCGGAGAGGGTGCACAACTACAGGGGTAGGTTTGAGATGAGATGGGGTTGATGGCACTACCACTACATTGCACCAACACCACCGGCTGTCCTGTGGGGGACATTACAAGAGGGGGTGGTCTAGAGGGGCGTTTCATCGGCTCTTTTCGTAATAATTCTTCGATCGAATAAGGGTTTCTTTTGACTGGTGGTTTTTCATCACTAGAGATCTTATTATTGGTTGAAATCTCTCGTTGCCAAGGGTTAGATTGGTGGGTGGCCGCGACTCGCGCCGCCGCGGCAGCGACAGCCGCTTGATGTAGCTGAAGTGCTGCCACCAAGCGGTTATTTGTTGAACTATTCATGTCAACTGACGCCCCATTGGAGTTATTTGTAAATGGATTTGGGGGTAGAAACGCACCCCTGGCAGCAGCGACTGCTAAAGCTGCTTTATGCAAATCTGTAACAAAAAACAGAAATATTATTATAGATTTTAATCATAAAGTAAGCTATAATTTATTTCAATAAACGACAGGTGTTAGTAAGTGTGAGAACTGAATTGATTAACAACGGGTGTTGCAGGTAAAATTTATAAATTATTCAATCAAACACAAGGCAGTTGCTTGGCAACAATCAGGCTCATTTGCAATTTTTTTTTATTAATGTCTACTGCTTATATAATATGCGAATATGTTGGAACAAAAAAAGGACTGCTATTAATTTTAAACTTATAAATGCAAGTTAAATATGGTAAAGGTAAATGGTAAGAAAAAATTATGATTAATTCTAAGATTATAATCAGTCTTCTATATAGAAGGGTAAATAGTGTAATAGTGCCTTATTGAATTAATAATGTAAATGAGAGAGAGAGTTGGGCTTTATTTATTATTATTTTTTGCACCTAAAACCTCATCATCATAATAAATGTAATATAATATGTATAATTTTTGCATTAATATACGTGGAAAAGGTGAAACAATCTATTCAATATACAGAGGAAACATGCAACAACAGCTAAAATAGATAATAGAATTCAACTCCCTGTTTTACAATTTGTAATTATAATTTCATTTATAAAAAAAAAGGTTCTTATAAAAATAAATTGACTCGAATTTGAGAGAAAAAAGAAAGAGATTTCCAGCCTAGTTGAAAAATTACGTCTTCTACTCATCCTTAACATGTCTAAACCTGATCTTAATATTACGTTTTTTTAGCTAAAAAAGCACGTCTTATTTCTTTGTCGCTCAAAGTAAGGATGAAATGGAAACAAT
This sequence comes from Siphlonurus alternatus, assembly GCA_949825025.1. Lineage (NCBI taxonomy): Eukaryota > Metazoa > Arthropoda > Insecta > Ephemeroptera > Siphlonuridae > Siphlonurus > Siphlonurus alternatus. The sequence continues at coordinate 48,629,638 of OX463780.1, read as the reverse complement.
GATAATATTTCTAAATTTTATGCTCAATAAGAGGAAGGAAAATGTTTTTTTCTGTCTTTCTTCCTCGCAAATGGTGCAAACTAGGAGGACAAAAGACAATGAGGGGACGAAGGTTATTGGTGCTCACCTGAATGGTGCACGGCCGGGTGCGCAGTCTGGTGCCTCATCTGTTGGTGCGCAGCTGGTGCCGAGGCGGCGTGCATGGCGGCCAGGTCGGCGTCAGTGCAGGCGCCGGCGTTCCTCAGCACGCGATTGATTGACGACACACTGGGGATGGCGAGCGGGTCACACACGCGCTGCGACAACAGCAGCTCGCGGATCTCCCAGGCGAACAGGCCGGGGTTCTCCTGCTTGAGTCGTAAGATTCGCTTTACCACTGTCGGTGTCGCCACTTGCTGGAACACAAACAGTTAGCTTAGCTCTAGTTGAAAAATTACGTCTTCAACTCATCTAAACCTAATTTTATTACCTCTAAGGCTGCAGACAGCATCGCATCGTATGATTTCGTATCATATGACTTCGTATGATAAAAATTTAAGAACCGGTTCTAAATGAGAAACTTACGATGTCATACCATACGAAGCTGTGTGCACGCGCATACCTGATAACATAGTTTCTTATTTTTTGTATCATACGCTGCGAAATCACGCGATTCTGTCTGCGACTAGCCTAAAACACATCTTATTTTCTCCTCACTCAAAAAGTGAGGATATGAAATGGAGACAATGTTTTTAATATTTTTATTCTCAATAAGAGGAAAGAAGACGTAATATCGTCCTTTTATCCTTTAAAAATTATGCAAAATAGAAGACGAAGAGAGAGAGAGCGAATAAAAAATTAAATTTATTTCATGTAAACATTAAATTGTTAAAATAATCATACATCAATTTATAAAAATACCTAAAAAATATTCCCGTTTTCGCTAACATTAATAAAGTGAAAAACTTAATATTTTAAAATACAACCTTGTGATATTTTTAATCATAATTTAATCATGCTTACTTTTTATAGAACCGCATTTTCATCATTACTAAATCGTATCACGTATCAAGTTTACGCTATAACTAATTATGTGTCGGTAGTAAAAAAAAAATATACATAAAAAAAATTAAAGCATGTTATATAAAGATAACTGGATCGGATTTTAGCTACTGAATATTCATGCATGAAAATACACAAGAATGAACTATAGACCCTAAAAATCAAAGTTAAAAAGGCCGAACTAGAAAAACCGGTACTATCTTTTTAGCATCTGGGAGAGGTTTTCCGTCATGCTTCGTGAATCCCATAATTATATCTGAATTTATCTTTACAAAAAATACAACAATTAATTCTTCAGGTGCGCACATCACAATAATATAAAAATTTATAAGATCTTTATGATTGTGTACACTCGTTGCTTTATACAATAGTCAGCTGATTTTTCGGTGATCCCACCCGCTATACCAAACCTATGTAAAAAAAAAAAAACTGAATTCGTTTTTTCACCAAGAATAAGATTTTTCAGGGATAATTCCTTTATGGAACTTTGGTCCAAACTGAAAAATAAAGTAGATAATTCAAGATTTAGATTTTTTACTTGATTTATAACCGAGAAAAGTTAAAAAAACACTTTGCTTCATTTTCAAGTGCAAGATGGACCTTAGCGACAAACAGTTGCGCAGCGAAAGCGCATCACTTGAAGCCTCAATTTACTTTTGTTTAATCAACGTGCTCTGTGATGTATTCACAAAATGATGCAAAGGAAAATTTTCTAGAAGAGTGTACTTGTACAGATTTTCAAAATAATTTTTCAGTGAAAACTGCAACAATCGTATCTGATATTTTTGTATATGTCATTGTTAGGAAAGTTATGTCATTATACATGGTGTACGAAAATTTTACTGAACTAAGATATCATGTATTTTTTGCAATTTTCAAAGAGCTTTGAGAGCTTTGTCATTTGCTTTTAAAATCTTATGAACCTTAAATAAATGTATAATATAGTGATGAATCAGTAAATTGACTAATTTTTAATCAATAGTATATTTTGAGTACATAATGCAATAAATATTTTTTAAGGGTATAAATTCTGAATGTGTTTTTTTGTATGTAAATTTCTGATCATATTTTATTACCTTTTTGGTAAAAACTTCAAAAATCATCATTTCACTAAAATACATTAATTAAATTATTTATTTTAATTCTTAATTCTAGTCATCCAGAACTAAGTTCAACTTTACAAGTTAGTATTGTATTATCCAGGTGAAATCAAGGACCACACCTATGTTTAATTTATTCGTCCTAATAATCAGAATGTGTGAATAGCCCCGTGGCTCACAATTCTTTCATCGCTCTCTTAATAAGCGATCATCCACCAAGAGAAATCGTTTTTTTTTTTTAATTCTGTTTTAAATATTTTATACTGTAATAACAATTTGTCTATGTTTATCAACAATGCTTATTATTAATTTTGGTGTATGATTATAGTTTTAAATAATATAAATTTTAAACCTCCATGACTTTTTATAACATATTTGGATAAAAGAGCTTCAGATATCTTTCCTTTTTTTAACACCCTTAAAATCATGCTGCAAAACGATTTGACGTCATAGTCATACAACGTCTCTATGATTTGTGTATTAAATATTTGCATGACTATGACGTCACAGCGTTTTGCAGCATGATTTTAAAATCTTAAAATATTGGCTATGCCTCGTGCTCTATATCCAAATAAAGTAGTAAAAAAATCCATGCAAACTTCTGTCCATTAAAAAACAAGTCCCTATCTAATGTTATGAATAAACTAGTATCAGCAAGCAAGTATTTTTTTTTTTTTTGTTGTTCAAGACCAAACATGAACCGCTGGTGATTTAACGTATGATCGCAGGTGCATAGAGTTTATGTCTACAATTTAACTTTGAATTAATTTACTAACCATTAACGTCAACCTGGATATACTGATGGCCATGCAAGAGTGTTTTTTGTCATAATGATTTGAATTTTAAAACATACGTAACAACTTTATAATACAATTAAATTGACATGAATTGATTTTTATAATAAAAATAAGCAAGTTAAACATAATATTACAATTCTAGTTTGAGGCTTAGAAAAAATTATATTATATAGAGCATTCATACTTCAATACTTTTTTTATCAATTTAAATATATTTAACATTATTATAAACGTTTATAAAAAAAATTACATATCAATTCTTAGAATTTTTTTTTATAGCAAACAATAGAAGTTATTAAAGTACATGCTTTTATATTTTATTGTTCTTATATTTTATTTTTATAGCATTTTAAACACCTGGCAAATACAAATAATTTTAAAAACAATTGATATAAATAATAAGAAGTTGTATCACCTCATAAAATAGAACTAGCTATTAACAATTTTTTTTGTTTAAAGTATTTAATAATAAAGACTAGTAAAGTTTAAAAAAAAAAAAAAAAAAAAATCTACAAATCTTATCATCAAGGTTAGCTGTACCAATTTCACCTGCGCGCTCAGGTAATTACGTTTGAGACTTAAAAACTCGCCACTTTTTATAAGTCAGCAAAGTACCTCAAAAGAAAATTGTTATTATATTTTTTTATTTTTTTCATCCATTCTAAAAGTTGTCTGTCTATTTTTCATGTAACATCTCAATCTGTCTCAACGTTAAGAAAAACCGTTGAGCTGTCACAAATTTTTTCATGTTCAGTGAGTATATCTCTTAATTTAGCAAATAGTAGTTTTGAACAAAATAAAAATAAAAGTTATGCATTTTTATACAACTGGTTCCTTCTCTCTTTCAAGATTTTTTTTTTATATAAAAATGGTACACATTCACTGCACATATAAGTTATCCATTTAATGTGTATATAAAAAAATGTAAAGTAATAATCGATAATTTTGTCTTATAAAAATGATGAAGACATAATCGTAAAAATTTATTATCAATGAAATAAAAATGATAATATTTAAACGTTTTTTAATTTATTAAAAACTGCTCAAGTTATAAAAGAGGTTTTATCATATAACATCAAGTTTTTATGAATTATTATATTTCAAATTCATTCACTTTTATTACTTTTATTTCCATCTTACAGTAAATAATTTCCAGGATTCAGTTTAGTACATATTTATAATGTGCTGGAGTTTGGAGTATAAAAATTAATTATGAACTAATTCAATAAAATCACCGTAACCGTGAGAAACTTGGATAAGTATGGCTGTAATTAACTTTCCACGGTTGATTAGCCAAAAATCAATTACAATAATTAATCGTGTTATTGAGAAATTTCGATGGTTATGATGATTTAATCATAGAAATTATATAACTTACATTGCAAATAATTCAAATCATAGTGATAATTATAATTAATTAGGTTGTAACTATATATATATAACATTAAAATACATGTACGATATATTATGTTAGAAACTTTCGTGTTTTTGGCTGACAGAAATTTAATTGTTCTAATTTTATTAACATGTTCTTTTTGTCTCATTACCAACCATGATTTTCAAGACATCATTAAACAAATCTATGTTGATAGAATGACACAATGCTTTAATTGATGTTATAGTTTTTGTGTAACTTACATGATCTTTAAAATTATAATTTAAAATACATAATAAATAATACCTAACGAAATACCACGACTTCTACTATAATATTTAAAAATGAATTAGTATACATGAGTTCTAATTTTGATTTTTTGTTGTTCTTTCCATGCAACTTATAGCTACTTATTAGCAGGTATAATTCAACGATTAACCAATGTTTACTTGCCAGAGATTCTAGTTTAATTTCTTTACATTTCTTTAACCATTATAAAAAAAATACCTTTAAGCTATGCATTTTTTTACTGCATTAATTTGTTATTTTTCATTTTAAAATGAACATAATAAGTTGTTGCTTGCAAATGGTGTAAGAATAAATTATATAGCGTTAAACATAACACTTTTTTTTTATTTTTACGAGTATGTATAGAAGAGGCTAAATTATAAAAATAAAACTGTTTTTTTTTATACTTTATCTAATAAAGACAAAAGTAAAAAAAAAAAAAATATTATTTTTGATGGAGTCTCAAATGTATGTAATAAAAAAAAGATACGTTAGAAGCACGCGATGTATATAAGCTTTAATCAAATTTGCAAGGACATGTTAATATTTATACTTAGAAAATAATTAGAATTTATGATCAAGGTTATGAGATAATATACGATAAATTATATGTACAGTGTATATCATTTTCATATATATATACAGTTACGCATTATTAATTTCTAAATTTTATTGACTGCTATAATATAGAAAAAATATATATATCATGCTTATATACTCATACATGTACTGTACTTATATACATTTTTTTCTCTCTTGACTTAATAGATTTGAATGATGCTATATATAATCTATATAATATATATTGCTTGAATTATGCATATTAAATTCTTTATTGCTCTCTCTCTCTCTCTCTCTCTCTCTCTCGTCTCTCCCTCTCTTTATGAGCTTGAATTACGAAAGTGGTTTCGAGGGGAAATATCGGATATAAAAATGAAATAAAATGAAATGGGAGGGAAGGATGGTGGCCACGACCTGTTACGCGTCTCAAATTTACTGAAATGTGACTGAGGGAACCGTGGAAAATCTCAGTCAAGACGGACATATACTTTTTATCAATGGACCAAAGGATGCAACCACACACAAATGCAACTGATGAAAAGTGAGATGAATTATTTATTCCGTAAGGGAAGGAGCAACGTAAATTTAACTTGCGTCAAAAGGTCAGTCAATCAAATATACGTATAATGGACAATTTGCATGATATTTTTTTATTACAGAAATGGATAGAGGGTACCAAATTATGCTACTCTGAATTTTTTCAGATTTTTTTGAGAGCGGGAACTATTTTTAAAAAATTATTGAAAGTCAGTTTTATGACGTCACGGGCGTTTAGCGCCTATCCTTTTCTTAAGGACAGACTCCTCGTGACGTCATAAAATCGACTTTCAATAATTTTTTAAAAATAGTTCCTAGTCTCTAAAAAATCTGAAAAAATTCAGAGTAGCATAACTTTGCACCCTCTATCCATTTCTGCAATAAAAAAATGTCATGCAAATTGTCCATTATAAATCCTTTCGACTCTCTAGGTCTGTTCGTAAATCCTGCTCGGTATACTCTAAGTTTACGAACAAAAATCGTGACGTCATTTGCACTACCCCACTGGTGTATTACTGTGTGTACTTCGAGCAGAGTTTACGAATACACCTCATCTTTTTCTCATTTTTTTCAAATCTGACCATTAAAAAAAATAATTACCGGACTTTCATTTTTTAATTACAGGTGATTAATCAGAAAGATTCGTAAACATGCACACACGAGGAGCTTCGTGATCGTCTTGTTTGTATTTTGATCAATGAAAGAGATAAAACAAATGTTGCTTTTAATATAGTCTTTTATTTCCATAGAAATATAAATATTTTAATATTAAAATGCCTCTAAGGTATATAATATAAAACCCCTAGGCTATCTTAATTATGATGTCTATATATATATATATATATATATATATATATATATATATGTATATGTAACTTTTGTTTTACTATAGTGGAAATATTTTATAATCTATTTGCATGATTAAGATACAGACTTAGACTAGACACGCTATATAGGAATATTATTGCCACACCTGCCTTTATCATGGACATGTGTATTATTTAAAATGAAATTATTATTTTATATTGCTTTGAGGACATTGCATGAAACTAAAGGTGCTTTTCCATGATGTCAAGTGGGGCTTGGCGGGGCGAAAAAGGCGCACTTGCAGTAAAATCATATGGTAGCCATATTGGCGTGGAAAAATTCGTGGCGCGATTAAATCACTGCGGAAAAGTGATTTTTTTTTTCTATATAGCTAATATGGCTGCCATACGGTTTTACTGGAAGTGCGCTTTTCTCACCCCGCCAAGCCCCACTTGACATCATGGAAATGCACCTTAAATTTCGCCACGATTTTTCCACGCCAACATGGCTGCCTTATGATTTTACTGCAAGTGTGCCTTCCGCTCATCAAACCCCGCTCGACATCGCTCCATGGGAAAGCACCTTAAGAGAGAGCATGTTGATATTTCCATTTAGAAATGTAGAGGAACAATTAATTGTCTTGTAATTTTGCAATAACATATTCGTGAGACCAAAAAAAAAAATTATTTTCATCATGCAACCGACAACACGTTCCTAAATATTATTTAATTTTTCTGTTTAAAAAAATAGATCTAGTAAATCTTTGATATTTCAGTCACATATTATCATGATGAGTACTCTACATATAATTATATAAAAGTATATAATTTGCAACAGCAAATTTTTAAAAAAAAATTAACAGTAATTATTAATAATTTGTAAAACGTGTGAATTTTTTTTGTAAAAATTTTGCTAGGTATGTAATATTATAAGTGGGTATGGGAGGGAGGTTGTTACTTTTTATTAAATTCGTAAAATATATAATATGAAGAGATGAAAGTAGGATCTTATTAACATTAATTATCTTTGCACTGTAATTATATAAACGCAGAAAAAATACGTACTTTTTATAAAAATATTTTATTCATAAAAAACAACAATCATTTAATATTCAAATAATCATAAAATTATCTATCAGTTTTAAAATTTATAAAAAATGTTTCTTTTGATTTAAATTTCGTTAAAGATCATTAGAAAATAAATTAATACTCTAATTAAAGTTGTAGTTGTACAACGCTTGGATAAATTTATGTAATAATTAGACGTTTGCTGTTAATTATACCATTTAATAGAATTTGTTAATAATTTGTTTAGTGTATTTTTTTGTTCTTTTTTTACCTATGAATCCTATGATTAATATTATTTAATATGACTTCATGAATAGGCTCTCTTTTCTTTCAAACAGTTCGAACGTTAAAACATTCACTGATTTTTTTTTAGTTGAAAATTAACGCCTTCCACTCATCTTTCACACGTCTAAACGTTTCTCACACTCAAAGTGAGGATGAAATGAAGACAATATTTCAAACATTTTATCCTCAGAAAGAGGAAAGAAGACGTAATCTCGTCTTTTTTCTTATAAAATGGTGCAAAATGTGAGGGAATTTATAGACGAAGAGAAAGCTTAATAGCGAATAAAAGATGACATTTATTTCAATTCGGGTCGTTTTTAATTTACTAACAACGCAATGGAGTATTGTCCTCAATTTTTTTTATTGCAGAAATGGATAGAGGGTGCAAAGTTATGCTACCCTGATTTTTTTCAGATTTTTTAGAGCCCGGAAACTATTTTTAAAAAATTATTGAAAGTCCTTTTCGTGACGTCACGAGACGCCGCTCCTTAAGAAAAAGATAGGACTTGCCGCCGCGTGACGTCACAAAAAGAACTTTCAATAATTTTTTAAAAATAGTTCCAGGTCTCTAAAAAATTTGAAAAAAATCAGGGTAGCATAACTTTGCACCCTCTATCTATTTCTGCAATAAAAAAAATTGAGGACAATACTCCATTCCACATAGAAATACAAAATATTTGGTTGAGGCTATTTAACCAAAAAAATAATCAATCTTAAGACACCACCAAATTCCCTCACCTTGGTCTTGGAGCCCCCGATGGCGCCTGGTCTGATGGAGCCGGTCTCGTAGAACCTGGTGAGGATCTTGGACACGCAGCCGTGGGACACGAGCAGCTGGCGGGAGATGTCGCACGGCCGCACGCCCAGCAGCGCCAGCTCGACGATGCGCCGGCGCACACAGTCGGGAAGAGGTCGACCGTTCACGAACACTCCGCCCAGCTGGTTCACGCCCGCCTGGCCTGCAAGGTCGAAAGGTCAAACTCAGCTGCCAGGTGTTAAATTTTGACTGACATTGTACACTTCAAGACGAAACTTTCGTTACCCCTGACTGATTGAGAACGCTGCTACTCCAGTACGGTAGGAGTTAATGATTTGAAATTTCAGGTGAGAGAAGATATTGTTTAGTCCATTACCGACGAAGAATTTACCTCCACAGTAAACGTTTCACCGCCCAGAAATGGCACAGGGGTAATGAAAGCTTTGTCATTTGCATATCTAATTGATTTTTGTTATTTTTATGTGTGTTAATACAGGCTTTGTTTTAAATGACACATATTACTCATAATTGATACCATGTATTCTAGATGTACGCCTTGTATTTTGAATGGGATAAAATATATAACTATTGTAATTTAGTTTAGGTGATTTACAAGATGAGAGGGTGAATATTCTTTTATGTCAAAATGTTCCTGCAGTAAAAACTAATTCAAATTTAATGATTGCCAAAAAACAAACTCTTCTGTGGTTATTTTAATTTTTTAGATTCTCCTAGCCCTTTCTGAATAAAATTCGTTGCCACACACAACGAATGCGAGAGTAGCAATCAACACCTCTTATAATATTTTGGAACTAACTGATTTATTAAAAACCTATTATTTTGCTGTCATTAAAAAGAAATCTATCAAAGCTTCAAAAATGTCTAACAATTAAAATATATTAAATTTTTACACTTCAAAAGGTGATTAATATTTAAAATTAAAATAAAAAACATTAATATTCATAAGTTAATGGTGTGAAATAAATTTCTAATTATTATTTAATTATATAACAAAAATTTAAAAAAATAATAAGAATAAATTATAATAACAAATATTACAATTTTATTAGATATTTTTTATATTGATGATAAAAGACCCTAAGGCTGCTGTATTCTTTCTATATAAGGCGTGATTCGATTGACAAGCCGCTTCATCTAATACATACCTACACACACCTCTGTGTAACACTCGATTATCATCTAGAACCCTTTGTCTCAATAGCCGCCTAATTCGATACTAAATAATAAATATATACAGTAGTAGTGTCCTTTTTTTATACACGTATAATTTTAGTTTAACACTGCAGGTTAACAGTAAAATATTATGTATGTTTTTTTATATAATATCCTGTTCTATTGAAAATCATAGACAACTTATACATTAGAATAGTTTTTATTTATTTATAATTTTATCTTTGAGCCCCTTGTTAATATAATTATACTTTTTTTGTGATTCAACATAAAATTTATTAGACAATTTCCGTGTTGTTCTTTTTTTTTAAATTCATTTATAACACCATAATAATAGACTCAAAATCACATTGTGTTGACCCTAGGGTGCATATAATAATAGAGATGCATCACTTACTTAAAAAAAGATGTTTGTTGTTTTAAATCTTTCCAGGTGAATTCAAATTTATTATTTAATTTGTCAAATAATAAAATGTAAGGTGCAGGGAGTCGTAAAGGGGAATTTATTTCTTTATTATAAGAAAATATGAATTTATAATATGGATCGTCGGAATTATTGAATTTTATTAAAACCACGAATATATATTTTAATTTATACTTTCTAAATGTGAATGTCTTTTAAAATAATTATGTGTCATTTACATAATATACACTGTATATCATTAGTTGTTATATATTATATATATGTGATGTGACGTATGCACTAAATACTGAAACAAATTAATAAATTAATAGCTAAGTGCCTAGCAGAGAAAATTACACAACAATAAACATTTGTGAACAATGAGAGAGAGAGAGAGAGAGAGAGAGAGAGAGAGAGAGAGAGAGAGAGAGAGAGAGAGAGAGAGAGAGAGAGAGAGAGAGAGAGAGAGAGAGAGAGAGAGAGAGAGAGAGAGAGAGAGAGAGAGAGCAAGCAAGTGACTGGCATGGATGAGACAGCATTGCTATTTTATTTTATCTGTTAGGTACTGTACACAGTTCTGTTATGTAAAATATTTTCAAATCTGAATATTGTAAACATGAGATCATGTAAATACAAAATAAAATTTATTTTATAATATATATCGTTGTTATACAGGATAGAGGTGTATTTTTCAACCTTATAGACTTTCCAAAAATTTCCCTTAAAATATAATTAAATAGGAAACTTAATTGATTTTTAACTCCATCAATCAAAAATTCATGAAATGATAATTATGGACTATAAATATTTGTTAATTTTAAGTGATTGGCGCATTTTCTATATAATTTCCTATACATTAAGGTAGTAAATATAGCTATAAAAAAGCACATCATGTATTTTATATCTACGTTCTAGATCCATTTCTAATAGAAACTGTAGAACTCTTATAAAATCCAATTAAAAAAAAAGGTGTTAGAAAAAAAAAGAATATAAAATAAAGAGTAGATTTAATAAAATGATAAGTTAATATATTTTCAATTTGGATATAATGTTATAATCAAATTCTAATGATGGCATGTTAAAGATGGTTATCTTGTGCAATATTGTTGTGTGTGTGGTGCCTTCAGGGTGTCCGCCACGCACCATTCCGGCACCAAGGGCACCCAGTGGTGGCCAATTACAACCAGACGCTCTCATTAGTTCGTTATATAGCATGGCCTCTACAGCTAATTGAGACGGCCGCAGGTATTATCTTTGTAGCAGCACAGGTTCATCAGGTAAAAAGAGGTTTTGTTGAATTATATCAGTTCTTGTATAAAACAGATTTTGATTTAAAGTTGTTTTGCATGGTATATGAAAAGGATTATGATAATTTTATTCAAATTTATTTTAATATTTTTTTTAAAAGTCAACAACATGTAGAAGTGTTTTTTACTATAGTCTTTTTTTTTAAAAAATTTAATAATCTAAATATCAAATACTCAACTTTTGTGTCTTTCGTTTGCCTAATTCTGTACCGTATATTAATGTAAATACAAACATTGAAAATTTTTATTAAAAATATAATGCTGTTATAAATTTATTTAACTGAAAATTATGTTTTCAAGTATAGTGGTGATTAAACTAATATAAAATATGAACATATTCAAGTTAAAAAATTACATCTTCAACTCATCAAAACCTAATCTTTTTACTTCTAAAACACATCTTATTTGTTCTTCATTCAAAATGAGGATGTAATGGAGACAAAATTTCTTACATTTTATGCTCAATATAAAAGGAGACCTAATCTCGTTTTTTTTTTCTTTAAAATGGTGCAAAATAGGGGGGAATTAGACGAGGAGGGAGCGAATATAAGTTGAAATTTAATTCAGCTCGGGTAGATTTACCATTTCTACACATTTTTCTAACGTTTTACTAGCTGAGATAGATGGGAGTTTTTTGTCAGTTTCATTCATCAAATTATTTGGTAAATATAAGCTTCTGCATTTTGGAGGCTTCAAGTGATGCGCTTTCGCTGCGCAACTGTTTGTCGCTAAGGTCCATCTTGCACTTGAAAATGAAGCAAAGTGTTTTTTTAACTTTTCTCGGTTATAAATCAAGTAAAAAATCTAAATCTTGAATTATCTACTTTATTTTTCAGTTTGGACCAAAGTTCCGTAAAGGAATTTTCCCTGAAAAATCTTATTCTTAGTGAAAAAACGAATTCACGTTTTTTTTTTTACATAGGTTTGGTATAGCGGGTGGGATCACCGAAAAATCAGCTGACTTGAAGCCTCTATTGTGTGCAAAATTTATTATTTTCATAAAAATATATAAGTGAAATAAAATAATTTTACATTTAATGTGGGATTTTAACATGGTATAAACTGCATTAAAATTCGTTATAGCTACCATCGTAAAAGCTATCAAAAGTATTAATATTTGAAAGCTATCGACTATTTTTTTAATTGTTAATAATTATAGAAAACACGTAAAGAAAAACTTAAGTTTTTAAGCACATCTTTAAACTTCACAGACAATATTATTTTATCGGTAAATACCAGTTTAGAATTTTGTGTCTTTATTTATCAAAAAATATTTATAAAGCATAACATTTTTGTAATTAAAAAATTAATCAAATAAAAGAAGCATTATAATTTTTATAATATAAAAACTTGCAAACTTTTTTTCTTCTTTAATTCAATTTTGTATTAAAAAAATCATCATAATATTTTTTTTTTATATTTACCATCTTGACGTGACTTAGACATAATAAATTCGATATGAATCTTTATTATTTTTGCAGAAGCTTTTAATATTTTTAAACAATAAAACTTTCTAAGGGGCATTATTTCAATCTACTACTAGAGCTATATAATAATTGTTATAAAATAAAAACGTTAGGATGAGCAATGAGGGGAAGGGGTATGACAAAAATGAAGGGAGAAAAAAAAAAAACTACATTGGTCCGCGGGTTAGGCACACTTGCGGTTGAAAGGCAAAGATGTAATCTCTTCAGTGAGCTTTTTACCCGAGTTAAAAAAAAAATTAATAATAACTTTGAAATGTGGTGGTGCTACAACATTATTATTTCCTTCGCTAAATGCCTTCTAGTCTTTTAGCTTCGGGAGGAAATCCTTTTGTCAATGATATCTTATGTTTTGCAGCTGGACATTTATAAAGAAAAAAAAAAAAGTTAATAAATAATACAAAAAAAAATATATAATATATAGCCTAAAGCAAAATTTAACTATTGCCAGGGCTATTAAAAATCATATCTATCTAATACCCTTGAGCGTTTTATATAAAAATCGTCTTGTCTTTTGACAGCCTTCTGTCATTGGATCAGACCACCTTCAAAACTTCATTCAAACGGTGGCGGCATTACCTTTTGACAATTTAATGATCATGTTTTATATTTTAGTTTACCACTTTGCAAAATTTTAATTATAAGCTTTATAATATTATGTACAATTTTCTTACTATATATTTATCATCTTTATTTATAAAAAGAAAAAGGTGTAAAATATTTTTATATAAATTTCTAAGTATTAATTCATGTTGTTTTTTTATTGAAGTAATTATCAAGGGAAGAAAAGTTAATGTATTCATTAAATCGCTGATATAATAACATGTACTGTAATTAATGTACACTCGCCTATTAAGCTGTATTTACGTATACCACCTCGGAATACCTTATATATTATCTCGTCCGGAACCTGCCTACCAACGATCGAGCGAAATCATTATCAGTCTGTAAAAGTTGGTACAGCATAAAGTTCATTGTTGCACATGCAGACAGCTCATTATTGCACACGATTGTGACTGATAGCTCATTATTGCGGAAGATGTACCCAACAAGCTGTATATTTTGGAGTTGCTATATAGTACCCTCACCCCCCAAATAAATAGGGGGTATTTTTCTCCGGTATCTTTATCTGGAAAAGTTCATCTTTATTAGCAATGGACAACCTGCAGAATGACTTTTTTTATATTTATTTCAGAAATGATTAGAGGGTACCAAATTATGCTGCTCTGATGTTTTCCAGATTTTTTATAGACAGTTTTTTTTTAAATTTATTAAAAGTTCAAAGAGAGGGGCATAATTTTTTAATAAAAGGATAGGGACTAAAAGGGGTGTGGGTTCGAATCTGAACGTTTGACTAACTTTTTAGCAATAACTTTTTTATGCACCAATCTTATTAATTTAACAAACTACATGATATCAAACTTAATAGAAGTTATCAATACATTATTAATAATAATTAATAAAATTAATTATAAAGTTAGTGTCAAATAACACGCAATCTTAAAATACTTCTCAATAAGGCAAAACAGGCATGCATCAATTACTAGTAAATTATATAAAATTGACCGTACAACAAATTAAAGTTCAGATTGTGTGGTATTCTTTTTGTCATCAATTTTTATTGTTATAAATCAGCCCACCAAAAATGTTGATTAAGTTTTTGGGTCTAGTGACCCAGGATGACACGAAAGGTTTAAGGTGGCACGCACGCAATGAGTAGCGACGTAATCACCTTAATTATCGAATAATTGGCGTGATAGAGATCATAGGGGGGTGCATGGAGGGAGAAAGGGGGAACACAAAAATGCGTCGTTAAAACCCCTCAATTCGACTTCCTTTAAAAAAAAAAGGAGGAAATGTTAAAAAAAAAAGAAATGAGTGATGTTACGATCACTATTAAATAAATATTTTTGATATATTATTATGATTTTATAAAATGATAGTATGTGTATTTAAATTATATTAAAAACAAGTTTTTTATTATTAAATATAATATATTTTGTAATCAGATACTACATTATTAAAAAATATAATTTTTATTGTAATTTTATTTTAAGGAATTTATTTTGCATGTTCGTTTTTATAATTTATTGGTAATAATGTAATCATGAGAATTATATGTGTGTTTCCTTTGAATCAATTTGTAGTATATTTATGTTAATTTTGTCTACTGTTTTGATAATTTTGCATTGATTTTTCCTTATATTATAGTTAAAAAATATTTAAATATCCTACTATATTATATATTATCATTCATTTTATATATAACATTTTTTTTTAAATAAAAACAAGTTGTTTTTAAAATTGCAAAATCTTGTAGTAAAAAAAGCTCTATTCAGTTAAAGATAATTTTAATCAATAAAAAAAACAAGATTAGTATTCATTAAATTAATATCCATCGTAAAACCTTTTTTTTTTGTCAATAGATAAAAAAGTTCAATAAATTATCATTAGTATTTTTTTTATTAAATTAAAAGCTTTTTATTTCAACACCAAGTTTTATATGAAAGGATAATTTTGATGTAAACTGTTTTTATACGTCATAAAAATGGCGTGGTAACACGTAATATCATTTTGCGGGTGGGCCTCCGTGCAAAGACTGTAATTTGCGGACGATGGTGCATGGCGAACAGAGAGGAGGGTCAGGTAAGAAAGTGAGTATCATCAAGTCACAGCTACTAATGTATGTCATTATATTGTACCGTAATAATGCATCCCAAAACTATTATTGTCATACTTGGGTGCAATGATATGTAATTACGTTAAACCAGCATTTCATTCTGTGATGCCTCTCTCTCTCTCTCTCTCTCTCTCTCTCTCTCTCTCTCTCTCTCTCTCTCTCTCTCTCTCTCTCTCTTTACTTCTTTGGAACTCAAAATAATTATGATTATATAGTTTTGTTTTTATGTTCCACCCAATAACATGATATAAAATTACTTGAAAACAGACGTTAAAATTTATGTTATAGATGTTTGTGTGTGGTTTTTATATATAATATTTATAGAAACTCGATCAAAATTATCACGATATTTAGATAGTATCTTTTTTCAATAAGGTGATGATATACCATTATCACTATAATATAAGAATCGTTGTGGAAATTTTAGTTCAAATTTGCCTCTTCTTTTTGCGTGTTCGTTCTAAAACCTTTTTGATTGAGTTTTTGTCTTATTTATTTTTTTTTTTACCATGGTCACGCACGAATATCTCCAACGGTAGCAAAGTAATAAATTCTCCAACGCGAATATACAAAGTTATTCTTTTTAACACGTTTTTATACTTTTTTTGTTTCAATAACTCCAAAGTCATTTTTTGGTGAATTAAATATAAAAAAATGTAAGTAAATTTTATAATGAATGTTATTTGCATTGCTTTAATTCAAAATGTTTTTAATAATATGTATTTACTATGTTTAGTAATATGTTTTTTGGATGTATTTAAAAAAATTAGTATGTCATTTTATAAAATAAAAATAAATGTTTGAGCTTTAGATTAAAGAAAATTAAACACTATGTAGAATTGTATGCTCCAGTTGTTAAGTTGTCAATAAATATACGCGTACTTTTAACTCTATTAATGCTAAGTACTTGTACCACATAATTTTATTGCAATAGAAAAAAAATAGTATAATTTAAAATAAAATTGTAAAATTTCAACATAGTTTTATGACATCACACCAAAATTAAATATTTTTGTAGAACTTTAAAAATTTGAGCTAAATTAAAAAATAAAATGAAAATAACAACAGGAATTTCTGAAATAATCGAAGTTATTTGTTGTACATTCATATATTTATTTCAAGTTTTAACTTGATTTCTGACAGAGTTTCAATAATAAATTCAACACATTGTTGAAACAAACATTTAAATTGCCAGACAACAATTACACACAATTTTGAATGACAATTGGCTTGAAGGGAGAGATTAAGTTCAGGTATGCACAGGTGTATGTATAACATTGTAGTCATAACTCGGAAGCAAAGAATGAAAGCAATTTGTCAGCAGCACAAAAGTCTAATTATTTATATCAGTCTGTGTGGAATTTTTATCCAAGTACTTGTGGATCGTAAAATTTTTTAACAACTTGTTCACCGAACTTGTACATTATTTTTTTTTTTTCCTTCTAGAAAATTATAAAAAAATATGGAATATTATTTTATAAATAGTTAAAATGAACTATTAATTAGAATTTTACAAAAAAAAAAATGTAATAATACTCCAGGTAATGAAACATAATTAAACATTTTATGAGAGTATAATGTTTTAACAAATAATTTCTTTAGAATTTTAATATTTATTAAATGAGTGAAAATATAGTTTTAATGAGGGAATTTTATTTCATATTTATTTTTATTAGGTTTTAGCGTGGACATTAGTTTAATTTTAATTAATGTAATTATGTAAAAAAAAAAAACATGCACAGTTGGAATTTTTATCTGTCTTAAGGTGAATTCAGATGGCGACAACGGCGATGCGACGCGATTTTAACGTAAAAGCTGTGAAATCTTATGCGGCGGCGAATTCGCCGGTAACCGCGTTAATTACGATGCTCTTTTTCTTTTAATCGCCCAATATGGCCGCCAATGGATGTTACAGCAATTGCGCATTATTCGCGTCGCGTCGCATGGTAAAAATCTCCATGTGAATCCACCTTAAATCTCAGTTAAAATCCTCGGTAAATATTTCACTAATCTAGAACTTCTTTTTCCCCCTCAACTGAACCCTGTTGTTCACAAGTGACTGAAGTTAACTTTCCGGCTCTTTGTGGACTCAACTTACTGTTATTAATGTTTAGTATTTTGTGCAATGGATTCCAAACCAGCAGAGCGGTTATGGCCTTATATAGCAATACAACCTTACATTTGACTAGCTGTGACTGAGAAAACCATGGAAACGTCAGTCAGAATGGTCAGTAATTGGTGGAGTTGTTATATACAGTCTAACAGATCTTACCGTTAAGACTCTCCAAGCTTCGAGACTGTCTAGCCATATGTCTGGATGTGATAAAACAAAAGACGATCGCCGCACGCAGTCGAATCTATACGTAAACTAAGATTTGTAATACTGTAGGTTGTAGAAGTCTGTGAGTGCTATATAGCTGTGACCACGTGCAAAAATTCTGCAATGACTGGGATCGAACTCGCGACCATCCGATTATAAGTTGTATCAGCAAACCACTGCGTCAAGTCATGCCAGTAGTATTAATAAATAGACAACTGTCTAAAGAAAAATCATATCTTCAAATTACGAAATTGACTTTAAATCCACTGATACAAAAAAAAAAATACAAGGAATCAATTTTTATTTACAGAGATAAGTAGTGGATAACAATTTGTGTTATAAATGTAAGTAAGTGCTGCCTTCTAATATTTAATTCTGACAAGAAAAAAATTATAATAAAAAAAAATGATGAAAGATATTAACATGTTCGTAAACAAGATTATCGTAAACGTGTATTAAATTTACATTATAATACTTCCTTTATTTTTTACGTCCACATCTGCTAATTTTCAAGAGGCGGTGGTGGACAAGATTATCTCGATCGCCGGGATTTGATCAGCTGTTCGATCACGTGACCTGCATTTTAGAACTTGTAATAGATTGATTTATTGAGATAAACTACTTGCTTAATTTTTTAGCAAAAATCAAGATTATTAAAATTTAAATTGTTGATAAATAAAAAATTACTACAAATTAAGACCAAAAAATTTCAATTATTATTATTAAATTTGTAATAATTCAATAATATATGTAAAACTATACAAATAAATAAAAACAATACATTTCTTTTTTCCGACTTATAGTAGTTATTGTGCTTCTTATACATTTTATAATTTTAAAATATTTTAACCCGTCATTCGAAACAAAAATGCCATAAATTATAGAATTATTACACCTTATCGTCTGAAATTAAAACTTACTTTAAAATGCTAAGAAAAACAACAACATTCCTCTCAAACCATCTTGATTCGTGAATGTTAATGAGTCAATATGTTAACATATTAATATTTATGATGGTTAACAGACGCCAAATCATATTATGATCGTTTAGCAGCTTCCTGGCACCACTAATCGAGTCTGGATCACTCGGGCAAATCAACTTGACGACCTTGATCATAAACAAAATGGCACGTGCCTTGACAAAAAAAAAAATAGTAATTTATCAATACGAGCACCTGCTGGAATTAATATCACGGGCACTGGGACACCAGAGGAGTAACCATCTTACTTGCAGCTTGCTTCGTGAAAAAAATATTATAATATCATATAATTAAATTTATTACCTAGCCTTAGAAATAAGAATTTTTGATTAAAAAATATGAAACTAAAATTTAATTTATTAAATAATAAAAAAATAGCAAACTAATTATTAAATATTTTAATCAAAAAATCATTTTCAGTGGCTTTAAAATGGTGTGCTTCTAAAGTTTACAGAGTGCGTTCGGCTGGTTCTCGTCAGATCACCAAAGTCAAGCAACGCTTGGATGGATTTCCATTTTCAACAAAAATCATGTTTCCCACTCTACATGGGTAAATCATTGCGCTTTTCCACCATGTGGTTCCTCTGGCTTTGACCATGTAAAAGGTTAATTGTTATTTTATAATATTGTATATATTGTAATACATATCCAAATATTTCATTTACAAAAATTACGTTAATTTCAATTACATTTATCATTTATATAAGATTTAATTAATTAATAACAAATTTAATATTATAACAATGTTAAGATTATACGATAGCATTTTTATTTTCATAAAAAAAAGCTTCATTTGAAAATTAAGGTAATGCGGATATAAGCAAATTTTATAAAATTCGTAATATCACTGAGGAAATGTGTCTGTAAAGTTTCTCTTCTTTGATATTGTAAACATGTATTTCTACATTTCAAACTTGATTATATGTTACAGAAAAGTGCGTTTAGCAATGAATCAAATCTTCACAATCCATTGAACAAATGTAATTGGATTAACCTACTTTACATGATAAACAGACATTTTATCTTCACTTGTGTGTATTACGTGATTATACACAATTATATAGAAGATAAAGATATATCTTTTACTGTGTAGAGATACGAGAACAACAACTCAATCATGTAACATCGTGAGATGCTGCCGCTAGTGCTGTTATATAGTGGTGTGCCGTGT